>VZSC01017430.1:168201-190255 GCA_013398225.1 Steatornis caripensis | reverse complement strand
CCCCCCCCCGCCGCTCTCCGCCCCGCAGAGCCGGCCCGCGTCGCCGAGAGCAGACGAGGCACGAGAGCGGCCGGGGAGCACCCAGGGGGAGCGAAGCCGGGAGCTACGGCCGGAGGAGGTGGCGGAGGCTGCCGCAGGGCGCCCCCTCCCTCCCCCCGACGCGCGGCGCTCCCAGCGCCCCGGGCAGCCGCCGAGACCCGCGTTTCGGGAGCGCCCGGGCAGCGCCGGGAGAGCAAACGCCCGCCTCTCGGCGCCAGCCGCACGAGGCGCCGCGCGAGGAGTACGGCACGTGCCCTCCTGACGGGCGCGGCCGTCGCCGCGGCGGCCGGGCCGCTCGCGCTGGCGCTGGGACCCGATCCTGGGGTCCAGGAAACAGATTTTTGGACGTTTTCTAACAATTTGAAAACGAAGCACTTAGCAGGCTGTCTGAGAGAGATTAAAATACCTGTGCGGGGTGGGGGGAAGCTTTCTGGGTCGGCGTTCGGAAAACAGTTGCAAATAAACCAAATCCATTTTTCCTGCAGTGCCTGGGAGTAGTATGTCAGCGCTAGCCACATATGGCAGGAAAAAATCCATATTGCTACATAAAGGAGAAATTAACGTTGCATTAAAATGCTGATTAAAATCTGTTGTGTAGTTTTCCTAAAGAAAAAAATACTTTTAAAAAAGTCAATAAAAAGCAATTTTGATAATGGGAGGAAGTGAACAGCAAGGCTTCAAACCTTCATATAAGGCTGCTGAAAAAGTGCATAATAAATTGTTATAAAAAGGGAGCTGGGCTGCGCTTAGAGCGTGTCTGCGCAAAGACACGATGATGAGAGGGTGCTGGCAGCCCGTTCCTGGCTTGCGTGGTCACCCCTGCATCTTCACAGATCTCGTAACGCGGTGATTCAAACATTCTTTGTCTTTCACATAGGAGTTTAAGCAATTACACGTATTAAGAACTTCAGGATGTGTGCGCACACTCATTACTTACTGAAGTCAACGCTGAGCGGGGCTAGGGATAAGTATGAGCAAGCCTGAGTCTAATACATGTGTCTGTTTCAGCTCTCAAACCACAGCCTTTTCTGTTGGTAAATTTGTCTGTTACTCCAAATCCAAATTCAAGGGTGGCATTTTGTGTGTAATAGACTGTTACATCCAGCAACACAGCCTGCTTGTTTTTCTCATCTCGCTGGCGTTCCCCCCCAAGTAGACTTGTTCTTTCTCCTCACAGCCACTGCTCGCTTTTGAGGTTTCACCCTGAATGGCCTGTGCTCTGCTGCAGGGATTCCTGTCACCAGACACTCATTGCTTCCGCGGCCTTCTAGAAACGGCTCCCCCAGTACAGGGTGGCAACAATAATGCTCTTGTATGGCTTGGCCATTTGTCACTCATCAGTCAATGGAAAATGCTGCAGTCCTCTTTGCCAAGAGATGATGTAGTGGCCTTCTGCACTTCTTACTGGGAAACCCAAGTTCAAGGTTCATCTTGACGGTTTTCATATTGTCAGCTGTTTGCTTTGTTGTGAAAGTATACGTAGTAAGCGAGTTGTGAGGGACAGAGAGGGAGGTGGTGCTTATGACACTATCCACAGTTTTTTCACTGCCACTATTTATTCCGTAAAGTGTTTCCATATAAGCAGTACAGTCACTATTTTATTCCGGATACTTCTCTTTCTGCAATTCCCTTCATACAAAAATTTTGACTACAAGGAATTGTGCATATATACAAGAGGAATAAGCTAGTGAATTGTTAAGTACAACAAATGAAGTAAAACCACTTCACCCCAAGTATACGCCCACAACTTTTTCATAAGAATGACTTTTTGATAAGAACGTAACTGAGAATTCAGAGCCAGTTTTATAAGTAGGGATTTGACTACATCTACACTGGTAAAAACACATTTATTGGTTGAATTAGGCCAAGCGCAGTGGCAGCTGCTGCATAAAAGCCATAGTTGCGTGAGTTGCATACTCCCCCACCTGGAGAAATTCTTTCCAGGTCTCTGAGAGCTGCAAGCCCTAAGGATGAGTTTGAGGTAATGCTCCAGAAGCGGATTGTAGAAACTGAAAGTGAGACCTGAAGGCAGGATCCTCTGCTGCTTTATGTAAAGAAGGCCTAGCAAGATCTTAGGTAGTGGGCTCACATAGGGATTCATCGCTTACCAGGACTGAAATGGGTTAGCGTTCTGACTTTGTGTTCAAAACTACCTCAATGTCCTTTTCATTCATATCCAAAGATGAGTGAAATTCACTCTTGTCAGTGCTGTTTTTTTCTGTGTAGCAGCCTTTCTTGCCTTTGCAGCTCCTCAGGTTGCCATTAGTCTTCAAAACAAAAGCTAGGACTTTTTCAGTGCCTGTCCCAGTACGTTTCCCTCTTTTTAGGTATCTGCAAAATACCTCCATGACTCATGAATTACTACGATCAACAGCAGATTGGTTGTAGGGGCCCCTACTTCCCCAATATCAATATTACATCAATATTAAACCCAACATCTGTTATTTACCTGACCTTTTCTTTGAATCAGCTTTTCCTGCTGTTGAGCCTGTATGGTCTTTAACGTGAGATGGCATTGTAAGAACTCAGCCTGGTTTCAGTTCCACTGTATTGTTGTCATATGCAGGTGTTGGCCAGAGCCAGCACTGACATCTCTGTAACTGTACGCCAGGGCTGTAAACTTTAACAGTTTGAGGACACAGAAAAGCAAGATATGCCTGGATAACCTACTGGCTTATTACATCCACAACGTTTTTCACATCTGAACCACAGGAAATAATTTCATTCTATAAAATGCTGAGCTGTGTCAATAAGCAGCAAGAGGGGGCTGCTCTGAAAGGGGAGGCAAGCTGGGTGATGAAGACAACACCAAGGTAGGCAGGGCAGTGGCCTCACCAGCAGGGACTGACCCGACAGTACCCTAACGCAGGAAGAGCAGGTCTGGTGATGATAACCAGGATCAGCCATGGGTCCAGATCTCCAGACAGGTTCATAGTGAGCAGACAGACCTGAGGTCAAGCCAGAAAGTCAAGTCTGTAAATCAGGGTCAGGATCAGTGAGGTGCAAAGTGACGCACAGATGTGCAAAGTGCAGGCAGAGACTGAGGGCAAGGGCTTGAGATTAAAAGCAGCACCTGCTCCTTAAAAGCAGGGAGGCACCAACAAGGTCTCTCCAAGCTCTTCCTCACACATCAAACAGGTCACCACTGCGTGACACAAGGTTATGTGCCAGGTCAAAAGCGGCCTTGAGCTTAGGCAGCCAAACGCATAGGAGTGGGAAGAAGAGGCTGCAGACCCTGTAGGTGCACTCGGGGCCATGACCAGCTGGACAAAGTGGACCTAGATATGAAGCTTTCTGGCTATAGCACTGGCAAAAGACGTAATCATGGTAGGGTGTACTGAGGTGAGAACTCCTGGGCTGAAAGAAGAATGTGAGTAGAATCAGGTAAGGACTCATCTGGGAAACAGTATCACTTAATATTTTCATTACTTTTGCATAAAAATGAGAGGGTTTTTTAACGAGGTTTGCTGATAAGGTTGGGGAGGAGCAATGTATACGTTACAAATGTATACATTCATGTATACAAATGTACATTGTGAATTTATACAACTTTTTTACTCAGTGACTGAAGTATAGAAAATTCGAAGATACTAAATACTAAAAGGTCATGTACATAAGGGCTACAGTAACAGTTTCTTATAAGAATTAACAGTAGAGAAGGTAATCTGAAACTCCTGGGTGGAAGTCAGTGAGTCACAAGGCATTTTGGAGTTACCAGAGTGTTGCAGCTATGAAATAAGCAAGCAGTGCCTAGGATACATAGGATCAGATGCAATATTTCCAGTGAAGATATGAAAATTAATACTGTTTTACTGTTGCATCCACCTAGGATATCATAGGGAATTATGATCACCAGTGTTCAAGAAGAATTAATTCAGACTTAAACAGAACAGAGGTTTCTGGGGAATGGAGAGCTTGTGAGATGCATAGATTTGTTTAACTCAGGAAAATAAGATGTGAGACAGTTCTAAGCATATCAGGGATGTTAGTGGATGGAACTGTCACAAAAGGAAATGAGCATAAGCAAGATACAAATCAGTATAGGCTGGAAAACTGGGAGCTGGTTTCTAATCATTAGGTGTGGAAACAGCTTTCTGTTAGGAGAGCAGAGGGAGAAATTTAATTAATTTAAAAATAGAGCCTGGCAGATTTATGGAAGTAGTTCCACTACAAACTTGCCTGCAAAAGACAGGAGGAATGGACCTGTGCAACCCAGTCCTATGTTCTTAAGAGGACTGTAATCAAAGGATAAAGCAAATAAACCAGAAAAAGAGGTTTAAAGGATAGAGAGTAGAATCAGATGCAGCACTTAGGATGAGCTGAAATGTGTGAATCACAACAATAAAAAAATTAACCCTTTTTAGGGGCAAGGAGAGGCATGGTCTGTGATTTGGACCCAAGTCAGGATGAACCAGAGATGTCCTTATGCCAGGGTTGTGTTCATCCAAAGCAGTTATTAAGGACAAGGCTGTTAAAAGACAAGATAAGAAAGACCGGGCATAAAGAAATGAGATACATGACTAGGGATCAATATAAAAGCAGGGAACAGAATTCAAGACCAAAGTAGACAAAGGAGACGTGAAGAAGAGGAAGACTCTTAGCACTGAGAGAAAGCCAGTCTTGTGAGACCCTTGGTTGCTGAGGTCACCAAGTATTGTAGGTTTAAAGGCTGATATGCTAGCAGATGCAGATAACTGCAGGTCGGGAAGTAATCCTGTAAAATTAAAGGGGGGAAAAGGGAAAAATAATTGAAAGAACAGGGGGAGAATAGGATAGACCTGGGCTGAGGTAATAAAGAGAGGGTAAGTATGATAATTTGACAGGAAAGGCTGTGAAGAGAAGGATGACAACAATAGCAGTCACTGCATCCTGAAGAGGCTAGAATCAAGAACAGAGTTGTTACAGTTTGATGAGCTACAAATGGCATCCGGATGGAGCTCATTTCAGAATGGAACTCATTTTGTTTCAAACCCTCCATTTTGCCTTGCTCACCACTGCTGTAATTAGCCAGACTGTGAATCTCATGCAGCCAACCCACCTACTGCCATTATTTTTTGTTAACTCTTAGAAAGCTCAATGCTTATCTATTAATACCTTGCTATTGGTACTCACACATAAGGAACAGGTAGGAGTCATACTCTTGCCTGATACTGGATTCTGTGTGCCATTCGCGAGCGCCACTCATTTCTTGTCCTGACTTCTAACACCTTTCTTTTAAGCCATTGTCCTTTCTGACTAGGCTGCTATTTTAAGTGGCTTTTGTTTTAATTTTGGTCCTGTGAGAAAGAAACAATTTGGAGAGCAATGGTAGCGACATTATGTCAGTTTATGTTTAGCTAAGAATATGAAGCAGAAAGTAAATAGAGTTGCTTAGCCCAGAATTTTTACAACCAAAGCCTTTATACTCTCCATAAATAATATACCTGTTGCAAAGCATTTTGTAGTTCTATTTTCAGAGAATCGGATAGCTGCCAAAAAAGACTTACTGATTTTAATAGCTACTCATTAAAAAAAAAAAAGTAGAACTTACTCTGAAATTACGCATAGTCTTTTCAGTTTTAGAATGCATTTAAAAATAGTCTCTATCATTCATTTATTTAGGAAGTCTGTTGTGTGTAAGAAACTGCCAAAATTGTTAGAACCGATTAATAAAAAGAGTTAACATCTACTAATTTTGCCCTGAAGTATAACTTTGCCTCTCATGGAATGGAGATGAGGATTGTTTGTCTGAATCATCAGTGTGGGTTTTATGTTTCCCTGCCAGCCGTTAATGAATTGTAAAAAATAAAAATTAAATAATAATAATAATAAAACAGAAGATTAAACTGATTCTGTAGAATTGTATTGACTTGCCTTCCTAAAAATGGGTATTACTGCAAAACATGCAGACAGGGAAAGAAACAGATGGACGATATCTGACAAATAAAAGTTCCAGATACTGCCCCATCTGTTTCCTTCTACACATTTCAGCTATAAGCTTTTTAGCATTATAGGGTTGCTTAGGTGATATTCCTCTTTGCAATGACGTCACACCCAAAGACTAGCAAGGCAAGTTGATGCAGTAATCTGAGAGCAAGGATCAGTTCAGTACATAATTTATATCCTCAAAAATGCATGCATTAAATTTCCCTCTTTTATAATGGAAAGATTTTATCTTCAAGAAATCGTTTGACAAACTCTTTGGTTTGCTTTTGAAATTGTTTTCCGGAAGTAGTGAGACCAGCAGAATTAGAGAAAAAAAAAATCAAAATGTGCAGGAAACATTGCTTCTCAAAGATAGTCAAAGAGATGTACGTTGGAGACATTAGGTCATTGTCAGTGAAGATTCGAGAAGTTCCTGATGATCTCCTGTAGATTTGAAGGCTGTATTACTTTATCTGGTAAAATCTAAATTTTTAGCTCCTCTGCTTAAGTTTTATTATGTTTTCTTCACTCCCTGATACATTTCTAAACAAAGTTTACTTTTCCTCTCTGAGACTCTCAATGATTTCACTTATGAAAGAAAAATAGGTTATGAATATTGCTACATTTTACAAAACCAGAATTCATTAACTAGTAAGTATCATGGCCCTGTGGAGGATAAGCACACAGACTATCCAAAATGCAACACAGTCCAGACTCCTCCCACTAACTTCAAGGAATCAAAAAGGGGATTAGTCTAACATTTAGAGAAATGTCTTTCATCACCTGGGTATTCATGGAGACACTTGAAATGAGTATGAAGCGTTAGAATCAATGAAATCAGTTACACGGTTAAAGTTGCACACATGATTACATCTTACTGAGCCGGCTGTACTGTGGTTTGATACGCTAGGGAAAAAATCTTTGCTCTTTTTCTGGATCCAGGCTTTTAGAACTCTATCATAGTGTAATTGAAGCTGATGGCAATTTTAGCTTAGAATAGAAAGACTTGTAAATAACTAGGAAGGAAAAAAGGAGGGAAGGAAGAGCTCTTGAATCCCTTAAACTACGCTGAGTTTTTCTCAGCTGATTTACTCCCAAACAGAAAGGGCCAAGCAAGAGGTCTTTAAAGTTCTTCCATGCAGCTGCTCTGCAAAGTGACAGATACTAAGTATATTCTTCCCTATTTTGATAAAAATTCAATCTGTGTACTTTTTTCATTAGGAAAACCTGAAGAATATTGCAAAAGAGTACTAAAGGTCACATTTTTGTCAAATTACATATTTGTGCATGTGGCCAAAAGTGAACTGCTTCATTTAAGCTGTAGCATAACTTTCCATTCAATAAAGAAAATCTCATCCACAGCCTTAAAACCAGGATTTTAGAAGTAGTTGCAGAGTAGATGTTTTTTGACTCACTTGAGTTTTAGTTCCTATTTCTGGAGTGAAAAACGTGAAATCTAGAAACAGGAAATGCACACAAAAAAGGAAGAAGTTTGAATGCCATGCCCTCTTCAAGAGAATCGTGTATCATGTACTATTTAGCAAATGCCTTTGTGTACATCCACAAAAACATCTGTCAAAGGGCCAGTTTCTGTACTGATAGAATACTATCCTTTTAGCAATCTTAAAATGTAAAATTAAAGGATGTTTCTAATGTATTTACGTCCTTAAAGAGAAATTGAAACTTGGTGCCATCAATAAATTATTTCACAAGATTATGATCTTTTTGAAATATACTTGCTCATCTGTTATCCTGCAGAACTGTGCACACTGTACAAAAGTATGTCCTACCTGTTCTAGACATCCAAAATAGTACCCCTTCTGCACAGAACCAATAAAACGTAGGAAGAAACAGGCACATGGAAAGCTATTCTGTTAATGAAAGAGTTGATCTTGTTCTATCTTTATAGGTAAGAAACTGCATGTCTTACAGATCATCTCTCATCAAGCTTTAGCTTGACAGCTTGACTGAGGTAAACAAGATACTTTCCTAGGTTTGTTTCACATGAGGATGCTGGCTGGATGTTCAGAAGAACAGAAGGCTCTTCGTTCTGTTTCTCCTCCTCAGTCCAAGGTTGTAGACTTTTAGAACATGCTCCAAAATCTACTTCTTCATGAAAGAAATGAGAAAATAATGAGAATAAGTGTGTTTTGAGCTTAATCTAGAAAATAGAGTTCTGTATATTTTGTATCAGACACGTTCTTTGTCATCTTTTCAGGTTATTATCCCAAAGATGTTGAGATAGCGTTATTAGATTTCTTTGCCATGTACAATTCTCTCATAAACAGTTCATTTTCTCATGCATTTGTTTCAGTTTTAGGCACTATCTTTTTTTGTTTATGAATAGTAAGGAATGGCTTAACATGTATCAGAGCAACGAAATAAAATGTAACTATATACAGTGTGCAAACGCAGGTGCTTTTTACTTCTGATTGCTAGTATCTGTTGACATTTGTTGGATGTAATATACTTTCCTTTAGTAAGACTTTTGACTTAATCGCCTACAAGGTTCTCACTGGGAACCTGAAGACATGTGAGCTGGATGAATCAACTGCTAGATGGGCTGAGAATTGGCTGGACTGCCAGGCTCAATCAATGGCTTGACATCCAAACAGCATCCGGTAGCAAAATAACAAAGGGATTGTAATTGGGACACATAATGATTAATTTATTCATCAAAATGGATTGGCATTTAGACGAGTTGAAGTGTCTGACACAACAGCCAGTAGAGCTTCAGTTCAGAGGGAGCTGGAGAAACTCAAGGACTAACAAGAGCCATAGCTGACCTGATAGAATGTTGGCAGAAGGGATGCATCAGGCAGGAGGCTGGACTAATGCACCTCCAAACATCTCATCCAACCAATGTTTCTGTCACATTTGTATGGCATGCTTGCTGTTGCTCAAAGAATATGATTCTTTCCTTTATCAATTGTGAATGAACTTGTAAGAAAATAGGGAGACTCTCATAAATGGAAAGACATAGGAAAAATACTTTTCCTTGGGAAATTATAGTTAATGTATTGCAAACCATTCCCCTTATAGCTAGTTTTCAAACACGTATCTTACATCCTGTTATCCAATTACTGCATTTATGAGAGACTTGTTTTTACAAATGGATAACGAGGTATTTGACATAAGCTGTTTGCTATGTTTGGAGTATTAGACTCAATACAATCTTAAATATGAAATAAATATTAAACCATGCATTACGCTTTAATAACATTAAATATAACACTAAAATAACAATATTAAATGTGTACATATAAATACGCTTCTAACAGTTGCTATATATGGTTTTAATTTTCTGCTGATATACGTGTACGTACACCCACTTGCTGGATGTAAAAGGCTACTTTTTCTTGAAAGTTGCATCCATTATGGTATGTAAATTAATGATAAATATATCTCATAAACACTATCCATACTATTAAAAGTTTTAGCAACACCATTGATGTAAAATTTACTTGAGTGGAACTGGAAAAAAACTTAAAGTTGTTTGAAAATTACCTGTAATTCCAGACTTTAGGAAGCTGATAAACTAGTACATGCAACTGTCTCCTAGTTTCATATTTTGATTTTCTTCTACTATAAACTTAATAAAATCTCACTAGGGACTTGTCAAGATTAATCTATTGTTTATGAAATTGCTTAAAGCCTCCCCATTCATATATTAAATATAAATAAATAAACAATTGAATATGTCAAAACAGAAATTAAATTCTATCTCAAATCTCCAAGAGGAGATTACTGATTTCTTACTGCTATAGAGAGTATTGAAGTAATATTTAGGGTGTCCTATTCTGCAGGATACACATATGTGCAGAATGCAACAACACTGTCAAGTCAGTTCAGCTTCCTAATCTCCGGGTTAACATATACAAATTCGCACTCCAAAATGGCCTAAATCAGTTAATTACCAGGACAGCTGGGGTCTACCAGCATGCACCCTCCCCCATCCTGAGAAACTGGCTGCTCTGATATGGTGAAGGCTGCGAGGAGAGCTATGAGGGGCCTCTTTGGGAAGCCTTCCCCCACTTCCCCTGTGAGCAGGACTTAGGCTCAAGCTGTCATCCTGGTTCTGTGCCCGAGTCATGCTGCAGGTGTGGTTGTTCATACCTCCTTGGTTCCGACCCCGACCCACAAACTCGTCTTGTGGCCTGCTCCCAGACCTATCTCAGCAGTACAGACTTGTTTGGTAATCACTGGACTGTGTCCAACCATGGCTACAGTCACCAGGCCTGATTTGCTTTCCTTGTTCAGGCACTTGGTTCTGGTCATTAAAGCCACTGCCCTCCCTGCCTTGGTCTTGTCCTCAGCTGCAGGTTTGCCTCTCTTTGTGGAGCAACCCCACCTCAAGCTACTCCCTAGCACTGATAGGGTAGCGTGCATAGGGATTCAAACTTTGCATGCGGTAGGAAAGTGACCCAGGTAGGCTCAGACCACTGTGGCTCTCCAAGGATGTCCCAGGAAGCCTTGTATCCCCAAATTAGGGATTAGAAGCAGGTCACCACCCTCCTCCGCGGAGGGAAGGCCCATATTGCTGAGGTGCAGGGGACGATGAGGCAGTCCTTGAATCACAGTGCTCTCCTGCCATTATGTCTTGCTGGAATGGATGTGGACCCTTGGCCCAAAGGGCCATAACAATAAACATAAACAATATAGATACAAACCCATTTACATTACTTGTCATAGAGAGTATTTTCCAGCATGATGACTGAAAGCCATACAAATATAGCTTTAATGAGAGACAACCTTTACCTTGTAGACCTTATGAATAAAGAGGGGTAAGGTCAGCAAGAGGTGAGAAAAAGGAGAAAAAACCCTGAATTTTGGCAAAGCAGTTTTTTAAGAGCTAAGATTTTTGAATGATTTTTAAATCTATGTATTTACCACCATAGTAATTTATTGCTGAATATATTGTATGCATTTGCCAAATACTATCAATAGCCAGTGCTGCAGTCATCTAGTGCAGTCTATGCTAGCTTCAACCCTCAGCAGGAGCAGTTCAGCCAGTCTAAACACTATTGCAATTCTCAAAATGTTTTTTTTCTTTGAGAGTCTACTTCCTGGAGGTGATTTCCTGTGAATATCAGCTCATTTTAAAACAAAATATTAATTTGTAGACATATTGATTGCAGAGGAAAACTTGATCTAGGCGTTTGATCTAAAAGAATCTAAAAGAATAAAAAAACCAGTAAATAAAATAACATGTTAAAAAAATTGGATTCTTATAAATTTGGAATTTGATTGTGAATGCTGGGTGCTTATAATTGTCAATACCAAGTTGAGCCTTTTTTTCAATAAAAATTTATTTGGGTTAGGATTTTGGGATTGGTATTGGATTTGAAGGAGCAAGAAACAATATCCTTCAAGCAGGCAAATGTTCCCATTGAAAAAGTTTGTTCTTACTCATGCTTAAAAAAAATTAGTAGGATCAGAGACTTTACTGCGAAGACACTCAACTTCCTTCTCCCTTGTGCAGTAACCAGGACAGTTTCTCCCAGCTCACACAACACCATCACCACCGTCTGACCCAAGGTTACTTGCCTGCATCATGTCAGAGCTAGCCTTGAGCGCAGGCAGCCTGCTGTCTAGGAAGGCACGTGGCAGGCTGCACCCCGAGCCTTGTCAAGGACTGAGAAAAGATACTGCCTTTTTCTATGGGGTTACTGTAGCCTAACTGTGTTTCAGTACAATTAACTAATTTCAGGGTTTTCTTTGGTGTTTTTTGACACTGAGATTTTTGGGGGGCTTTGTGAATAGGACTGTTACAATACTGAATAAAGGCTCTTGATTTGTATTGAAGTGTTATGGCAGAAATCACAGAGGTTTTGCAAAGGATAGTAAAAAACCCTTTTTGATTAACTGCCACTGTTACTGTCAGTAAAGGAAGTAAGAAAGCTAAGAAAAATATAAGTAGGTATCTGCCCACAGATATAATGGAATTACAAAATAAGACTGATACTGGTGTGTCTCCTCAAATCACCAGACTTTTTTCATTTTATAATCATGGGATCCAGTAGCCTGAATCGTTGATAAAACAGATGAAAGCAAATCAGAGGGAAATCAGCGCTGTCAAAACCATAGGAAATTCGCTTTGTTGTATCCCTGTGTTACATGTGAACCTGATTGTGAAAAACTAATTCTCTTAGTAGGATCAGTGTGAACAACCTTGAAGGTTATAATCAGTGTGAGTAAAAGAAAGGTTTTTTTTTACCTTACCTCATAAATGAAAAAGAAAAAATGTGTTTTAGAAAGTACACATATGAAAGTTTAAGCTTCTGAGTAGCGAGCAAGGATTACTGTGGCCAGATGTGTAGGCATTTGTATCTGAAAAGCAAATGGAATTTAATTACTTTGACAAACCACTGTGGTTTTCAAGATTCATTGCTCGTGAAGAAAAATTAATATGCTTAATAAGTGATCATTCTTGTTCCAGCCTAGTAGTTCCAAACTTTAAAGTGCTCTTTTCTTAATTCTAGTTAGTGTGTTAAGCATGGAATTATTTAATTTTCAATATATCATTTGAGCTATAGTGGTTTATTCAGGAAATGTGTTGCAGTTCTGGTCTGAGCAAAAACTGCTTCATCTTCTCTGCTACCAGATCTTAGTTTTCTTTTAGCCTCAGCTGTGTTTTCAATCATTAAGAGTTCCCTTATTTTTTGTATGCATTTCACCTCAGTTTCTGTCATGGCGAGCTCCTAGCTTACCTTCTGTTGTGACACAGCCTGCTGTTGGCACTCCCTGACAGTTCTTATCAGAAAGCTGGCGTATTTTATAACTAGATTGTGGTTCTTGAACAACTGCAACACAGAGATACATTGCTGCATTTACAGTAGTCTCCTGGATCTGTTCCAATGGCTGTCCTATCAAGAATATTTTTGGGGGCTCAATACTTTGAATTTCTGGTGTGTCTCTGAATATCATAACTGATGTGACTTCACAGTCCTAGTTGAGAGAAACTCAAGCATTAATGTTTACTGACAGTACCATTTCGTCTTCCAAATTCTGGGATTATCAACAGCGAGCTACTAATTTCAATATATCCAAGTCCCTCTTCCAGGACTTAAGACTAGACCTGGTTATTTCTGGTCCCCTATTTGAAATCTAAGATGACATTATCATGTTCCAATGGGGAAACATGCCCAGCTGTTCTTGGCTTTAGGTAGATACACATTCCTTCCAACACCCATGGGAAAGAATCCATGACTAGTATAAGTAACTGAAAGAAGAGACGGCTCCTCACTATAATTTAGGGTCTCTCAGTCACATCCCATCAGCATTAGACACATCAGCCATGTTTACGATACTCAAGATTTCTGAAATACCAAACATCCTACCGTATTGATATTCATTGCATAGCAGCTCTTAACTTCATTGTCAGCATCGATACTTAGTTGCCATTGCTAAATGTTTAAAGTGTTACGGTCCACCAGGGCTGCATGTGATATTGATTTGATGACATATAGGTTTACAACCTACAGAAAGCAAATAAGGAATCTTTCTCACTCACATAGTTCCAGTAGGAATTAAGCTTTCCCAGACCTTTGCCCATCTGATGCTGTATTAATAGCCTTGGGGATCTGTTTCCATGATGAAAATGTTATCTATAACATCTTCTGCACTTACACTGATTCTATTTACCCTAACTTAGTCTAGGGTCCTCCTCTTTTCCATATCTCTCCTCTCATGCTTTATCCCTCTCTCTTCCTGAAGACACTAGATTACTTTCTTTCTTCTCCTTATAACAGGCAGCAGATTGACTGGGCTGGCTACAGTAGGGAAAGAACACTTGTATCCTAAATGAGAACTTTCTGCTTTACTTTCACTTGTAAAATAAGTTTCACAGCACCAAGTCCAAAGTCCCTCTCACATCCGTATCTAGCATCCTGCTGCATGCCCAGTCTTTTTAGAGAAGCCCGGGTCCTGTGAGAGTTGAATGAAAAACTTCATTCTATTCAGTGCCTAACATAAGGCATAGTAGGTGGCTGTCCACACACACAGCAAGTGCCAAAATCTGTCTGCAGGATGCTTCCCACACATTTCCCTATCTTTCCTTGGTCTCCTGCTACTATCCTGAACCTGGAGCCTAGAGTCAGGACATATTACCCCATCTTTTGTTCTTTTATAATCTCCGAGGTCGCTATTTCTAGGCTAAAAAGTGCTAGAATGTGCAGAGGTTTCAGTCACTCAGCAGAAAGCAATGGAAGACTGGCCTCCTGTTGCAGGGACTACAAAGAAAAGGGACAGACAGAGAGATGGGATTCGAGGCATCAGTGCATGAAGAACAAGCTTATGTCCCCCTTTCTCTCTCTCCAAGTGATCCATTTCATTTTATAACACCTCTCTGCAGAAGCACAGACCAGTTGCTAGTGTTAAAACCCCTTCCGCTACTAAAACATGTCTGCTGAGGAGAACAAGTTATTTTGCATATCAGTCCAATCATGCAATTTGGAAGAAGGACAGCAGCCCGAGATGCAGCAGCGGTGCCTCACTGTCTCTTGGAGACGCACCAATGGAATGGGAACTGTTACCTGCTCGAAAGCCCAGTTTCAGGCTGGTGGCTTTTGTCCTTAATGGGTATTGGCAGAGCAACAATGCTGGAAATATTTCTGGCTGTCAAATGACAGCCTGGCTTTGGTAGTGAATTACCTCTGATGACGGAAAGCACTGAAAGACCTGATGAACTCAGTTCCTTGCTCCTCTGCACTTTATTTTGGGTGCTTTTCTGGGATGGCCTGACACTCTTACACAGTATGCCAAGAAATAAACATGTGATGAGTGGAGTGAGGGGAAGGATAATCATCTTCGCATCTGCTTGACAAAGAAAGGGAAGGGTTAAAGAAATACAGGTTTCCATGGCAGAAGACAGCTCCATTGAGGACTGTGAAAAAACATCAGTATAATTTCCTATGTCTAAACAGTAAATTCATCTTTCTGTGCAGGACAATGATAGGTGTCTGCTAGCCCAGACCATGCTTGTAGCCTGGTATTTTAAGCAAGAATCAGCAGTGAGGTGTTTCTTCTCTGGGACAGAAAAGTAGCCCTTTTTTAGCCTATGTAGAGGCAGTTCATACTCATTTCTCAAGGAAAAATTTTTGTGAATTATTTTGTGAAATATCTTATTTTGTGAAATAAGAAAATCTCAGTGGGACAAGAATGAACAATTGCAAACCAGTTATATATAAGAATAATAATTTGTCGCTCACTTCCATANCATGTGATGAGTGGAGTGAGGGGAAGGATAATCATCTTCGCATCTGCTTGACAAAGAAAGGGAAGGGTTAAAGAAATACAGGTTTCCATGGCAGAAGACAGCTCCATTGAGGACTGTGAAAAAACATCAGTCTAATTTCCTNAAAGGGAAGGGTTAAAGAAATACAGGTTTCCATGGCAGAAGACAGCTCCATTGAGGACTGTGAAAAAACATCAGTATAATTTCCTATGTCTAAACAGTAAATTCATCTTTCTGTGCAGGACAATGATAGGTGTCTGCTAGCCCAGACCATGCTTGTAGCCTGGTATTTTAAGCAAGAATCAGCAGTGAGGTGTTCCTTCTCTGGGACAGAAAAGTAGCCCTTTGTTAGCCTATGTAGAGGCAGTTCATACTCATTTCTCAAGGAAAAATTTTTGTGAATTATTTTGTGAAATATCTTATTTTGTGAAATAAGAAAATCTCAGTGGGACAAGAATGAACAATTGCAAACCAGTTATATATAAGAATAATAATTTGTCGCTCACTTCCATATTGTTTCCATGTGTTGAATGAAATAAATTGTTCCAGGATTTGGTTACCATGACCCAGCACTGCCTTGCTTTAGAAGCAGTACTGTAAACAGAATATGCAGCCTTCCTTTAAAATAAAAGTTTCTAGCCCTTTTCCTTGCAATGATAGAATTGAAAATATGTTTAAGTGCTACTATTGAATCGCTAGACTGAAGGAAATGAGCAAATGAACTTTACCTCTGTGTCAAGATACAATGGAATTTTACCTTTATGTCAATATACAACACACACAACTTTGTGCAAAGTTAGAAATATCTCTGGACACATCTTATTTCTAAACCCTAGTCCTCTTCAGAAAAAGCCCTTTAGCCAGGTCTGTTCATAATGAGCATTACAGGTGAACAGGACTTGCTGAGAGATGAATAGTGAGAGCAGAACACACAGAAATTGTTAGAGAGGGGAAAAATGTTTGCTTTACAAATCCACCTCAGAAGGCCGAATTTAACTCTGGAGCAAACAGACATTTTACGATCTATACCAACACAACTGTTTTTAGTGAAAATAAATATTTTTCTGGTCTCTGTTTAGGGAAAGAAAGTTGGGTTATTCACATTGTACTTTCAGCATTCAAGACTTACTCCTTTCAATAGCTTATTGTGAAAATCCATGATACACATAATAGAGATACTTACACTGTGCTGTGGCTATATTACCTTAAATCAACAGCAATTTAACAACTTTTCATTATGGATTTTCTCCATACACCAAGAAAACCTTCCTTTTATTACAAATTAATAATGAGAAGTCTCTTATTAAAAATCTGATAAACTGAGAATATCTACCAGACAAAACAGCGTATGTCCTGATCATATCAATAGGTAATTTTTCCCCATTCCTCTGGTTTACATGGAACACTGCGTGAAGCCCAATACTGCTTTTCAACATTTTTTCCTCTTAGTTGCAGCTAAAAATCTTTGGTTGGGAAATTCTCTTCCCCTTCCCTCTTAGTATGCAGTGCTTCTTGCTTAACTTTGCCTATGTCTATTAGCAAACACTTCATCAACAACACACAAATTCCATCCTGCTACAACTATGGCAATCACAGTTGGAGTTCTTGCTCGAACATATGTTTGAACTTTACATTTTTTTGTTACCACATCAGGAAGAAGCTAAAGTTTCTGGCTTTTTTTCATGAAGCCGTCAGTTTCTTGCTCTAGCACAAGTGCTGTTTTAAAAGTAATCAGTGTCTTTAACAACAAACAAAGAAAAGGTCTCTCATGCTTGTTGTTGAAATACTGATTTTTACAATATAGACAGATATAAGTGTATTACATTAAAGAGTTGTAATCTGGATAATATAAGTTAAGTATATTTATCGTTGTGCATGTGTCATCTATATAGCTACTGAAATTATTATTGATCTGTAAACCAAGAACATGTAGAAAAACTGAAAATTAAAATCATCAAGGTAACAAAAATATACTAAGAAAGACTTCATGTATCTTACAGGAAAACATGCATGACCTTGAGGACGGGGCAATGGAAATGGAACCTGAGTAGTATGAAGTGCAGCGTTAGGCACACAGGACTAATCAAAACATCCGCAGTGAAAGGGACAGTTGCAAACTACAACCGAAAAAGTGAGGGACTTGTACATGTTAGTCAATCACAAGATGTCTATGATTCACAAACGTGATGATATCATGAAAAGGACAAATACACTCTTCTACATCTCAAACATATCCTACAAAAGAAGGCAAGATTGACAGCATTGTTGAAGTTTTAAGAGATCTCGTGTGAGGTACTGTGCACAATTCTGATTACTGACATTCAAGAAAAATTAATTCAAAATAAAGTGAGACAAAAGATTATTAGATGAATCTATGGGAAAAGACTTAGAGACACTGGTTTCTTTCAGAAAAAAAAATGTTTAAAAACTGCATGACTACTTTCTACAAAAACATTTGTGTCAGGGCAAAAGCACACAGCTAATTCTTGTTACTATAAATTGACATAAGTTAACTAAGAATAAATGTAAGCTAGAAATAATAATGCAATTTCACAAGTGCCACCAGACTGAAACTGGGCCTTCAAGTAGGCAAATACTATCCTTACATCAGTGCGCCTCCAAGAGACAGTGAAGCACCACTGCTGCAGCTCAGGTTTCTGTCCCTTCTTCCAAATTGCATAACTAGACTGATACGGAAAATAACTTCTCAGGAGACAAAAAGAAGACTAGGAAGTATATGAGCCAATTGCTCAACAAGACAGGGAACCGGGTTACACAGGACAGAAAAAGCTGAACTAATGAATGCCTTCTTTACCTCAGTCTTTACTAGGAACATCAGCCTTCAGGAATCCCGGGTCTCAGAGATGAAGGGGAAAGGCTGGAGCAAGGAAGGTCTGTCATTGGTGGAAGAGGATCAGGTCAAGGAATACTTAAGAAAACCGGACACGCCTGTGTCCACAGGCCCTGACAGGATGCACTCACAAGTGCTGAGGGAGCTGGTTGATAACACTGCAAAGACGCTCTTGTTACTCTTTGATCGATCATGGCAACTAAAAGAAGTACCTCAAGATTGGAGGAAAGCAAATGTCACTCCTATCTTCAAGAACAGCAAGAAGGGGGACCAGGCCAGTCAACCTCACCTTGTTCTCTGCAAAGGTGGTAAAGCAGCTCATTCTGGAAACTATTTCCAGACACATGAACAACAAGAAAATCATCAGGCGTAGTCAGCATGGCTTCACCAAGTGGAAGTCATGCTTGACCAACTTGATAAACTTCTATAGTGAAATGACTGACCTGGGAAATGGAGGGAGAGCGTTGGATATTGTCTACTTGGACTTCAGTAAGGCCTTAGACACTGTCTCCTATAAGATCCTCATAGATAAGCTGGATGATCAGACAGTGAGGTGGATTGAAAACTGATGGAATGCCCAGGCTCAGAGGGTAGTGATCACTAGAACGAAGTCTAATTGATGGCCAGTAACTAATGGTGTACTCGGGCTCAATATTGGGTCAGATCCATTTTGACACCTTCATTAATGATCTTCATGATGGGACAGAGAGTACTCTCAGCAAGTTTGCTGATGACACCAAACTGGGAGGAGTGGTTGATAACACCAGAGGTTTGTACTGCCATCCAGAAGAACTTCAAAGGGCTGGAGAAATGAGCTGACAGGAACATCATGTAGTTCAACAAGAAGTGCAAAGACCTGCACCTGAGGGTAACAACCCCAGGCACCACCATATGCTGGGGGCCACCCAGCTAGAAAGCAGCTTGGCAGAAAAGGACCTGGGGGTCCTGATGGACACCGTGTTAAACATGAGCTAGCAATGTGCTCTTGTGGCAAAGAAAGCTGATGGTATCCTGGGCTGCATTAGACAAAGTATTGCCAGCAGGTCAAGTCTGGCCTGGAGATACTTTTTCACTGTGAGGGTGACCAAGCCCTGGCACAGGTTGCCGAAAGAGGTTGTGGAGTCTCCATCCTTTGAGGTATTCAGGGGCCATCTGGACATGGTGGTGGTATCTGGGCAACTGGCTCTAGGTGGCCCTGCTTGAGAAGAGGGGTTGGACCAGATGGCCCCCAGAAGTCCCTTCCAACCTCAACCATTCTGTGATTCTTCGCATAGGAATAATTTAGACAAGAAAGCTTAGAAGTTTAAAATCAAATTTGATCAGTTTAAGAAACAGATTACATGAGAAATTTGTCCAGAAGAGAAGACTGGAACTGATGATAGTAGAAGTCTCTCATTCATACATGTTCTACTTTGAAGTTACCCTAAAAAAGTTCAGTAATATCTCTCATTGAAAATACTTCCAGACAGAGATAAAAATGAGATATTGCAAATACTATGAAATTATTTATGTTGTTTAATCATGCAATGATATGTGTGTTATGCATAATTTAGAATGCTTTTTTACCTAACAAATAATGAGCTAGGTATTTTACGTACACAGCCACAAGAAATCTTCCCCGTAATCAAACCACTATGTCAAGTCTCTTTACATTTAATGAGCTGGTTCACTTAGAATGTATGGCAATATCCTTTTTTAATGGGTAGATGTATAATATAAAGGATCTTGATAACACAGAAAGAGCTGCAGGAGTAGGCCAAATCTGAGTTTTAGCAGAGGGAATTGCTATAGGGACACAGTGTTACTTCCTTTCTCTTTTCTAACTTCTTCTGCTATCCCCACTTACCCTGCTCAGATTCATAGTTTATTCAGTTCCCTTCTACGAGTTTGGAGTAACCATCTGGATGTTGTATATACCCATGAGTCTTCATTATTTTATCGTCTTATGGCTGACCCTAAGAAGTGAAAAGTCACATGCTTGTGACTCAAAGGGAATTGTTCAAGAGAGTCTGCAATTTGGCAAGAAGTACTCAGTAATTCTGTGTTTAAAATATGAATAACTTCTTAGACACAATCTTAGAAGTAACAATAAGTCTATTGTATTGTTATTACAGTGTGTTGTAATACAGCCTGTGCACCAGCTGTTCTTGTTTACAACATGAGAAAACCCTTCATCATAAAGGTTTATGTTTAAACAGAAAGCATGTCATATATTCTACTCATGCTATAAGCATGTAATACTTATGATTATATAAGCTAACCATACTATTAAGTGATCTAATTAGGTTGTGGTTAAATGAACCTTGATCTTTCATCTTGCATTCACTCCATATATATCTGTGCATGGATATGTATATACAGATTTAACTTTAAAATAACATGTTTGTTATTATGCTTGCTCTACTAAACAGGTAGTAAGGTGCTAATATCACTATATAGAATTAATTGCTTTAGTTTAATTAACCGAGTTAATTTGTATGCTCTTCTGTTTTCTCAAAATCAGCCTATTTTTTAATCTGAAAGACTGTGTCGACATATGCAATATGTAGAGTGCCCTTCTATTTATGTAATGCTGATAATGAGCCACCACACAATTCCTCTTAAGTTCTCAGTAATGAAGTGCTGGCATGCGTCTGATTTTTCTCCACATGGTTTTAACGAAGAGCTTTTCAGTTTTACTAGTACATAATTAGAATATATGCATAAATCCCACTCTATTGCTCCAATGTAATTAAAGATCTTCCTTTAAGAAGAAAATTATAAAGCTTTTTTAAGCAGAGTTGCTGAAACTTGAAGTCCTCGACTAAATGCATTTTTATGCACGAATCAATCTTCTGAAATAGTTCTGAAAATAATTAATAACGGTCTGCTTAAGAGAAATCATCTTAGATGTTTAATGTGGCAGAGGCACAACTTTAACAGTGTGAAGAAAAGCAGAATGTTTAGGCATTCTGCTCACACAGAAGATGCAAAACCCCTTTGAGCAAATTAGCTTAAATAAATCTCTTGGCAGGTAAAGTCACTTATCTGGATGCCTTGTAATATATGTATTTCCTTTGCCCAGGGTGCAGCAGAGGCAGCTAACAGACACAACACTTCACACAGCAATTTCTGTGTTTCTTTCATTGCCTGGGACAATTGGAGGACTTCCTGGAATTTGCCTAAGAATTTTGGGGTGCCTGCTGCTGCTGCTGGAAAAATGTGGGTACTAGAGGCTTTTGCTTCTAGCAAAGTTGGATTGTAAAAATATCTGCTAGTCTTTCCTGCTAAAAAGGCACTATGACCTTTTGTCTGCAACTGACTCCTGATTACAGAGTGTCAAACACCCACTGAGCTAGTGTTAGCAAAAGATCTATATACCACACCTACAGTGCAGCAAATAGTAGCTAATAGACACAGTAGTTCATGCAGAAGAGTACATGGAGGGGAGCTGGAAGGCTGCATAAAATAGCATGGTTCTGCTCAATAAACTGGGGTATGTACCTGTTGTGGTGTAGGCCCCGCTTCCCCCTACTAACAAGCAGCATTGCAATGTCAGATCATCCATCACCATATGAGAACAAAGAGCTGGGATATTTGGGCACTCTCCCACCCTGCCTGTTGGTACAGTGAGCCAAGATACGAGGTAATACGGTACCTCTCTGTCCTGGGATGAGCACAGCGAGTTGGGACAATTAGGCACTCCCTAGCTGCACCTGGAACTCCTGCTGCAATCACAGTGAGTTGAAGTGATTGGGCGCTCCCTGACCATCTCCAGAACTCCTGTTACCCAGCAAACGTACCTAAATCTTCTCCTGCATGGGTCGCAGCCCACATACCCGAGAGGTGCCAAGACTAATTATCTGACAAGACTTATGGCCACAAAATGATAACATTGACCAAAGTCAATAATCTTGCGATTCTATAAATAATGGTTCTAAAGCGAGACCCTTTGAGCTCTCCGGGACCACAGCAGGCTGTGATCGTGTATCTCCCTCTGAGCTGGGACGCCTCTCAGAGCAGTTTTCGCGAGGTTCCGCGAGGTA
>VZSC01017430.1:150754-167038 GCA_013398225.1 Steatornis caripensis | reverse complement strand
CCTCATATCTTTGGTGGTAATTCTTTGAGCAACCATTAAACCTTAACCACTCTCCCCGGCGACAGTGCCACAAGGCAGAGAGTCCTTAGCATCAGCTGGAGCAACTAGTGGTACAGCAGAGGCTTTGACTCAGAGTTCTGAAGGGCAGATGTGGCCATCCAGGTCTGGGACTACAGGAAGGGCCTGGTACCTCTCCCTGGGCTGGGACAGGAGACGATAGTGTCCTTGCCTGCAGGTGGTGTGCTGTCACTGAGCCAACAGAAGAAGGCAAGCAGACTGTGCAGCGTCAGAGAACATGAAAAAGGTTGACAGGACCATCACCGAGAACCTGCAGAGACAAAGGCCCAAATCATTCAACCGCGTAAGAGAAGAAGTAGCCGGAGACCTGTACCTATTTAAGTAGCAAATGAGACTTCCAAGATCGGGAAGGTTGGGGCTGATTGGGGAGCTGCTCTGCAAGGAGGGCTTGGGGATCCTGGTGGACAGCAAACCAAAAGTGAGCTGGTGGCTGAGGGAACAAGGCTTGTTCAGCCTGAAAAAAGGAAGGCCCCAAAGGTTCTGGGGAGAGAGGGAGTCCAACAGCATCCTTCCCATGCCTACAGGGAGGCTATCAAGAAGGTGAAGCAAGGGTTTTTGCTGTCATGCATGATGGGAATTCAAGAGGCAACAGGCATAAAATGAAGCACCTGAGGTTCAGACGTGGTATAAAGAGGAACTTTCTTCCCATGAGGACAGTCTAGCAGTGGAGCAGGTTGCCCAGAGAGGTTATGTAATATCCATCTTTGGAGTTTTTTAGCCTCAACTGGAAGGAGCCCCGAGCAACCTTGTCTGACCTCACGGCTGACCTGACTTTGAGCAAGAGTTTGGACTGGAGACCTCCTGAAATCCCTTCTGACCTAAATTATTCTAAGACCCTATTATGAATAAAATATTTCATTTTTCATGTGCTCTGACCAGTACTTGCACAAAATGTGAAAATATTGTGAAGATTTCATATGGTAACTCTTCAAGCACAGAGACTTGGATGGTCTCACATTTGGTATTTATGTTTAATCAGAAATGCTTCTTGGCATTGGACACCATCACTTCCCAAAGGAGAAGTGGTTTTAAAAAAAAAAACATTAAAAGATGAGATAAGAAATAAAAAATTAGTTTTCAATTGAGTTCTTGAAAGAAAGATCATTGCTGAAGGGGAAAAATGGATGAGAGAAACCACCTGTAAAGCTTGATGCATTTCTAATCTAGAGAGCAGACCACGGCAGTTTTATATTAAGGAACAACAGAGGTCTATGCAGCTGTTTTCTCTGCTTATTCTGATTTAACCACCTGTGAAATTTTGTATTATTTTCATGTAATTACTGCATGCTGTTTCTTCTAATCTGGAGAAGTGCTGATATTTCATCTCTCTTGGAAAATAGAACCAAGCTTAGCACCTCAGTGTGTTTGTTTACCTGTGAAAACGAAGGACAATGACACGTTTTGCAGTTGTTTCTTTTTTCATATATACTTACAATGATGGGTGTCTGTGTTGTGAGACTATGTGATTTCACTATATCTACATATTTGAGCTTTGAATCAAAAAATTAAATGTAAGAAACTGTGAGGAAAGTCACAGGACTAGATTAATGTTTTACCTAATCATCCTTCAAAGTCTAAAGTGTATCTCACCAAGAATGAGTGTAAAATATTTTGTTTCCAAATGACTGTAAGCATCACAACACTAATCTTCTCTGTTAACTGCAACAGCTCCTACAAGTAACAGTTTCCACAGATGACACTAAATAAAACACATAGATTACAATAATGCCATGCATATGAATTACATCGGTACCTTCTTGTATAGGATTCCTGGAAGACAATATCTATAATGAAGACATATAATAAGTAAAGAAACTCTTCCTCTAAAGAATGAATTCTTGAATAGAAAGCCTATGGATGAGAACTGAGGGAGCAGAACTTGCTGATGAAGCAATACAGCTGGGCCTGTGGGACTACAAATAAAGACAGAAGATTGCAGCTCTGACGGAGACACATTTTCTTTCCTGAAGGCAAAGTAAAAACCCTATTATGCTGTGGAACACATGTACAAAAATATCTGGTATGATTTTCGTGTGCCACGTAAGGAATTGCTTATGTCTGCTGGTCTCCATTATCATGACAATTTTGTTTCCTCAACAAATGTCTCAACTTGAATCGTAGCCATCAACTTCACCTTTCACCTGTAGATATGCTTTATTGCTTTCCTGTCCCTCACCTGAAGCGGCAGATTACTTCATCTGGATGTTATATTTCCAGTTAGTAAACTCTTGATCTTTTCCTCCTCACAGTTCATTTTGTAAGGAAGTGGAAGGGGATGTTAGTGTCTATCCACTGTCCACTCATGTACATCACTGATTTTTTCAGACATGGCAGACTGTTTATTAGTCTTTGTGCATACTGTTAGTATATGGGTTGCCGGGTTAAAGGGCAGTATGTTGGGTTTGATAGTTCTTTTACTATATCACCTAAAATTAGAATATAAATACGTATTTATTTTTGTAAAACTGTCATTTAAATTCAGCAGAGCAAGCAAAACTGAGTTAATATTTTGTAAACAATTGTGACTAAAGTTTAAGATTAAATTTGTGTTATTTTATCAATCCAGTAAAAGAATTAGGCCATTGAATCACTGTATAGGTACACTTATTGCATGAGCTGTATGACAGACACTTAGCATATTCCCCACAACCTGAGACCCTTTTCTAGTTCTATGGAAGAGGTGCACCTCTACAGAACAGTGTATTCCGAGAACTGTTTAAAAAGTAAGCCTGAAAAGGCAATGCTGAAGAGCTGTAAATTGTATTTATGACTTACTATTGTAATCTTAATTCAACTCCTTTATGCATCATTACAATGGTCATTTACCACATAATCATGTGTTTTCACCTCTGTCTTATCCTGTGCTCTAGGGATGGTGTCCACATAAGAGACAATTATTCAGAATCTTTTTAATCTTCATTCTCACTGTGGAACCTCATACAAAACAGAGTGCGCAACATCAAAACCACACCTTGAACACAGAATCACCAAATTTCTACTATCCATAAGGCCATGATTTAAGAAATTTAAGAATCTGAATTCCTAAATCAATGAGAGCAATCTACTTCCAATAAGTTAGGTTTGAAAGCTTGCCCTTATTTCTTTAAAAGGGAGTGAATATTTTTCTGCTACAACATTTAGCAATAGGGTTATTTTCATTTACATATATTTACACGTCTGAACAAAAGCACAGATTATCAGTACAAATGCCAAAAATGTTGATGAATTTGAATGCCAAATTTAATCAGTATCTGGTGAGAGCAGTAAGATGGGCTACACTGCAGCAGCAGTTATTCACAAATTGAAATGTGCATTCAGGAAATGCATAGTATGGGATTCACCTCACTTGCCTTCACATGACTACAGTGCAGATAGGTATATAACTATAAGCTAGTGATCTCAGATTTCCCTTGTATACAGAGCTGGAAAATGGTCAGTTTTATGGCACTGACTTATGACATCTGACCTACTTCAGGTGCCAGCTTTAGGTTGAGAAAAATAATTTTGTAAAAACACCTGTTTTATTCTACTATTTATGTGAAAGGGGCCTAAATGGGTAGCTCAGAAAATTTCTCTGCTGCTCAGAGGACTCCCATCCATATTAACCTATGTAAAAACCATGGTGCAACTCACCAAGCTGTGACTTAGTGTTGCAGTCAGAGAGAAAACACATTTCGCCATTAGGTACAAGACTCCCTTGTCTCTTCTTGAGATCCTCAGTCATCTTAGCTCCATATTGCTAATTCATTTCTAAATAATGGTGGTTTCTTTTCAATGACCTAGCTGACAGGAAGAAATAAACCTCTATACAGTTAAGGACTACATCATAATGCGTGTGTGCAAATGGCCTGAATAAAGGTCAATGCCTATTTCTGGCATTTGCATCTCGTGTGAACTTGATTTGGAGACCATATATTCCTTGAGAGTCATCTCTGGGATATGTTTAAATAGCCACTCCTGAAGAAGTATCTTTCTGTCTTTTTCCTTGGCATACTTTCTGATTCTCACAAATTACATTTCTTTTTCCAGCAGAATATCCTTAACTGCGAAAGTTGCCAGAATTGATTCTCTTTCCCTCTATTGCAAGAAATAGAAACAATCTTAGGATATAACAACTTTGAGAAACTCAGAAAAGAATTTACAATTCTGGTTACATATGAAGATTTTTATGGCACGTCTTAGGCAATATACTATGTAAATAAGTAACAAAGTTCTTCATGCTATGACGTCCTGCCCTTAAACACTTGATCTTTCCAGTTTTATTTTAACTCTATGCCTGTTCTTATTTGCTCTTACTTACAGCATACAGATGTACGTTTCTTACAATCCTCTTTCCTACTGTTTTCTTTATCCCTCCATTATTGGCTTAATTCTTTTCATGACCCTTAGGATTTGCATAGCTCTTTCTCTGACAAGAACTGTCCTCTACAAATTCTGGCCAATGATCAAGCTCTTTCAAGAAACCTTCTGGTACTGATCTGTTCAATGTTAAACAGTCTATTATTTCCTTTTGTTTAAAATTGGTATCACACTAATTCTTTTCCGTCTGGATTAGAGTTTATCTTCTTAGGGGAAGGACCTTGTCTTTCACTCACCTCTAAAGTGCCACACACATTTACAGTCATACACTTACATATATTTGCATGCATGAACATGATTTTCAACAACTATTTAAAGAGTTCTCGGACTAATATGCACAGAGGAGGCAACAACACAGAAAACCTTATAAAAGCATACAAATAAACGTATGTGAATGTGAATGTGAAGAAACCTTTCAACATACAATCAACTACTAATATTATCTTTCATCATGTGCCGTGCCTTCTCTGAGTCTGCTTTCCAAATTTGTATAATTGACAGAAACACTTGGAGAAGATGAATTTTGATAGGAAACCTGAGCATTCATAAGAAGCATCAATTACAAGTGTGAAAAAATGTTGCAAACATTTGTATTAGGGATCCACAGTACCAAAATTGAAATCCTTATTTCACTAAAAAAAAGAATTACTCGTCTCAGTCACCATTAACCTACGCAAGGCAAAGGGTAGATGGATAGTCTGTGAAGCTTTTTCTGGATACGTCTGTCAAATTGAAGACTGTTTTGATTCAGGTATTTTTTTATTTTTCACCATCATCTCTATTTTAGTTTAAAGTCATTCGGGCAGTACCGAAATCTAGACTAATACCAAAAAAGAGCTCTCTACCAAAAAGGACCTTTTTGAGCTTGTGCTAGAAAGCGAGATAGCCAGGATATACCTAAACTGTGCAACATGGGCACTCAGCAGTGCACCTGCATTCCTGGTCACCCCATCATATAGCTTCAGGGTTCTGTGGGAATGCACCACAGATCTGTCTTTGCCTAACTCTCAAATCTTCATACTCTTGAACCCAGGTTTACAGATAGGCCTAGTGCATTGACATGAGAAAGACTGAAAAAGCCTTCTGGTTGTAAACTGATTCCATTATGGGGAGTAATAGCAACGCATATCATCTAAGTGGATATTTGTTCTAGAGAAAGTGTCTTACATACCTAGAAGTGCTGTATTTGACCCAGTTAGCCTCATGACTAAGAATGGTGACTACTTAAGATATATTTTGTGGAGAGAGATCTTCTTCACTGTGAAAGAGTGTGCTAAACAGCCACAACACGCTGCTACCCCAGTACTTGAACCAAACCCATATCCCACAGCGAAAGTGAGATTATAAGGAAGAGACAGGATTGACCATTATATAAAAAGATCTGTAAATACACTGCTATGTAAGATAAAAGCATGCGGGATTGAGAAACTATTTTGTAGACCTGCTTTTCATTGCTATTCTAGAACACTGTCCTTGAAGGGTGTAACAGAAGGATCCTACAGTCAAATAGATTTTGAAGATAAAATGGCCAAAGCAAGCGGCCGCTCTGAAGACCTAATTCCCTCAGGCATAAGCAGCTGCACTACGAAATCCTACTGACCAAGACAGACATCTATTCCAAGCCTGTCCACCCACTCTTCCCATTCCTGAAATTCAGCCCTGTCAAGCTTATGAATCACAGTGACAGTCTGCTGCTTTACAAGTAGAAAATTGTAATCTCGTTTTAGGTACTGAAATAGATATAGGTGAATAGGTGACGAGGACAATGATAACCATACTTACGGGCCTACCATAAATCAGGAAGTTTTTCCTAAGACAAAACATCACTTTCAGTTAAACTTATAATAACAGCTTGTGTGTAGAAAGAATGTCTAGCAGAAGTAGTGCATGGGAAAAGTGAAGAACTGGACTACCCTTTGACTAAGTCCTGTTCTCATTTCTTGCCTTTATGTTTTATTTCTGATGGCCTAGAAGTAGCACAATAAGTATTAAAATTGCTGCAGTCATCTAGATAGCAGGTTTTAATGCAATAATAAAACCAGATTTGATATATCTTCCTTTGCTCATTATTTATGTCAGTGAAACAGCCAGGAGATATACTGTGATGTAGCTAGGAGCATAATTTGTCCTACTGACTGCAAAAATCAAAGCTGCATGTAGTATATAGAATGAAAAATCCATGCCCAGTAGACAAAGAAGAAGGATAGATTCCCAGATTGCCAAGTCTCTGTCTGTCTTCTCTTGTTAAACTGTAAACCTTTCATAAAGAAGCTGTCTCCTACTATTTGATGTTAAGACACTTAATCCAAAGGTGGCTGCTAGGATCTCTACACAGTATTATAAATAAATAATAATAAATCTTGTACAATGATAATCTGTGTTGTCCTGTGCCATGTTGTATGTCAGGTATTAATAATGATATTTCATTCGAACAAATAGTCCCAACAGTATACCAAGCTTGGGAGACCTAACATAAATATTTTACTAAAATTCACCTATTTCCGGAAACATATAAACTTACTTACATTTGTAGTCAGTAAGTAAGCAGTGAATTTAAACAAACTAATAGTTATTTTTTAAACTAGATTTTACATTATTTTAAAGTACTTTTGTGTAACTGTAAAAGAACATTTTTACCTGTTATTTAATTTTTCTGACTGCCAGATGTGTCTGGCAGATAAGAGATCCGAAAATGGGATTCCTCCCACTGCTGTCGGAGGACCTTGGATAAACCAGGACAATTCCTTTCCAACTGTATATAGGCAAACGAAATGGCACTATATCCAGAGGCTCTATATCCAAGAGTAAACTTGTTTACACTTCCCTTAAGATAGCTGCATGAAACTCTGACTTATTTACAAGGAAAAACAAACTTAAACAAAGAAAAACAAGAAACCACCAAGCAGCACTGATTGTTGTCTCAATAAATTCTTTTAGACAGAAATAAATTTCTACAAATACCAGATAAACAATGCCATTTTCTCTGTAATGCATAATTTATAAATTAACAAGGACAACAAATTTTGCATTTGATGTAATTCAATTCCTCAGTATGTTAAAATTGTTCTTATCTGTATTTAATCAATAAAAAATGGCTTTTTAAATGCTGATTGTATGTCTTGTGAGGTTATACCTTTCACCTGGGATAAAGCCAATGACAACAAAATGTTTCTGTCCAGAAATGTAAATATCTACAGAAGTAATGCTTAAGAATAAACTGAAAGACATACTGATAGTTACCACTTCCCACGGTTCCATTTGTATATCTCAGATCATTATGTATATATATAATTAGGAAAATCAATCCTGTAATTTTGATGTTATTATTTTCACTCTATAAGTATTGTTACCAGGTTGACTTAATGTGAGCAGTGTATACATACACCCATCATAGAGCAGTCCCCCTCTGAAATCTGCCTGAAGTTTTCTGTTGGAATGGCCTTGATGAGAGAAGGACTAAAATGAGGTCAAAATTTGCAGTGAAAACCATAACTGTATTTTCAAGCACCTTCCAGGTCACTTCGGGAGATCGTAATTTGTTTGTGACTGGTGGCTAGTGATGTTCAATTCAGGCTTCAGAAATACCAATAATTGGGGTTTTTTTGCAAGCAAGAACCACTTGGTCAGATCAGGTCAACATTAGCAAATTTCACAATGTGCAGAATACTCCAGAGCATCTAGCAATAAACCCATGGACGTGGCACATACAGGTGTCAGTGATGAACATGAAAAAGGTAGGCACAGGAACATAATTCTGTACTGATAGTATTTTCGAAATATTTCTGGTTTTTAGAGTAGATGGATAAACTGTGGAGAGCTTCAGAATATTAGTTATGCAATGAAGAGAGAATTTCAGTGGCTGATCATAAAATACAGAACATTGAAGACCACCTCCATATTTATTTAATCCTCAGCACATAAGAAAAAACAGACAAGGCTTGAGTGAAGGATATTTCATTTTGGAAATGGGCAAGACTTGAGAGTTACTAGGGAGACTGTAGTTGACATATTTCTGGCAGAAAAGTCATCAGTTCAGAATTCTAGTTCAGAAATATAAACTTCTATATTTGTTTTGAGAATTCCTGAAATTTCAGCTAACAGGAAGGACATGCTGGTGCAAACAAGGACTATAAGTAGTCTCACGTGGTCAAATTCAGACCCTTTACAAGCAAACCCTTTTTTTCAGAGCGACCAGCAGCATTATACCAGTTATTCAATTTAAATATAGCTGTTAAAACCCAGTACTCTTAATAAAGAGACAATAGAGGGAAAAGGAATGTAGGGCAGGCATGGGAAACGACAAAAGAAAACAGGCATAAACTATCCTACAGCTGTGCAACTCAAGACTGTCTCTTTAACTTTCTTTCACAATTTTCATGGGACATGCAAGGAAAGAAGAGCGTACTTCAATAAAATGTTACTTTTCGGATTTTGCAGTGTGAATAATCATAATGTATTGCCATTTACATCAATACAGTAAACATATGATCACAGCTCTATGTCGCTCCCCTAACTGTTGCCAGCAACTGTAAATTAGATATAGTTATGAACAAGTTACTCTTTTTTTCCCTTGCAACTTAGAGCTTTTTAAAGAACATTTTTAAAGTTCTACTGACCTCTGTAGACACTAAAACACAGCAGAAAATTCTCACATCTGGAAAAGTGAACCTGTTTACATGCATTTACTTAGCAATCAGTCCATCAACTCCAGTTTTTAATGAAGCATTTTTTTTTCCTTTTGGCAGAACTATTTATTTGTATCAGAAACACGCATAATTTCCAGGAAGAGATTCTTGCAGCCACCTGTAGATACTTCACGAATGACTGATCTACATAGATAACATAGGTAAAAGGAAAAATGATTTGAATTGTAAATTGCAGCTTGCAGATGAGTAAATCTCACTGCAGACTACTCTGGGTAGTATATTGAAGACCCTGGAGATATTTCTTTAGCTGCTATTTGAAATCAGCACAAGTAAATGAACTAAGGACAACAAACTTCATTAATTTTAGCTACAATATCAAGACTAACCTAACGAAAGGATTAACAACACACAATTGCTGAAAAAATAAAGACATGTAAGACATTCTACTTTAATATTCAGTATTCAAGATGGCTCACGTGAAGCAGAGTTTTTCATCTCTTTTCAACTGTTTTAGGGAAACACCATCTTTTTTTTGGGGAATGGTGAGATGGGACGGCTGTCTAGACACTGGTGAAGAGCATGTGAATTTTGCTGGAAGAGATGAACTGAGCAGAGCTCACAGTCACAAGAAAAACAAACCAGATGGACCCCCGAACTTTGAGCTTGATGTTTGCCACCAGGAGCCAGAATGCGAATACCCAGCTCCCTTGCCACATGCCCAGGTCAAACTGATCACCAGCTGGGAAGCAGGATGGAATGTAACAAATGCCATTCAGGTAACCTTTTACTTCCCCACTCGTTACAATCATCATTTGGAAAACCTGGTCATCACTTACCTGCTTTATTTTACTGAACCATACCATCATTTTGCAATATTCTAAAAGATTTCAATGAGTTTATTACTATCATATTTCAACCTTTCTGCATAAGATTAGCACTCTGAAAAGAATATAAATTTCCAAAGGGAAAAAAAGATAGATATGTTAGCTAAAGTTTGAAAAATATTTAAACTAGGTGAAAATGAAAAGGTGATGGCTGCACCAGTTTTGGAAGTGCAGACATTGTCTTTAATAAGTATATTTGAATTCAGTAACAGAGATGTTTGATAGAAATGTGAGGTAGAAATCTAATAAAAAGAGGATAATAAGAGCCAGCCTGACGTCAGACATAAATTTGCTGACATGTAAGTTAAACTAGGTATAAATTAGAGCATGAAGCACAAGAAACATAATAATACTTGTCAATGTTAAAGAAAGTAGGTTGAAACGACTGAAAGATTTGGTTGCAGTGTTCTGTGTGGAATTTGGGTATTTTTCTGAATCCTTAAATTTAGCATTATGTTTCAGATTCTTTTTCTCACTTTTCATGATTCATTTCCTTACATAATTCTGTCATTACCACTAACTTTCCGTCTGACATGGTAAGAAGAAAGCAGTATCCACAGACACATCTAGTCCTGGTAACTGTTACTCAAACATTTTTAATGGCACTTCATTTATAGAAAAATAATCCTTCCAGTGTCACACAAGTCTGTGATTATGCTGATGATCATTTGTTTATGTATCCAGTTCATTCCTCAGCTCTGCAAATGAGGAGAAAAAGGACGTATTTCAAACTCCACTGTATCTTCAAACATGAGCCCCACCACATGACAGCCAATGCAAAAACATCTAGGGCACAGTAGCATATCATACTCAGAAAGTGTTCAACTGTGAATAAAAGTGTGAAGTCCTAAAATACCCTGACTGCATTCTAGTAACACATTTTATGTTCAGTCTCAGCATCATCTAGTCAGGACAGGAGTCTGGGATGAGAGCCCATTGTCTCTGAGAATTTTGCCTTTGATTTTACTGAAGCCAAGATTTCATTCTGGAAGTCGATTTTGTCAATATTTGCTGTATGACCTTTTGGCAAGTCACGTTCTCTCTCACCCATTGTTTTCCTTTCTGAAAAACAAAAGTAATAATGCCTCTGTAAATACATCAAGGTACCTAAAAATTCCCGAATGTTGGTATGTACACAATTACTATTAATTATTAATATTTTAACTTCCAGTTAAAAAATAGACTGATAACACAGTGTAAAAACATACAGTATCAAACATACAGTTGCCTTTTTAAAACCGGGACAAATTTAAGATAAATTATCCAATCAGATCAGTAACTATGGTTGTAGACAAAACTCTCAGCATGCTGAGTGTTGCATACTGCTGTTGGGTCTCATTTGGTCAAGTATTTTAGAAATCAGCATTACAAGAGCAGTTGGCTACCTCTGTATTGAACTTTCCTCCTAAGGCAGGCTGAGGATGGCAAAGCCTGGGAGCTGAAGTTTAGTTAATAGTTCAAGTGAAGTGTCCTAATGACACATGGTGTGCATATGTGAGCATATATGTGAATCTACGTACACATGTGTGTACCTTGTGTACCTGATACCTTAGCATTTAGTTTAGGAACAACGGTAGAGAACAGAAAAAGGGAAGGGGAAAGGCAGGAGAGGAAGAGAGAGCAGAGAATATTGAAGGGGCATCTGTCAGTAAAAATAACAGTTTGAAAGATTTCTATTAATAGCTTTGAAGGGAAAGTCAGAGTTGTGAACGGAATGATTAAAACAATCCAAACGTTCTTGACTGGTACAGACAATCTATGCTAAAATGACAGTTGGTTTTGCCCTACCCAGAGGAAAGAGTAGAAGTGTTTTGCATGGCAATTAAGAGGGAAATATTTCAGCAAAAAAAATTGTTTAGCAATTGTTCCAATGAATACAATTAGTCTAAAAGTGAAATTACTTTACAATCCAGATTTATTATAGGAATTATTAAGTCTTTGATCTCTGAGATTAAACACAAGGATTTTCTTAGGGTGTTATAAATGCAAATATTTTCAAACAAACTGTTAGAGATTTTTTTTTTAACTTCAATTTAAAAAATATGCACTTTTGATGATGATATGGTATGTGTAAATGATTGCTTCAGACATTTAAAGTTTCCAGGGAAACAGGCTTCATGTTCCAATACTCCACAGGCAAATGAAAACCTGTTTTCAGTTAATCTAGGTAAGAACAGAGACCATAAAGCTGAGTTAATTCAAAAGAGAAAACGAACAGCATCATCGGGCAGTGATGCAAGTTGCATTTGTTTGTGTATAGCAGTGAAAGGACAAGAAATTTTGTACTGACTTGTACAGTACTGCTGTATAGATAAGCAAGGCAACAGTCAAAAGGAAGAAGGTAGTTAAATTCTAATGGTACAGCATTTCACAGCAGAACCAAAGGACAATGAAGTCTATTTATTTGCCAGCCACATGTAGGAGGATTGTCACAAACAGTATGGAGAATGTTTGTCCAAGAAAGAGAAAGCCAAAGTAAAAGAAAAAGGCACTCAGTCTGTAGTATCATGAAGGGGTACAAGACAACAAAGGATGGAGAAAAACCAAGAGAAAGAAAAGGAAGAGGTGAAATAATGGCAAGTGACATAATGTTCATCTCAGTATAACTGTAATTTACACCATTGTGAGTCTATCTCCACTTAAGTCTCAGCAGCATGAACAAGTTTAACAGTGAAAAAAAGCCAGCCTCTTTACCAGGCAACTCCAAAGTGCTTTCAGTCTTACAATGCTTGTACAATCTTTAAAATACAGTGTAATATAAGTGCACGATTCTTCCCTGGACGTTTGGTAAGACATGATGTATCAAAGCTTATTGAATGTGCCATTTCATTCAATGCATCTCATACCTAACGCGGCCATCTTCTGTCTCCTGTCCTTTGCAGAGATTGGATGACACAAAGATTAGAAATACCTGTGGCAGGGGCAATTTTCCTGTTCCATTATCAGAATAACACAATAGCGTGCTTATCTATTGTGAGTGCTTCTAGGAATAACAATGATGCAATTAGTATTATTAATAATTATTAAAAGTTGTGTCAATAATAAATTTATAATTATTACAGTAGTGATCATAAATATGCTCGTTATATTTATATTCTGTGTATTGCACATTAGTTTAGAAAAGACTCAACACTTCAATAATCACCATTTTTAAAAATGACAAGTGTATACCTATATATCTACAATATGGCATTGTAGATACATTTCTATATTGAGTGCCAATTTGTCTCATTTTTACTTACGCAACTCTAAAAGATTCACTTGAGAATATCTCATAGTTAGTGTTTATTTTTCTGTGATGTTTCCTCTGAGTTACCTGCCTTCATCTCCCTAGTACTGACTGAATCTTTAGAGTGCTTACTGGGTATCAGCAACTCCCAAAGACTAAAGTGGAAAACACAGTGATGCTGAGAAACAGGATTAGCAGAATGCCCCTAAAGATATGAAGGCAATCATCTTTTTAGGGTGTTTAAACACCCCTCCAATTAAGCTTTACTGACACCATATTTAAGCATTTTCTAAATATAAAAATGTACATGCTTGTGTGCGTAGAAAGCTAAATGTTTTCACCATCAGCTCATTAGATGCACCACAATACAAATCTCTTCATCCTCAACCTTAAATAATTTAGGCACGTTTAACTAAATAGCCACTTAGATCTTAACTGCAGCACTTGATCTTAAGTATTTATTTCCCAGACCTGAGAACAAGGGTCAATTCTTTCTGGTGCCCAGAGCAGTAACTTCCTTCAATTATATATTGAAGCTGAAGTCATACTACGAACTAAATTATAGATGTCTGAGGGAAACAAATTGCTGCATCTCATATCAAGAGGTGGTACTGAGAATTAAAGAGAGATGCCCGATGGTGGTATCTAATCTAGGATCAGCAAGTAATTCAAGTTTCCAAATGAAATTAGTCAAAAAAATGACAGCACAAAGTAAAATTCCACAACTGTAGGACTATTGTGGTGCACATGAAAATGCCAGTTAATGTGATCTTAGCTGAAATGCTCCTGCACTACTGGACGAATTTATTTTTCATAGGTTTACAACCGCAAAGCCATATAGCCACAACTGGAGAAGCAAAAAAGCCTAGAGCTTGGTGAGAGTCATCTAAACTCACATCTGTTTTTCTTTTGATAGAATGTCACTATTATGCAATGCAATTGATAAAAGATATATTTTAGGGAAGAAGACTCTGTAAATAATGTTTGTGCCCTGTTTTTCTCTTTGGATTTTCTCTTCAGGGAAAAAGGGATTCCAGACCTATGTCACTACTTCACATAACTTTTTATTTCAGCTCAGACCATGCAGTAGAATTCTTTCGTTTTCCGCACATATTCATATAGCACAGAGAAGGCTACATACAGGATATATATTCTCTCTATTCCCAACCCTACATTTTATCACAAAAGCTTTTTATAAAAAATCATAGAATCATAGACAAATTNTATCTATCTATCTATCTATTGATCTATCTGTAGAATCATAGATTCATAGAATTATTTAGGTTGAAAAAGAACTTTAAGATCATCAAGTCCAACCATTAACCTAGGACTGCCAAGTCCAACACTAAACCACGTCCCTGAGCATCACGTCTATACATCTTTTAAATATGTCCAGGAACAATGACTCAACCACTTCCCTGGGCAGCCTATTGTAATGCTTGACAACCCTTTTGGTGAAGAAATTTTTCCTAATAACCCATCTAAACCTCCCCTGGAGCAACTTCAGGCCATTTCCTCTTCTCCTATCACTTGTTACTTGGGGCAAGAGACGAATACCCCCCCAATTACAGCCTCCTTTCAGATAGTGGTAGCGAAGCGGTAAGGTCTCCCCTCAGCCTCCTTTTCTCCACGCTAAACAGCCCCAGTTCCCTCAGCTGCTCCTCGTAAGACTCATGCTCTAGACCCTTCACCAGCTTTGTTGCCCTTCTTTGGACACACTCCAGCACCTCCATGTCTTTCTTGTAATGAGGGGCCCAAAACCAAACACGGTATTCGAGGTGAAGCATCACCACTGCCGAATATAGGGGCNATCTTTTAAATATGTCCAGGAACAATGACTCAACCACTTCCCTGGGCAGCCTATTGTAATGCTTGACAACCCTTTTGGTGAAGAAATTTTTCCTAATAACCCATCTAAACCTCCCCTGGAGCAACTTCAGGCCATTTCCTCTTCTCCTATCACTTGTTACTTGGGGCAAGAGACGAATACCCCCCCAATTACAGCCTCCTTTCAGATAGTGGTAGCGAAGCGGTAAGGTCTCCCCTCAGCCTCCTTTTCTCCACGCTAAACAGCCCCAGTTCCCTCAGCTGCTCCTCGTAAGACTCATGCTCTAGACCCTTCACCAGCTTTGTTGCCCTTCTTTGGACACACTCCAGCACCTCCATGTCTTTCTTGTAATGAGGGGCCCAAAACCAAACACGGTATTCGAGGTGAAGCATCACCACTGCCGAGTATGGGGGCACAATCATTTCCCTAGTCCTGCTGGCCACACTATTTCTGATACAAGCCAGGATGCTATTGGCCTTCTTGGCCAGCTGGGCACACTGTGGACTCATATTCTTCTGGCTGTTGACCAAGACCCCCAGGTCCTTTTCTGCTCGGCAGTTCCCCAGCCACTCTTCCTCAAGCCTGTATCATTACATGGGGTTGTTGTGACCCCAAGTGCAGGACCTGGCACTTAGCCTTGTCGAACCTCATACAATTGGCCTCGGCCCATTGATCCAGCCTGTCCAGATCCTTCTGTATGGTAGGAAATGTGTTATCCTGCAACAATGGAATTAAATCTGCTTCACAGAAATCTCTTTATTTGGCATGGAAGCACCATGCATTGGACTGATTTTGAGTTAACCAACTGCCGTTCCCATAAATCTCACTTGAGAATGCACTGTATCAGTCTACTTTTCACAGAATCAGAGAATCGCAGAATGGTAGGGGTTGGAAGGGACCTCCAGAGATCATCTAGTCCAACCCCCCTGCTAAAGCAGGTGCCCCTAGAGGAGGTTGCACAGGAATGCATCCAGGCGGGTTTTGAATTTCTCCAGAGAAGGAGACTCCACNATGGTAGGGGTTGGAAGGGACCTCTAGAGATCATCTAGTCCAACCCCCCTGCTAAAGCAGGTTAGCCTAGAGCAGGTTGCACAGGAATGCATCCAGGCGGGTTTTGAATTTCTCCAGAGAAGGAGACTCCACAACTTCTCTGGGCAGCCTGTGCCAGCGATCTGTAACCCTTACAGTAAAGAAGTTCTTCTTCATGTGCAGGTGCAGCTGCCTGTGTCCCAGTTTGTGCCCATTGCCCCTTGTCCTGTC
>VZSC01017430.1:127908-150082 GCA_013398225.1 Steatornis caripensis | reverse complement strand
ATGAGGATGTTGTGGGAGACAGTGTCAAAAGCCTTGCTGAAGTCAAGGTAGACAACATCCACTGCTCTCCCCTCGTCCACCGAGCCAGTCATGCCATCATAGAAGGCTATCAGATTGGTCAAGCAGGATTTTCCCTTGGTGAATCCATGTTGACTACTCCGGATAGTCTTCTCCTCCTCCACATGCTTAGAAATGACTTCCAGAATGAGCTGTTCCATCACCTTTCCAGGGATGGAGGTGAGACTGACTGGCCTGTAGTTTTCCAGGTCCTCCTTCTTGCCGTTTTTGAAGTTTGGAGTGACATTGGCTTTCCTCCAATCCTTAGGTACCTCTCCTGTTCTCCATGACTTTTCAAAGATGATGGAGAGAGGCCTGGCAATAACATCCACCAGCTCCCTCAGCACTCGTGGGTGCATCCCATCAAGGCCCATGGATTTGTGGGTGCCCAGTTTGCCTAAGTGGTCTTCGACCCAATCCTCCTTTTTCTTTGGTCAGGTGCAAATACTAAAAATGTTATGAAACCAGAACATAGGGAGGTGGCTCATCTAAAATTATTCCTTGTTCCAGGAAGGGTTGGTAGTGTTGTCATGGGATTTAAGTTGCTGTTTTGTAGGTTTTGCATTTTATGTTGTTTGTCACGTCATCTGGGCAATGAACAGATGGAGGTAGCGTTGAATGGATTTACATCAGCATATTCTACTGTAACTATTATGGAAATGTTAGGAGTGGCAAATCAGTTTTCCATAGCCCCTCTGTGTCAGATTTGCCAGCAAGTAGGAGCTGTGATATAACATAACTACTCTAAAAATTATTCCCTGGACATGCAGACCGTCCCCAACATATGGACAATTAGTTCAGAAAACACCATACTAGCTCTTGAAGCATCCCAGAAACAAGTCCGTGGGTTACACAAGTAATGTATCAAAGTATTGTAATTCTTGCAGCCTTCTAGATGTTAAAATGACATGCTAAAAATCGTTAGAAGTTAAAGCGGTCCTTAGATTATGTTTGCCTGCATCATGGGCCCAAACTTGCATTTCCTAATAGTTTAGTTGCAAGACAGTTACAGGAGATGTATCTCTCTGTCCCCTTCATAAATGACAGCCTTGACAGTTTGGCTATAACTGATATACAGTGGACTATAATTTATGATTTCGATGTCTTAAGCTAATTATCATATGAGCTAATTATGTCATATGAGATGAGAGGGAGACATTCTGAAGTATAATACTCAACACAAACATGGAATTTAACAAGCAACCTCTGTCTTAAATTTGCATATCTCAGTCACACTGAGTGTAAGACAGAAATATTTTAAAATATTTATTCTTAACCAATACCTTTATTTTATTTCTTTAACTGATTTTTACCTGAGCTCTACTGACATAGCTCTCTAATATTACATCCTTTTGGCTAGTAGCCATGCTCCCGCCCAGCTGCTCTCTTGCTCCCACCCACCCCCAGCTGGGCAGCAGGGAGCAAATAGAACAGGAGCGAGAAAGCGCGTGGGTTCAAGATAAGGACAGGTAGCTCGCTTACTAGTTATGTTTGTGGGCAAAACAGACACAACTTGGGTAAAATTAACTTTATTGCTGATTAAAATATATATATATGTGTGTGGGTAGACAACAGACATGTTGTGAGCAATCCAGACCTGATTGACTTAGAGGCCATGTGGCTCTAAGTCAGATGTAGACACGGAAGCAGAGAGGGCTGACGCAGGTGCATGTACTGCGCATGCTCAGCATTGAGCAACCAATCATGTAGAGGCACATGCGTGCGCAGCTGTTGGCAATGAGCGTGCTCGAGCAGGTGGAACTCGGTATATAAGACGAGCCGTTCGGGAGTAAGAGGAGCATTCTCTTGATCACACAGATTGGATAGCATGTCTGGGAACCTGCACGCAGCAAGTGGTGCTGGAACAGGGACCCTCAGATCGGCATATATGTTTAATTACTGCATCTGGTACTAGGAAACAAAAAGACAAATGTTAAATGAATACCTTTCCTGCTGCCTTTCCCATGCTCAACTTCACTCCTTCACTCCAGACTCTTCTACAGCTCCCTTCCTCCTCTCTCTGTGGCATTTTCAGCCCTTCCTTACACATGGATTCCCGAAGGAGTTGGCATCTTGACTGCTAGGCTCAGCTGTGCCCTGCAGCAGGTCCATTGGAGTTGGCCAGAACTAACTGAGTCTGGCACAGAGCAGCTCTGGCCTCCTACCAGCACCTGGGAATGGACACCCGACATAAGTAGCAGGGCACATTGATGTTGCTGGTGCTTATCTTAACTGATGCGTTTCAGTGCAGAATGGTGGTTTCATCACTATTCAGTCTGTTTGAGGACAGAGAAGAGGAAAAGTGCAGAGACTAAGCTGACTACTTGGACTCTGATTTTCAATATCTTTTCTAGCTCGTTTGCCAGTGAAGGCTATGAACAAAGCTTTTATGGTCAAACGTAAAACTGGCCTCAATTTGAGGGCCTTCCTGCTTGCTTCCTCCTGCCCCGCAGGAGCAAGGAACAGGAGCTGCCTGTATGTCTGATGGAGTCAGAGCAGGGAATGGGCTCCTATGTCCTGGTGTGGGGTTCAGTGGAGGAGCTGGGAGAGACCAGCTCAACTTTTCTCCTTAAGGCGGTGCTTTCTAGCCAGTAATAACATGAACTTTTGCATCAATTGGAATTTGTGAGTTGCTTTGGTATGCTGCCAAATTCAGCTTGCCAACAGACACTCTTAGTGGGGACATCAATATTTTTGCTATTTTATATATCAGTCAGCTAAAGTACAGTTACATGAATGAAATGAAAGCACATCTCCACCCAAGAGCCTTAAAGCCTGCCATTCTTCAAAGGTCAACTACTATCAACAGTGTTTCTAGAGCTTAATAGACAACCTACTGAGTCATGGAGGTGTGATTTACATGCACATTTACATATATTTGCAAAAAAGGTGTGTCAGTTTCCATTTCTCCCCTGACATATATAAAATAAATAGTATGTGTGCGTAAGACTTCAGAAACCTGAACATTGTGTCTCTGCCTTGCAGACCTCTGTTTTTTTCATTTCCTCATTAGGAAACCTTCAAGCTACCCAGGAGATGGCCTGCTCTGGGGGTGTTGATGCCTACAAAAACCTTCCACATTGGTAGTAGATAAATACAAGCACACATGTGCTACACCACTCTATTTTTGTCTTTCATGGCACAATTTTTTCATAAGGAGTCGTGTTAAGTGAATTAACATACAGGGTCAGCTTCCTCTGCTCTACACTGCTGTCCATAACCAGGCACACAACAAATGCTGGTGATGGCTCCTGAACGTCTGCCTCCTGCCTTCCTCCCTGATGTCGTCACTTGCAGCAGACTCAGTGACGATGGCAGAGTGTGCTTTGCTGGGCTGGTTCAAGTTCATATCTTATTTAGATGCCTCCACTGCCCACACAAAATATTGGTCTGTCTGTTCAGGTCTGTCAGTAGAAGCAGCTGAACAGAGCTCTTTGCCTTTTATCTACAGTCTACATGCACCAACCTTTCTTCACCGCCTGTGAGTCTTTGTTGTTGCTGCCATGCAGGCCTATCATCTGGCATCATCTTTCAGTCAGGCCTCTTTCTAAATCTTCACACTCAGACTATGCCCTGCTTCTGCTTGTTTTATTGTAGAACATCACTAATACATAGTCTGATTTATCAATCCACAAACCCAAAACTCTTACCTGAGCGCTAATAATTCCCCATCTGGGTCACAGTAGCACACTCTTCCCTGACCTAGCCAAGCTTTCCCCATGCACCCTCACCCGGAAAGCTGATCTAATTCCATACCCTATGTGTCCACTAACTCTTGCAAGCACCTCTTCAACCATTCAATCAAATGTAAGCTACTTACCTTTTCTTTAACATTCTAGCATTTATCTTTCTGCATCTATTGGCTCTGAGCTCTGTTCTTCCAGTTACAATTGCCATTGCCCATTTGTTAAATATTTAAACAAGCATTCCTATGAACTTATATGAAGATATTTATTTGCACTCCTCTGATCCTCTTAGAAATGTCCTTTTGCTGAAAATTTCACAGTTATAAGCTATGTTGAAACCACCATTTACTCTCTTGACTCACAGTTCCATATTGACTCATGGTTTCCTTTACTCCTCTGTCTGCCTGGTTTTGTTTCCTGTTATCTTACCTCTGAATTTTAAATTCTTTGAAGAAGAGACCATCTTTTTGTACTTCGTTAGCACAGTGCCCTGCACAATGGGATTCTGTTCAAGGACTTGCAGGTGCTCCAATAATGAAAACAATTTTGAAAGTAAGACTCAAAATGTTTTCCATTTTACAGAAACTCTTTACAAACTAATGATTGTTTAAATGTGGCCTGTGATAAATCAGCTTGACAGTTGATTCAATTTCCTCTCTTTCTTTCTATACAGAATGGATTGTCCCTGCTATTGAGACCCATTGTAGGGCCTGAACCCAAGATAAATCAGCAGATGAATGTGATAAAAGTACTTTTAGAATATTCTGCCATTAAAATAGGCATTCCATCTTAAAAATCCAGATGGTCAAGAAAGATAAGGACAGAACCATGATATCAAAGATAAATGGATACTAGTGTTATTACTGCTAAATGTTACCAAACAGGATCAAGTAACTGTCAGCTGCTTGAAAGCAATGATCACTTTATTCCATGGGAGAACCCAATGCACCACAACTTGTTGCAGAACAAGGATCTCTGGCTCCCTCAGGTGAAAGGAATGGCTGATGTACTTTCCCAGTACACTAAGATCAAATTAATCTACCATACTTTTTGATCTCCTCAATCCCTGAGAGCATTTTTAACAAGCTGCATGAAAACAGATGGTACAATTTCTCCATTTTTAATTCATGGCAGATCACATGATATTTAAAAACACTATTATTAGGCAACTTTGAATTTCTTTATCTGTTACATCTGCTTACTTTATTGTTGTGATGTAATTACATTTGACAGTTACCTTTCAAAACAAAGCCCAAATTACCTTTTATAATTATTTACCAGCCTTCTGTGGTTGAGATAACTTGTGCACTTGTGTCTCTCTACAGCACATGCCACTGACCAGCTACCACTCATGGAAAATATTCTTCTTTAAAATGTTCTTTCGGTTCCTGTTCTTAAATTTACGACGTGTGTAATCTCAGCCAATTTGCTTTAATAAACTGTATTTAGACATATAGCTCCTCCCAAGACAACATTCCTCCCAAGACAGCAAGAACATAGTGATAGACAGCAGGAAGTAAAATATTTTGTCAGATAGTATTCCTTTCCTGTTTTTCATAAACTTCCTTCACTTCCATTAACAAATTTTCAGAAGGGATCTCTTTTTTTTATAAAAAGAAAGGATGAACCTTGGGGTTCATCAAGGAGTAAAGGCTGACAAGCTCAACATCTGCAGGTGTGTATGAGAATTTAATGCTGAAAGTAAAGGACATCTGAATTATTATAATGTACTGATAGAATCAGAAATAGTGGTGTTTCTGTATTAGACTTTACAAATGGTAAACCTTCTTCCACACAATTCATAGATGGTTAATCTATAGTTTACTTCAATATGTATAATTCCTGACAGCAGGAGATTCACTGAAATGGCACGAGATCTGTCTGAATGAGCAAACAGAGCTATTTGAGAAAATAAAAAGCCCTAAACACTGATTACACCCAGTAATGAAGATGATATATTGTAACCTAGTTTTAGCACAGTAAGCTAAAGCTGAATAAAAGAAATTGACTTCTATTTGCATCTATTCTCCCTCTTCTCCCCACACACATGTTTCTTGGATGGCAGTGTTTCTCTGTATTCTTGGCCAGTGGCACTGGTTTGCCATATGTACAATACTGTGTTCACTAAATAACTAACAAAAAAAATCAAATTTAATATTTACTTCTCAAAGATATAAACATATGAGTCAAAGTGAGGAAACATTCACTTCAACTCATACACACATACTCTGCTATCCATTTCAATTTCTCTCAGTCCATTTCTTTTATCAACACAAATAACAGCACCAGCAGATTATGTTTTGTATGTCCCTAGAGCAAACATTTTGGTTATTTGGTTCATGATAGGTTTTTTATTGCTCAGTTTTCCCCTCTGGGAACATGTTTAATTCAGACTAGTTCCTCCCTGATAAGCAGAGGATTTTTTTTAGTTTTAAAATTCATTCTAGTTTGATTATTTCAAACTAAATCTGAGTATTTCAAAACTTATGAATGTTCTGCAGAAGCCTAAAGAAATGTAAATATGGATATAAGAATTATATGATGCAAGATACATTATTTCTCTTTTGTAAGAAAGTCATTTATAAGAAGTTATCTTATTTTTTCTTTTATAATGACTGCTAATTAACGCATTTTGCTATTTGTATCATATTTAGAAGTTGGCACCAAGGTCTTTTCTATCTCACTACATTTTAAAGACATTCTCTTGTCTCGTCTGCATGATTTCTGCAACTCCAAATGACATCTCCCCAGCCACCTTCCCTTAAGGGACTTAAAAAACTTCTTCTAAGCTTTAATTGGGAACTGGAGTTTAAAATTCATTCTCCACTCCTGCTCTTGTTGCTTTTACTTGCCTGCTGTCTTTTTTCACTTCTGCTGGGAAGCCAGCTGCTCTGAGTTCTTCCTTTTGTACTTTTTATTGTTGTCACCTCAAGTTAAAAATAAAATACCTGTACAAAACTGTAGGCTTCTCTCTGCTACTTGGATGGGATTTCAGAGGCTCTTTGCTATCTTCTAAATTGTAAGGAGCTGCCATTCCACCCCTGAAGGTTTCCTTTCGTAATCAGAAAGGATAATCATCGACTGCATAATTCATACTTTCCCTCTAGCCTTCTACTTATTCCTGTCTTATGCCTATAGTTAGATTTATATCAGTCATTTTTCCTTACAGGCTCTTGCCCATCATGTTCTCTTACCTCTTGTTGTTACCTCATATGGTTCACAACCTTATGGTCTAGTGTTGTCCAGTTTACCTAATGAACCCCTGTGTCTGCCTCTCCTGGTGCGGTCATGTTTCCAAGTTATCCAGCTTCCTGTTCTTCGTTCGCTCTTCATGGCCTTCATAAAAGAATTAATCTCACTCTATAGACAACAGAGAGAGATAGGCATCTCTCATGGAGATTCACAAATCCTAATATAAATGCCCTATACTGTTGGAATGGTCCTCTGGAGATTCTTATTTCTATCCATCCTTTCCAGAGCTGGCAGATTAGCTTTACTTTTTGCTGTATTTAGATACGTGAAGTTAGGAATCTCATTCCTAATATAAATGTGTCTCAAAGCAAAGGTAGATATGTCATGTATATATTTTCTGCTGCTGTGTGTAGTCATTCATTAAATGTCTGGTTTAGACAGAGAAAGTCAGGTGAGATTAATTCAATTCATAGATCCCAAGAAGTGATTATATTTCCTTTGTTACCAAAGAGAATAAAAGAAGTAGTCATTTTAGCAATAGTCACTGAGTTTTCACTTAAAATCCATTAATTTCAGCTCATGAATAAATTGGGATTTTGCCTAAAAATTTGAATGTGAGAAGTGAAAGTTATTTAGGAGAAACGAACAGAAACGAAATGCAATCTTAAAATAAATTTCCCAAATATGGAATTGCTACAGCTCTCAACACTGAAGTATGAACAAAGCAGGGATCCAGTAGAGCTGGGAAGTTTTCTCTGCACTGTCATAATGGCTCAGGTTAAGAAAATAAATTAAACTATTTTTTTAAATATATGAAATTCTACAGCAACTTTGTTTTAATTAACCAACTTTGTTTTAATGATGAAAGAAGTGGGTTTGTCTCTATTCGTACAGACAGTATTTGTATCTAAAAGTTAAGAATAAACCTGAGGTCTTTGTCAAAGATCAAGCATAATCAAGGTCCCCCGTTTGTTCATTCAGAGATCTTCAGCTGTTGTTTCCAGGCAGCATCCTGTCTCCAAGTTTTTCCGGTGTGGCTGCAGACCAAGAAAATAATTTTTTTAAAAAAGAGAAAAAAAGAAAATAAAAAGAAAAAAAACACAGAAAAACAATATTACTTGATTTATAACTCCAGTATGTTTTTTCATGGGCCAGTAGAGTCAAGAACCACTGTGTCACAGTCTGTACAAGCAGAATAAGAAGTAACTTCTCATGTAGTAATACTTCAAGTATTCTACATCCAAAGAACTTAAAAAGACTTCATCGGCATCCATTTTATATGCCATATGCCTGGTTTCACAATGCATAACTATATTCAAAATTTATTTTTTTTTAAAGGACAGATTAAATAACTTTGCTTTTATGCTGAGTGCTCAGCGCGTGCCAGAAAACTCAGTCACGTCTCTTTCCTGATCTTTAGTTTTTTTCTTTATTATTAATGATACACATTTGGGAATGTTTGTCTAATCTACTTGAAATTCGGGGAACTATTCTACTTTGTTGAATTTTAAGAATTATGTGATCTTTTATGTCATTATAGGAGAGAGACACCTCCATTATGGGAATTTGTTTGCAACCTCAACTTCATCTGTATCTGTGCATGGTGAATTAACAGCAGTAAAATCAGTTGCTGCTTCTTTTATCCTAAAGGTAGAAGCCTCCGGAGGTGCCGCTGAGGTTTAACTGTGGTTAAGAGAGGAAAAGCAGTAGAGACTTGTTGTCTATACCTAGCCTAATTATAAGACAGAATCTTTTCTCACGTATTCCGGAAGAATATACTGTGATATTTTTATATTTATATTATATCAGTTTACTGATTCCTAGAGACAAAAAGTAATAGTATGTCACTATTTATGTCCTCCATCCAGACTATTAACTGTATTCCCTCCAGGCAGTGCCGTAGGGTGCATTTCCCCTTTATAGGCCAAACTCCGGGAGTCATTACAGTTTGAGTAAGAGTCCACCTAAAATTGGTTGTTGGGTCTGTGCTGAGGAAAGAACAGGATAATATTAGCCAGGGGAGGATTCAGTCACCTTTTATTCTGCATGTTGTCATGACAAATCCTATGCCACCTTTCAGAAAATATAACCCAGCTTCCAGAAGATGTAGCCTGGCTTCCTTTTCACCTCTCAGAAGTACATAAGTTTTGTTCCAGTGCAAAGTTCTTTGCAGTATGGGTTTGGTCTTTTCCATTTCCTCTTCAACCTTACTTGTTAAAAGTAACAAGAACTGTGGCCTGTCCCAATCAGACAGCATTCAAGAAAAATTCCTAACAAGCCAAATGCTTTCTCCCGGACTCAGTTTGAACTTTCTATGCACTTTTTAACTCTTCCTTTTGTTATGTCAGTGCACACTCAAATAAAGTTATTTGGCTCCCCACCGCTTTGCTTTGCTTTCAGACTCCTAAAGTTCCCTCTCTGCCTCCCCTCAAGCTCTTTTGACCACTTTTTCATGAAAACTCACTCACATGTGGCTGTACTGGATGCTTTGAGTACTTGCGTGCCTTCAGGTGAAAACCTGAGAATCCGTGATGTGAGAAATAGGTAAGCAGCCAGGGAGTCCATGTTGCTCGCCTCTACTAACTTCCAAAATAATGTTTGTTTCAGTTTTGACTGCCTTACTTTTTTCATCGCCTTTTCCTCTCTGTTACATAACGCATGATAAAAGCCCTCATTCTTTTAACAAAGCCTGCTTTCTCCTTTGGGACCAAGCAAAATAATATATTTTCTTAAAAGGCAATTTGCTTGGGAGATTTACTTTGTGTGATTCAGTGCGTTCTTGCAGACAGCTCTGAATTTACGCAAACTAACATTTTCCCTCAAACCATGAAGAATTAAGCATCAAGTGTATTATTTCTGTTTTAGAACAAATATTTGAACCAACAGCAAAGCCAATGGGATCAGCTTTCACACTCAATAGTAGCAATTCTTTTTTTGTTGAGACATTTTCTTTCCTCTGTTCCCTTTCCTAATCTTTAGGAAATTCTTAAAACTTATCTGGCCACCAAAAGGAGAACAAAATCAGTGGCTTCTGTCAGTCAAATGGACACAATACATTTTCCAGTGTAGATATGTGACTTCCTTACTTGCTTATCTTACCACAACATCTCCTGAATAGTCTATCATCTGCCTTATCATCTGCTTTTTGGACCTGAAGGATTGACTGAACAACACTTCTAAAGTTTCTCTCAGTATATAAGGTGATTGCAGGCATTAATCACAGAATAAACATCTCAGCCGCTTTCCTCCCTGCAGCTAAAACAGGCTGGCATTGGCAGAGAGAAAGAATAAGAAAAATCAGGAAAAACAAGATTGCTGGGGTCTAATTCAACCATCCCTGAAGTTAAAGGAAGATTTTTCGCTGACATTAAAGGAGATACATCTGCTACTAAGGTCATACAGGCCATGGACAGTATTTGAAGTTTTTCACAGAACAGCTTGTAGTATTTTTTAATTCAAACTCAGCTGCTCTGTGAACAAACTGTGAAGCGAGTGGGAAAGTGGATGAATTCTTTTCCTGGTGTCCGTAGAGCAGTGTCAGGAGCCTGGGTATCTAGCTAGGGAACTGGAAATTCTTACTGCTGAGAAGAAATGGAATGTAACTGATGTTGCAAATACATGGCGGGATGATTTATGCCATGGGCATTTAAAAATAATTAGATAAAACATGTTTATAAAAAAAGAGCAGGTACAAGAAGTGAAGGTGGCACTCTATGTTAGAGAGATGGTTATCTGTGTTAGAGCTATTGTCTGGAAAGAAAAATTGTATTGTTCTTCGTGACTTCAGTTTTAAAGACATGCTGGAAATTGTATGCATTCTGTAGTAAAACATCATTAAAATTTCTAAAAATCATAGACGATAATTGTTTAACACAAAAGGTATTGAACCTAGCATAAGGTAATTCTATTTTGAGCCTCATTATGCTGAATAAAGATGAACAGATCAGTGAATCTAATTACATTCATTATGGGAAAACAGAGGACAGAGATGTACTTGGTACTTCAAAAGAGTGAATTTTACAAACCTGGAAAAAAATATGAGAAATAATTGATTAGGAAGAATAAATACAGACAGCAAATTGTGAAAGCAATTTGAAAGTTGTTTAACAAGAATTTATGAGATGTCCAGAAACCACAACTCACAATTAAGAAATAGTATTCCTATGTGTTAAAACGCCTTCTACTTCAGATGTGAAGTGAACATGTCAATTAAAATTTTTTAAAAATAAAAAATACCCAAAGGGAGAAAGGGAGGGTGAGAGTAATCATTGTAAATTATAAATTGTGTAGTGAAGAGATATAGGAATCCAAAGACACTAGGAAAAAATGCATCTTCCAGGGATTAGGACAGCAAGAAAACTAGTTTTAAGAATTAGAGGGGGGAAAAAGGATAGATTTAGTATAAAAATCTGAAACAGAAATACTAATAGTGTTATAAATTAACTATGAATGGAAATTTGTGTCTCTATATGTGACTGGGTATGTTTGTCTAAAAGCACCATGAGAAACAGCAGAACAAAGGAAGAACTTCTTTACTGTGAGGGTGCCAGAGCACTGGCACAGGCTGCCCAGAGAGGTTGTGGAGTCTCCTTCTCTGGAGATATTCAAAACCCGCCTGGATGCATTCCTGTGCAACCTGCTCTAGGGGCATCTGCTTTAGCAGGGCAGGTGAGCTAGGTGATCTCCAGAGGCTGAGGTGCCTTCCAACCCCTACTGTTCTGTGATTCTGTATGTGTTAACTTCTACTGAGCACCATATATGCAATTTCATTCAAATGGAGCGGTAGAAAAACTGACCTATAGATAAGTACTAAGACAAAGAAGTAGAGGATAGTATGTATAAAACATACAAATAAGGAAAGCAACAGTACTGTGAAATTCAGGAATTTGCCTGATATTTATGACAGATGAGACAAAAAATGCGGCAAAAGATCCAAAACTGCATCCACTCCAAAAGGGTGTAGAAGGTAAATCTAAAATCTGTTTGTCATCACTAGTCAAGATGAACCCCAGAGACACAGTGAGCAATTGGCTGCTTGCATCCCACGTCCTCTCTGGTGCATGCAAATGGTCCTGGCGAAGCCACGAGGGCACACACACCAGTGCTATTGAGTATGTGGGTGGAAGAGTGGGTAGAATCTACTTAGAGATTTTCTAATATAGGATCGCCTTCCTCTTCTGAGATCTCTCACTAAATTTTGCTGCATGAATTTCTTACATTAGCAGTAGAGGGAGGTTCTAAAATGGTTCTTAACTCTGAAAAAAGATGCAATGGTTCGTAAGTAGTGTCTGTAGACAGCCAGGAGGATGTGCTACTAGCACAGGAGAACAGTGGGACATTTTGTAATTTTTCAGGATGAGTGTCGTGCTATTCTGCATAAGACATGTAAAGTAAGTGCTCGGAGTTCCTAAGCTGTGTGTCTGAACTCTGTTGTGTACGTATTCTCTTGCCCAGCAGCAGAAACAGGCATCTCTGAAGGAAATCTGTCTCAGCTCTGCTAACAACCTATCTTAAGATACGCGTGAGTTATAAATTGAGGTGCCTGTTTTTTCCAAGGTTAGACGTGGACAATAGACTATTAGATAGCTACAGTTACTATTTAAAGTGAATGTTAAAATATATGTCATTAATATTTTGAAAGCAGAATGCCCAGAAATTTGCACTTGGGAGACATAACAAAAGGTACATCTGACCTGATAATACTTTTATTCAATCACTATCATGAGGAATTTTCAGAAGATTATGGATATCATTCCAACATTTAAAAAGCCAGTTAAATCCTGACTAGTGAAACCTGGCAACAATTCTGAGAAAAAGAATGTAATTGTTAATACAGGTTTTAATTGATACACAATAAAAAGCTAGGAATGTAATTAGTGTCAATCATTATGGTTTTGGGGAAAGAGTCCTTACAGTCCTTATTAAAATACTTGATATAATTCTTTGATGAGATTGTAATGTCGGCAGTGAAAGATAAATAATGTATTTAGACTTTTAAAAGAAATTTTGACACATTAGTACACAACATTCTGACTTAAAATTTAGTGCAACAGTAGAATACATCTTAAATGGATTAAGAACTGCCTCAGTGAGACATCCCCAAAAAGTAACTGTCAATGTGGATCTATTGTCAAAGGAATGAGTTTCTAGTAGGGTTAGAAGCTTATCTAGTAGAATAACTGGCATCTATTCAACGCAGTCAACACTGATCAGGAAGAAGATAGAAAATCACCGTTGATCACAGTGATGCCTGAGAAAGGAAAAACACAGCGGAGATAAACAAGCATGTAGCACTGTGTTTATGGCAAGTGATTAAGAGATTTGTTATATTTTGTAATGTAGTACTAATAAACTTGTATCTTCATATGAATACCACAGCAACACAGGCTTGCATTTGTTCTGGAGAATGATTTATTTTAAATGACAACACACTAAGCAATGTAATTAAATATTTTGTGAAACTGTACTGAAAAGCAGGGTTCTTGAATTCATCTCCCTACTCTTCCAAGAAGATACATGAAGGAGACTTTCCTGTACAGTTTCTGTGCCTAACCTATGTTCATGCAGGGAATCAGATACATAGCTGGGAAAATAGTTACGCTTAAAAGAACCATTGCAGTGGAGTACCTACAGATGGTAAGAAAGGCAGACCTAATTCAGCAGTCTGGTGTATTAGCATGTATTCTGCATATAGGAGAGCTGTATTAACTGAATATTTTTCAGTTAAATTCTTCTTAATTTCTTTGTGTATTTTTCTATCTGATTAAATCTTAAAGTGGAACCTTTTTCTTTCTCTTTTTTTTTTTTTTTTAGCACTGCTTTTTACTCCATTTTATTTCATTGTGTTTTGGCATGTCTCAACACTGTGCATGATTTGATCTTTACTTTTTAATTGCTTTTCAATCATCTGCTTTGTTTTTCAAAGTGTCATATTTCACGTTAAAACAGCCTAAGAAATGAAGCATTTTACCTGGGACTAAAAAGTTTTAAAACTGAACATTAAGGAATTTTGATATTTTCTCAGAGTGCTTGACTGTACTCATTTATGCATTTTTCTAAACACGTTTTATTCCTTGGGGAGGTGCTTGGCCTGAGGTGAAAACAGTGTCAAACAGTGGGATGATAGCAGAAGTCCCACTTTTTGCATTCTACACTAATCCAGATATCTAGTATTTTTAAACAAGCAGCCAGCCTTGCTGATGTGGGAAACACTCAATATTGTTCAAGTTTTGCAGTCAAACCATCGACAAAGGCAAAAATGTTTTAATGTGAAGATGTAATTTGGAAATCCTGGTCTGCTTGGTTTGTGTTGTAGGTGGATTGGTAATTTCTGGTGGTAGCTGTCATACCTGGTTGCTTCCGCTTGGGGGTATTCTGGCAAGGCTAAGAAATAGCTTCTAGCTGAGACTGACCTTTCCTTACAAGCCCTTTCTGCTCTTTTCCTTGCCATTTCTTCAAAGGCTGGTCACGAGTTCAGCCCTCAGCCCTTGCTTCTTTCTAGGCCCAGCTGGCTATGGCTAAGTCTGCTCTGGACGTTTGACAGGGATCTCCACCCAGGCACATGCATTCACTCATTGACAGCAAACAGTCTGCTTCCATCCTCAGTCTGGGGTGACACATCCAGGTCTTGCAAATGGCTTGAGAGTCAAGGGAAGATGTAGCCCACTGGGCAAGCTTGGGGTTTGTCCCTATACAGGAGGGAATGAGTGACGGCAAATAACGCAACCACTCAAGCTGAGCCATGATAGAGGACTGTTTCAAAAACTCGTCATCTTCCTTGTACCCAGCTGTGTGAGTGCTTTTTCCCTGTGCTGTTGTATTTTGTAAACAGAGCACCTTAAAGCAGCATATTTAGAGCTAACGTATTTGACTTTGCACTAGAACAGCTGGAAATAAAACCACTCAGAAAGGACAGACAGAATGCTAAAACTAAGAGCTAGGAGGCAATTTAAGAAACTGTTCTTTTTGTGGCTCATTTTTAGCTGGTGCCTCACAGCCAAGGCTGTCTATGCCGTACTTTGGACATGAGAACACAAGATTGGAAGACTCAATAAGGGCAAGTGCTGGGGCCAGGCTGGACTGCATGGGCATTGACAAATGGGGCAGGAATTACGTGTCCCTATTCCACTAGGAAAGAAACAGTGAAATGTTGACACACCTTGTCTAGATGCTCCGTACACTCACTCCTCATGAGAGGGGCACAAATGCCACCTTCAGCAACATCCGTGAAATGCTTTGTTTATGGAGGAGGAATTTTCCAGAGATAAGTCACTTTAAGCAATGCTCTAAGGTTGCTGAGCAGCTTTCAGCTGGAGAACACAGCTCCATGCTGTACTGTTATATTACACTGACAGCAAAATAAGTGCTTATTAAAGATACGTTTTTCTTTGAAACTAAACTATTTAAACTTGGTGATGTTCAGTAAATGGTCCTAACAGCAAGTATTGCTTTTGGAAAGGTAAGAACAGATGAAATCCAAAATGAGTTTTGAAGTCTGACAAAGGGTCTTTTGTTCTTTGAGCTCTCATGGCCATCAGTAACATTTTTGGATATTGTGTGGAAATTTGACAATGTGCTGATAGAAGAACCTTTTTTTTTTTTAAAGTGGAAAAGCCATTTCTGTTAACACAGGAAAAACACTGTCGTTTCACCACATACATGCTTACGGTATTGGCATGTTCAGAGTTCTCCCATTTCTCTCTACTAACCATGATCTGTAACTAAAAAGCTGCAAAACCAGTTATGTCCACAATGTTTGCTTTCTATTATTAACTGAAGGCTGAGTGACACAGAAACCTTAAGTTCCTTACACAGATCTCACCAGCTATTGTTTACAAACTCCGGGAAAAAGATATTGAAAACATCAGCTGTAAGGAAAACTTGCAGTTTCTGTAGAAAGGTTCAGTTTAGAAATTCTAAACTCACTGTATGTGATTTGAAATTGGTAATCAAATCACTGATACATAATTTTAAGGAAGAATATACAGAGTGCAAAAATTTGTTCGATTAATAAGGTCTGAATTCAGAAGATGAAAAAAAAAAAACCAAAGAAGAACCCCTCCTCTATCATTCTGTGTTCTGTGTTAGGTACCAAATAAAATTATTTTGTATAAACAACAGCAAGGAGATGTTAGAGGTTAGAATTATGTTATGCTCCGATTAAACTAACAATTAAGCATGGAAAAGCAGACGCCTGTGGGGAGAACTGTAAATGACTGTCTAACATGATAACGTCTCTGAAGGACTTATGCTTTGGTTTAGGTTGAGGCTAGTCATATAAACGTTAATAGACTAAATTCAGCAGGGGAGAAGCCATTGCGTGAGTAAGGCCTTTGCTGACACTTACCTGTGGTTTAATTATACAGTGACCCTTTGAGTCAGCAGACACTGTTTGAACTCCCAAATGCTGGTTAAGGGGAAAAATAATAATGCTGTGAGTACAGAACAAATAATATAATCTTGCTACAAACTGCAAGGAACTGAGAAAATATCATAGTTCTTATGTTAACATGGAAGATGACTCTCTGGCTTTTATCTTCCTGATTTTTTCATAGACTTGGTTTATTTGTGATGCTGTTAAACTCAATCTGTTACGTAAGTGTTCTCCAAGAACTGTTTTCGTAGGAAAGAAAACACATTTTGTTCTTTAGGCGACTACCTAACTTGCCAGTCAGTCAAAGCCATGATTAAAAACGGCATGATACAGAAAGCTACTATTGTATGTGTGCCACCTGCAGTCTAAGATACAGCCAGGTATCTAGTCTTTTTAAGAAAGTAGACTATTAGGTGGCAGAAATGGTAGAATTTTGAACACTTCTATGAAGTTCACATACAAAAAACCGCTAATTATACTGCGAGCTAACTGAGTCATAAGACCTGTATTAGAATGGTGCTAAGCCATTGGAGTAGGGAGATTTGGGTGACTGAAGCACCGCAAGCTGTGTAGGTGAATGTCTCAGCTCCTAAGTGAAATGGCATCTGTGACTTACGCAAAACCATTGCTGTAAACGAAGTCATTGAAAACAAGGTATCTAGTCAATAACTTCATTATTATATCAGTAATAATAACTGAGCTACTTCCATTTCAGTACATAAAGGCATAGAGCTTTTCAATCAAAAAGTACTAGGGCATGTATTTAATGTGATTCTTCCAGGTGTAATTCAGCTGAAAGCTGAAGATATCTGCATCTAGAGTGAAGCCTGGTGAAACGGGCAATGCTGCTCGTTTGTATGATGGGGACTTTACTATTCTCATTGACTTAGAGAAAAAATACTGCTATGACTTAAGGGCTTCTAATCTTTCCTCTCTGGTTGGTGCTCATCCCACAATTTGCCTAAAAATTACTGCTGTTTTGTGGCTGGAAGAAAAGGAAAATACTTTTTATACATTGATGATTATTCAGTGTTTGAAAAATTGCTTCTCTTCATAGCTCTACTTATCAATCAGGCCCGGGAGTACTTATATCACTGAGAAGTGGGGTGCTAGAGATACAAACCCTACAAAGCTGAGGCAGGCACCCGCCTTCTTGATGAGGGCTGGCAGAGCTGGGCTTCTAGACTTCCCTCACAGAAACTGTCTGCTGGGTATAAAACCTGAGGTAGTTGATAGAAAACACCAAAGACAGAAGCATGCCTGAAACACTTGTCCCCCACATGACCTCATGTGAGGGGGATGCAAAAGTACGAAATTAAGATTTGGCTCCTGAAGGCAGTCAGCAGCATGATCCTCTTAGGAACTGAGAGAAGCAGGGTGGGTTGCCCCTTCTGTGAGGAGGCCTCTCTGTAGGGGATTCTTGGGTTTTGCAGAGCAGATGGGGTTGCCCAGGTTTGGTCAGAAATAGAGTTTAGATGAGTTTGATCCAAATCAACCCCTTCTGTCAGGCTGGAACAGCACACATGAGCACAAATGTTCTTATTTTGTCATTGGTGCTGTAAGAAATATTGAAGTAAAAATTTCTGTAGAACTAGTTAACTGTATTGTTTCCTCCATACCATTCTTCAGCTATCAAGAACAAAAACGCCTGACCAGTCTGACTAATGCACATTGCTTAATTTGAGCTTTGTAGCATAAAAAGAGAAATGTCACAGAAGCATCTTTCCTAAATTGGATCATTTTATGAATAACTATTGTTCAAGGGTTTTGTTGGTATTGTGCTGATGGAAATTAAGCCACTGAAAAGTGTCGTTTGTCCTTAAATACAGAGAAGAAAGAAGGAAAAAGACAAGGAAATACACACAGTGTTCTGTGAAACTAAAATGCCGTGGCTTTTTTTACTGGGTAAAAGAAGTATAATTCTGTTCTTTTCAGAAACTGTTCAGAAAAAAGTATGTCTATATGTTTTACATGTATTTTTAAACACCTAAATAAGTTTGCACAGTCTAGAATCTCAACTGTGAAAAGAATCACTTTAGCAGTAGACTTAACAAGAGCTAAGACTGCATGAGGCATACAGAAGCTGCAGAGGAGACACAAGCAAAATCTGATGTCACTCTAATGCCATTTTCCTTCCGGAGGTCTGTTAACAATTTTCAGACTGAAGAGAACTGTCATTACTGGATCTATCTACAGTGCTATTTTTAGTTTGAATGAAACCTGTACAGATGATGCTACAGTTGCTTAATTTTGCTGATATTGAACCTGTTTCATCAATATGGGTGCTGACTGAATGCCGCCTATGAACCTTCTAAAATGTGCTTCTAATCACACCAACATTAAATATTAACTAGGAACCTGACTCTATCATTCAGTCACATTCTCTTTTTCCTAGCTTATCATTACACGTGTGTTGATAGTTGCAGTTATTTTTGCTGATAATTTCATTTATCATAAATAAACACATTTCTCATTATCGTTACTTACGTAGCTGAATGTAGCAGTACTTCTACCATGCAGTTAGGTGAAAACAATGTTCAACAGAGGGCAGGTTTGGGAGTGTGGCTTCTAGTAAACATTTTGCCTCGGGGATTTTGTGCTATCTTGTATTTCTCTTTTTCCTTTTCAGGGAATATTTGTCCTAGGATTGCCGTATGCTCTTCTCCACAGTGGATACAGTGGCCTGTTTCTTATTATCTTGGCTGCAGCATTATGCTGTTACACAGGCAAAATTCTAATTGCTTGCTTGTATGAAGAAAATGAAGACGGGCAGCTCATAAGAGTGAGAGACACGTATGAAGATATTGCGAATGCCTGCTGCAAAAAGCTGTCTCCTAAACTAGGTGGCATAGTTGTCAATGTGACCCAAGTGATGGAACTGATCATGACGTGTGTTTTGTATCTGGTTGTTAGCGGGAACTTGCTGTCACATAGTTTTCCATATGTACCAGTGACTGAGAAAACTTGGTCTGTAATTGCATTTGTTACACTGCTGCCTTGTGTATTTATCCAGACTCTCAAAATTATTTCCAAACTCAGCCAGCTTTGCTCCTTGGTCCATTTCATTGTCATCCTTGTAGTGGTGACTTACTGTCTCACACAAATACATCAGTGGTCCTGGGCAAAATTCAGACCCTCCATTGAGTTTGATGACTTCTTGGTCTCTGTAGGGGTGATCATTTTCAGTTATACTTCACAGATATTTCTTCCCACGCTTGAAGGTAACATGAAAAACCCAGAGGAATTTAGATGCATGCTGAATTGGACTCACTTTTTTGCTTGTGTATTGAAAACAACTTTTGCACTGGCTGCATTCTTGACCTGGGGTGAAGAGACAAAAGAAGTTATTACTGACAACCTGCCATCATTTCTTCAAACACTGGTGAATTTGTGTCTCTTAACCAAGGCTCTTCTTTCTTACCCTTTGCCCTTTTTCGCAGCCACAGAAATTGTGTATGCTTGTATTTCTAGAGGCAACCATTCCAATTACAGACCTCCACTATTTGCTCTGGGTGTAAGAGGCTCATTTATCCTGCTAACTCTGCTGATGGCCATGTTCATACCACATTTTGCCCTGTTGATGGGTTTAACAGGCAGTGTAACAGGTGCTGCTATGACTTTTCTTCTTCCATCTCTCTTCCATTTAAAACTTAAATGGAGAAAACTATCCTTCTCAGAAAAATGTGCAGATATCTCTGTTTTTATTTTGGGGTTACTTTGTAGCCTTGCAGGCATAGTTTGCTCAATAAAAGGGCTGCTTGAAGTATTTGGAGGAGTGTAAAAATATTTCCTGATTATTTTGGGCCCAAATGAGGCCCAAATCTTATAAATGCTTTCACCCTGTTAGTCAGTCTATGAGAGATTTTGTTGCTAGATAGAAGCATAAAAGATCATGCATATGCTTACATGTTTACAGGATCAGGGCTTTAACTATAAAAGTATGTGACTCTAAGCAAAACAGAAAATAACCTTTATAGCCAAAAAGTACAAAATTACCCCTATTTAAAATGTTTAGAGGAAAAAAGGTGTTGGAGATGGTATAGCATGAAAATAATTTTAAACTAATCCTACATGGTTTTGTTCATGCATGACATATACATCCTAAAATGATTACTGCAAGCAATTCCACCAATTTAACCAGGATTTCTCACAGATTAGATACTATTCAGTCTCAAAGCTATCAAATCTAGCTTACAGGATATGATAGAGTTTGAGAGAGCTGTCATTGCAAATGGATGAAATATGATTTCAAATTATTGGCAGAATGTAATTCAAGATGTGAGCAGAATAAATCAGTGAATTTCATTTTTGATGTAAGACAAGTTCTACTATTTGTTTTTTAAATGAGTAAGCAAAAAGATAACTCAGTTTACAACAACTTTGAAGGCCTGCTTTTATCATGAGTTCAAATGGGAATGTAGAGTAAAACATGCATTCTAACAGCTCACAGTCATGGAAAAGGGAATTTGTTCTGAAAGAAGCTATAGCCGGTGACTGCAGCTTTTATGCAAGTCTAATTCCTAAGATTCATGCCTCTGCAATGCAGTTATTCTATTGGTTGTGTTACAAGAAATCTCACTGGTAGCATGAAAAAGTTAATATGCAGTTCACTTTCCCTCTTAGGCAGGAAATTTCTTTGATCTTTGTATTTTATCTGATGATACTAAAAGCTCAAAGAAGTAAACCAAGTTCAATAAACAGACACACAGTTAACTTCCTGTATGACTTGCTCATCTTTAGCTTTAAAAGATATTGGCTTAATAAAAAGATCAACATTGCAATGTATTTCACATTACTAATAAAGCATTGTGACAAGAAGCAATGTAATCGGAGGACTCTAATGAATACACATCATCTTATTGTACTAAATCTACATTATATTATGTAATTAAAGTAATGATTTGAAAGAAGAAAGTTTACATTTTCTTTATGAACAATTTCACACAGCCTTCTACTGCATCATACGAAAAAGTCTTTGCCTGTCAACATAAGACTGGATTATAGAACAAAAAGCCTAGTAGTAACTGCTTAACTAAGCTAGTTTTCCATGTACTATCTTAGCATTAATGCTTCTGTCCGGAGCAAGCAACAGTGACCTCTCAAGGCTAATTTGCTGAATGATAAATAACATGCAATTAAACTTAAGAGACGAGTTCTGATAAGATTTGTATGTCACCCTGTTCCTTTCTTTGTCTGCTAATGTACGCTTGTCATGTGTGGAACAGTGATGGAAAGTTTATTAAAACAAACTAATTGCATAATTACAAAATTATTAAGAAAACTGAGGAAATAACGAGTCTCTTAGAACTTGAAAAACTTCTTTGGTACAATGGGTCAAATTCTGCACTTGAATCAACAACAGTTTAATTTATTGATACTGAAATTTCTGCTGGAACAAATAGGAGGTACGTATTTTTAAGGAGTCTTTTTATTTTTATGAAAATGTCAAAAATACATTACTCATTGAAGTACTTGAAAGCTTGTTATTACCCCTATGACACAGTCAGAAGGATATTATTACTTGTCAATGTCAATGGAAAGGTATCATTACTTTTTGTGTGGAGAAGTTTCACAGGTAGACAAACACGCAAGAACAGTATTTGTTCAGATTATCCTATCTAAATAGGTAAGGATAGAGGGAGGTTGTCCAAAGAGTTTTATAAAAATTCTTTCAGCTACTTTACTTAAAAACTCTCCAGAAATAATTCACTATTTTTTCCAATCTCCTACTTTTATTTACTGTTTTTTTGTCTCTAACTCTTCAGAAATTCTTGGAATTGACTCTGTGCATTTGCTTTTGAGGAAACCTTGGAAACAGGCTAAGTGGTTTATTTGTATGGCAGTTTTACACAGAATCACAGAATGG
>VZSC01017430.1:76850-127047 GCA_013398225.1 Steatornis caripensis | reverse complement strand
ATGAGGATGTTGTGGGAGACAGTGTCAAAAGCCTTGCTGAAGTCAAGGTAGACAATACCCACTGCTCATGCCATCATAGAAGGCTATCAGATTGGTCAAGCAGGATTTACCCTTGGTGAATCCATGTTGACCACTCCTGATTGATAGCCTCATTTTCCTCCACATGCTTAGAGATGACTTCCAGAATGAGCTGTTCCATCACCTTTCTAGGGATAGAGGTGAATTTTAGGAATTCTCTGGTTCATCAGTGTGATTCAAAACCGGCTTTAGTTGGACTTTCTTCTCTCAGCCTTTTCAAGATGCCAATGCCTATTCCTTTCAAGCCAAAGATGGTTATTCCCCTGCTAGTCAATGCTCTGTCACTTATGCAAGCTCTTTCCTGCAAGGCGAGATGATTCATGTTTTACAAGACATGTACTATTATTGTCCTTATTTAATCATTCATATAGTCTCCATTAACATCAGGGAAGAGCAAGGACTACAATTAACAAGTAAATACAACTGTAAATGCACAAAAGTGAAAGGAAAGTCATTCAAGTTCAAGGCCTTGAGAAGTCAGTTAGCAGACATCACTAGAATAAGAAAGAAAACAGTTTAAGATTCCCTTTTTGTGGCCAGCACTCAGCAATTTTTAAGACTGCCATTGTTGTGCGACACAAAAGCTGTATGAGCTTCCCTTTAAAGCCATGGCCAGACATCTTCATGAGAAACTATCTTCTGGGGTCAAGTTTAAATGAGTCTTCCAACTCAGAAAGGCAGAGATACATGTACACACACTACAGTTCAAGCCTGAATGTGGTGCTCAGCACATGATAAAGACAAAAACAAAAATTCACGACTCACTGGATTTCTTTTCCTAAAACACACTGTTGCATATTTTAGATATAAGCTTATTTCTGAATACTTGCCAATGGCAAAATTCTGTTAATAACGTACATGAAATATTTGCAAGTGTCTATATTAGACATTAAAATACCGTCTATAGAATATGTTCAGGTAATCTAGAAATGTGGTACTACTATAAATTATGAATCAGGAGGTGCTGTATTTATCTGTATACTGACTATTGGGAATTTTTGTCACTGAATTTATACTACCAATCATTAGAATCACTGAAGCTAGAAAAGTAAGACTGACTAAATATTAATCTATTATTTTGGCCACTCCTGGATTATTCATTGTAATATGATGGTGCTTTATCAAAATTAATTCTGAAAGCAAACAACCAACAGTAGTGAACATGAAGGAAATGTTAAGAAGCAAATTATGTGCTGAAATAAAACTTTTTCAAACAGTCTTGGTGCATTTGTTGATCCAGCAAAAGTATGAATGAAGGAACCTGTTTCCTTTCAGCATGAATATGACAGGCATTGCCCAAAATGCTTCTCCAATTTTACTGGAATTGCAATGTCAACACCAAATCCTGAATTCCTAGTTTTGACAGTAGTTATGTAGATTTGAGTCAAACAGATTACTCTAAAATTAAAATATAGGCTCAACTAAGGTATCTCTTGCAGGTAAACTGAGGAACTTCAAATGTTTATTTATAAAGGATTTCAAAAGCTTAAATCTGAAATTAGGGTTGAAACCTTGCTCCCACTGACTCAGTGGGAGTATAATCATTTACTTCAGTGGACCAAGTCTCTGTTGTCTATAATCCATTAAAAATGCTTAATTTACTTTTACACCAAAGCTTGGTCATCACTTTACTTCAGAACTGGAGGTTCTTTTCCACATTATCACATCTTTTTTTCCAGCAGTAAGGTATATATTTTCCCTGACAATGCTACTGAAATATTAGAGACATGTCAGAAGAGCTATTGAAAGAAATTCTTGAGACTAATACTATTTCATTAACTCTTCATCCTTGATTATTCACTTCATTTTTATTTTGTGAAGTGAATTCTGAACTACATATACAAAGTCCATGTTGCATTAATGCATTACTCTGAAAATGTTGTACAAAATTGAAACAAATAAGATGTCCCGTGAATGCTTTAATAAATCAAGTTTTAATTTTCAATATTTCTTTTCAGAATTACATTTTTAAAACTGATAGCTGATTTCTAGAAATCATTTATCCAATTCTTCTGCATTATTATTAATTATCTGGATGATATATTATTCTTAGAAAATATTTATTTTCCAAAATTGAGTAGAAAAGGAAACGTATCTCAAAAAATATTTTGATAGTATGCTGAGATTTAGTTATCCCAAGAGCTCATATGGGAAATAAAATGTTGGAAAATTTATTGTGGTTTGTAGTAGCTGACAAAGAATTTGAAAATACAGTTTGAAAACTACTTAAGTATTTTTGTCCACTGCTGAAGTATTTTTCAAGCTGTTGCCTCTTTGAAGTTGTTTGTTTTGCATTCTTCTACGGTATCACTACCTTTTTTATACGGTCACCCCTCAAACTTCTAATATATTTGTCTTCACGCTGGCTCCTTAGAGAGGAAAATTCCAAACTCTTCATTTCAGTTACTGAGAGCATAGATTAACCCAAAAGGGAATCCCAAGGGAGCTCTAGGTAAATACCCTTCACTATTTACCGTTCCTTCATGGTGATCCTGACAGTCAACAATTCTTTTTTTTTTATCTCCTTCACCCTTCATTTTATCTCCTCTACCAGTTTGTGCCAGGGTAACATAAAGGTATATAGCACAGCAAGCAGCCCATTATGCAGCATAAATATTTAACTGAAAGCTGTCTTTCCCATTTAACTTTTTTGACTTTTAAGATAGAAATATAAGGAGATTCAGGGAAATGAAGTAGCTAAATACTTATATATAGAGGGAAGCAGCAAGTGATATGAAAGAAAAAAGGCATATGGGAGAGAAATTAAAGACTGAGCAAATGCAACAAAAAAGTTAAAAGGGAAGAGGAGGAGAAAAAGTGTGGATAGGGACTGGAAGAGGAAAACTGGGAACTGGCAAAAAGTGAGAGGTTGAGAGCAAGTAAAAAGGAAAAAAAGATCACAGAAAGGAAAAAGCTCAAAAGGCGAGAAGGAGAAGGCAAAGCAGGGGAAACCATCTGATGTAAGAATAACATTGCCTGTAAACATTTTCTACAGTTTCGCACAAGAATTAATTGAAGCTTCTCTAGTTGATGCAAGTCAATACATTCTGTGTGTGAAGTTTTCATTTCCTTCACTTCCTCAAACCTCTTATGAATTAAAAACATTTAAAATAAAATCCTTCTCCTTTCTCTGGAATTATCTCTATGTTTATTGTTTTCTGTTTCCCAAAGGAATATGAAAAAATTCCGACTAAATAATATTATAATAAAATTTGATTTCTCTGTGCATTCTTATCTATTTCTAATCCTGATCTCTCCTGCAGCATTGATTCAGAGATATGCACTGCTCCTAAGCAGCCTTGCAGCCCCAAAGCCAATGCAAATAGACCTTAAAATGGGAAAAATTCTCTTACAATGACCACCACAGAGGGTCTTCTGCACCTCAGGCTGGAACCAAAGCAAATATCCCCGCAGAACTCCCAGTCTGGAAATGGTTTACATCCACTTAGGTGCCTGTTAGCAAACCCTGGTCAAGCAGAAGTTGGGAAAAGATAACACTGAGATGGCACTGTACTGTACCTCTGTTGCTCTTCAGGTACACAAGATGTGAAACGTCAATTCCTACTAGGATACAAATTAAAGTATCCCTGTGAGCTCCTTCACACAGTAATAGCAACCTAATTAGCCTGCCAGTTCACCCAAAATCAAGAATGTGCGGGAGCATGATCCAGTTCCCTTCAGAGAGCGCATAATACACCAGCGTGAGATCGCGCTGACTTTGGATGTATCGCGAGTACTAATCAAGATTCCGCATTGATGCTTCAGAGAAAACGCTTTGCTCCAACACCAAGAGGAGTTTTACTGTACACTTTCTGTGCTAATACTAAAGCACTAATGATGGCACAGAGAATGATAAGAGATAAAGGATTTATTAACAGCTAATCAAACAAATAAATGCAATGGGAAAGAGGATAGAATAAGGATCTCGAGGAACAAATTTGGAAGCAACTGGAGAAATAAAGCAGAGGAAGAAAATAGAAACACTAAGAATGCAGTGGAAAAGAAATTGAAAGGTATAAGGTTAATCTTACTTTCACTCTGTGCAAAATTGAACATAACTTAGGTAATAGCTGAAATTTAAGTATTCCATCAAGGTTATCTTTTACCCTTGTCTTCTAGCTTCAGTGATAGATTCAAAAGGGACTGAGTTCAATAATTAAACCTTGCATCATATTCTTGTGTCATGGGCTACCATTTAAAATCCTATTTACCCTTGACACTCATAAAATTGTTCCTACTCAAAGTGGAAAGCAAAGCAAAAACAAAACACAAAAGACAAGAAAAGTAATAATTAGCGATGAACTCAGAGCGTAGTCTACCTTAGGCCGGGAACCCAGAGAACACAGGACGTAGGGGCTGTGTCAATAGGTTGCTATATTGTTAGTGACTTAGCAGTGATCATAATTTGTAATAATGTAATGAGCAAAGATAAGGTGAAGGCAAAAGGATTAAAGGAGAGCACTCGGCACACATAAGCCATGCTACATCTACCAAATTCCCAGTGCAGCTGCTTCAGGGATACTAAGCCTCATGCAGACAGCTGCATCCCCTTGTTGCCATCTGTGGCTTGCATCTCTGGTGCTACTACTCACGACAATCTGCAGAGTTGCAAAGGCACAACCCTCCATCAGCAGAGAATATCTACTCCCACACCTGCTTGCAGGGAGCAAGGCTAGCACCCAATCCATAGGGTACAAGGGCTTTCCTGAGATTTAATCAGCTGGTAACTAATCCTAGGAGTGATGGCTGCAGAGAGGAATGTCTTGCCAGCTGAGGCGTCAGGTGGGAACACAGAGCAGGCATTACGTTACCACTTCTATTAGACAACACTAACCTCATTTGTACAGATGTGCTAATTGCAGTTCAGGAGAAAGCTTTATTAAGAATGGCGTGATGGGAATCTGAACTGGGTCAAACTTTAAGGGTAGATCAACCTAAACCAATCCAAATCAAAGGCGGGTCAAACTTTTTGTGAGTGTTCACAGAACTCCTGGAGAACTGATTTCCAAAAGCTGTCTTGTTGGAGCACAAGAACTTAAACAAACATAGTGAAGTAAATCTGAAGCAAGATTTCTAAATAAATTTATCCTCTGCCCCAGATATCACTATTGGGAAGACCCCTTTCTTCAGTCATATCCTCAGTCCAGCAAATCAGAGTCTTACCGGGCTGCAACAAAGTCCGCTGTCTCCTCTTGCTCCTTTCCATCATGGTTAAGGTATCTTTTCTTCTTGTATATCCTCCCATTCTCTACTTGTAATGTTGAGTGCTGTTGAGTCCCTGCTTCTCTTACTTGTACATGGCAAGCAACTGACTTCTGTGTGTTTCCAGCAGGTTTCAGGAAAGAAACAACTTCCCCAGACCTCTGCAGGCTGCTCTTAATCTGGTGCAGCAGTCAAAGCAAAGGAAATATAAGTGGGCAGCCATCTTTCCTAGTTCAGTGGTGCTGGTTCAATGTGCTGCATTTACACGATAATCTGCAAAGAGGTGACTAAACTCACAGACTAGTTACCACAGGTGGTCATCTGAATTAAAAAACAGAAGTGAATGCTCCCATCATTTTTCTAATCATATCAGTCACACACTTTGCTGCTTTGGGCCCAACCATCATCCTTTAGGACAGGAAGTCATGCAAAACAAGACAAGTTGCTACCCAATAAAATATATTTTCTTGAGTTATTGCAGCTAAACCCAACCCAAGCTTGATAATTTACATTTCACAGGGACTGTGTGCATGAAACATGTGAGAAGATCAAGGCCTAAAATACCAATTCAAATCAGTTAAGCATCATGCCTTCTTATGCGCTCAAACCCTGTTAGTCACTCAAATGGAAAAAAAAAGGTATCTTGGAAGTATTATCAATTTTGCCATAATATGGCCATACAGATTGTTCCAGGCCAGTGTCTAATGCATCAATTGAGTCAGTAGTACAGCACACCTATTTTCAGAGCCCTGGAGCAGTGCCAAACAGGACAAAAGGAGATTAATTGCAGAAGTTTTGAGAGCTGTTAAGGCCACAGGACTCGGAGACGGAAGGGCTGGGTCAGAAGTCCTGAAGTACTGTGCTCCTAGGATGGACAATATGAGCAGCTCTGGAGGATGTTTCTTAAATAAATGTCTAATGCAAAGCATCATCCCTGACTCTTGTCCATACAGGCTCATCTTGTAGATCCAAACCCTTTAATAGGAGTCAAGGCTACAATGTAAACTTACTTGCAGGCCTAACCTGTCTGCCTACCTAGGAACAAAAGACTGACCTTGATTTTCAAAGATACTTCACCTGTTCTAACTACAGAAGTTGGAAATGTGGTTATTTGACAAGGCTATCAGCTGAAGCAAAAGCAACACCTTACTTACTGTCTGGCTTTTCTGTGAATGCGGCACTGTAGCCTAAGGCCTGATTAGGATTCTTTTAGGGTGATTGGACCTGGTAAGCTTCTGGAACAGCACTAAGCCAGTACAATTGGAAAGAGACTCTTAGAGGAGATCTAACCTCTTAATCACATATGGCCACAAGGTGACTTTGAAAACCAAGAAGTATTTCTGCCTTCATTTTTTAGGTCTGCAAATTTCTTCTTGACTGAACCTGGGGATGTGACTCAGCCTTTCTTCTTAAGCAGAATAAGGGAAACAAAGCTTTGAATGTGGCCTTTGTATGGTAGAAATGGTGTATTGGACCAATGAACATAGCATTTTAATGCCTGGTGCTAGTGTATTTTACTGCTTAATATTATTAAAACTACTGATAAAAGATTGCTTGATCTCAATGGTTAATTTCTAATACGTAATACATGACATCTAAGAACAATAATGTCATTCACCATTCAACTTAAACAATCTTAAAATATATAATGTAAATTGCAGAAAGGAATTGAGTAAGCTACGATAAGTAAGAAAAATAATTTTATATTTACCTGAAAATAAACACCATTGATATTTTAGAGAGGAGCAATTGTAAGACAATGAGTACTACTAATATTGGTCACATTAAAAAGTGTGATTGAAACGCAATATGACCAGAATCTTTGTTTTATGCAAGAATGGCTGTGTACAGTATCATCTATTTAGAATTTATAGACCTAAGTCAAATTTATTTCACTGAAGGGTTCCCCCCCCAAATTAAATAGAGAAGCAGGGAGCTCAGGAGGAAGACAGGTACAACAAATCCATAAACCAAGGCAGAGTTCTTTGAGGGAATATGGAATTTCCCTGTCTACAGGGAAATAATCATAATCTTTGGAAACCTTAGCTTTATGGAAAAATACTATTTCATTTCATATAAGAAGCCTGTAATATATTCTACTCTAAAGCTCTTGACAAAAACAGGTGGAAAATCATCCAGAGCTGTTTTATGATACAGCCTACCGTATGAAAGGCAAAACAGAGAGCAATCTGCTGTTTTAATTACACGCTCGGAGCAAATGCAATATCTGAAGCTTTAATAAACATTGACCCTTTAACTGAATATGCCCTACAAACACATTAATGCCCATCTGGGAAATAATCCAATGAAGTAATCCAATCATACCAACAGGGAACGACTGTTAGATTGGCAAGTGAGGGCTCATATACTTTAGGCTGTAGCAGGCTGCTTCTTATTAGCTTGTTGCCAGAGCTGTGCACCTTTCACGGAATTTTTCATCATTTAAAAGCAACTTGAAAAACCAGTTGTCATGAAATGAGTCAAACTAACATCACTGTGAAGTTAAGACCTCTTGGGTTACACAGACATTAGTTGGCACAAAAAAATGTAAACTGAAGTTCTCTTTGCTTGCTTCACCCCTTGCTTCACAGAGGTGCTTTTTTTCCCAGCGAAAGGGAGCTGATGTTGATATTGCTTGCCTTCTCTTCAGTAAGTCTGCTGAGTGGGGGCTGTGGTTAGAGAGAAAAAATAAATTCAGTTGAGGAGGCTCCTCACAACATTGATTGAATCCAGAAAATCTCCCAACTGCATGGAAGGACCCAGCTCAGTCTCAGAAGCAAAGGGTGCTTGCTCATAGCCTTTGAGACCCAGAAAACATGATGTCCAGCAAACAGAAATGAAAATTTTCTCCCCATTACTACACCGGTGTTTATTGCCACCAATTGTGCCCAAACCACAATAAGAGATTCAAAGCTTTCCAATTTTGCTGTTGCAATGGGCTAAAAGATTTAACTGGCTAGTGTCTCACAGCTCGGTAAAACCTCTGAATCAGTGAGGTCCAGCCAGAGCACTATTGACTATTGTATCAATTTAGAGCCACTACATCATTATAGTTATCAGAATTTTTTGAAGTGTAGAGGAGTTATATTGCTGGCAATACACGTTTGCTGGCATGAAAATGAAGATCTCAAAAAAGTAAGAGAAAAAGAGAGAAACAGAGAAGTGATTTGCCCAAGGAAGTATTGTCTTTACATTTCCTGCCCAAATACTCTATTCATTCTTCCTATAATGGCATATTTTTAAATTGCATGTATAGGTCCCTACCTGCTGGTCCATGCAGCTTTTTTTTATGTGGATTGTCTCTGAGGAGAAAAAGCAAGATGGGACTCCAGTCATTTGATTCGCAGCAACTGGGGGCTGCTAGTGAAGTTTCCATTCATGCTAGGTTTTTATGTTTGTTTGTTTGAATGCTGATTCTAGAATATAAAAAGCATGCAATTAATTCCTGTAAGGTCCAAGCAACAAGCAGAAGGTAACAGTTTGCCTTCATTTCAACCCTTAAAAAGCAAGGGTTGTCATGAAAGTCAAATACTCATCAGCAAAGAGCAAACTGTGAAGGAGCATTTTATTCCCTACCACCTTCACCAGAAACTCTGTGTTGCCACACAGAGCCACACTTAAGACACATGAGGACCACTTTCTAATTTAAAATTTCTGCTCTGATTTGGCAACAAAGTTGCACTGATAAATCCTTTTTCTGTTGGAATTCATAACTGTGCACTAACTGTACATAACTGTAACATGACTACAGACACTAAGCCTTAAAGGAGATCTAATTTTGTTCTATGTTCAAAAAAAAATCCAACTGCAGGAAAGATTTAAATTTTTTTACTTCTTTTTATTTGTCACCCTCAATCAAATTATTCCTGGGCACAGATTTTCCTTATGGACATTTTGAAATATTTTATTTTTGCTCTATCTTCTCTTCAAGAGAATTACACAGAATTTCACACATTTCCTCAAAGGCACAATGTTATGTGCAATTAATACAAATCAATAGTTTATTATTTCAGACCCCCCACTTTTTTCTTTTTTTCACTTACTCAAGATCTGATGAAGTAGTTTGCATTCTTGAGAGGTCAAATATTAGTAGAAGCCATGCCATTCCCTTCATACCTAAAATCTAGCCACATATATGCCTGAGAAAAACAGAAGATAGATTCTGACTGAGACCCTGCCCACACATCAGGGCATAAGGGACTTCAGAAATTGTCCTTGATGCCCCTTACAACCTCGTATGGCGTGTCCCTATATACAAGTGAGGGATTGTAAGTATGGCTTACCGTATAAGATCAAAAGTCCATTTAGAAGTCTAACACCTCTTTTACAGTGGCCAATAACAAATATCTTGCTAATGGTGTAAAAACCAAGTCAGAATATGCCAGTGCTTCCCCACAATGCTTTTTCAATTTCCAGCGATTAGTGGTTCAGCAAATTCCTGAATGAGAGATAGTATCTTTATGCTTATAGTATCTGCTGGATTTTTCCTCCTTTAATTAGCTTTCTGAACAGTTGTACACTTTTAATATCAAGATATCCTATGGGAAAGAGTTCCACAGTATAACCAATTTTGTTCATTTCCAACCTACCCCTCAAAAATATCATTTGAGCTCTCACTAGCTTGTGTAGGAAAAAAGTCATTGACTGTTCACCTTCTCCAGGCCATGATAGCCGTACAAAATTAATTTGTCTCTCCCCTGCTGAACAGTCCTAAACAATTTAGTTGTGCCTCTTATGGAAGCCGTTTCATCTCTTTGATCATTGTTATTGTCCTTCCTTGAACATTTTCTGGTTCTGGCCTGTCCCTTCTGGGGTTGAGATACAGGAGGGAAGAACAGAAACATATCATGGTATTGAAAAGTGGGCATAGCTTGACATGCTGGTTTGTTCTCTATTGCTGCAGTAATAATTTCCTGCTCTTTTATTAGTGGCATTGTTTTTGCTGTGGTGGCCTGAAGATATCTTAAAGCAAGCGGCTTGGAAATAGAAGTAATATGTTTATCAGAAGGAATTAAAAAAAAAAAAAAACAAAGAAAGACTTTCAGCATGCATTTTGCAAAGGGGGTCATATGCTGAAGAACAAGCGTAATACCTAAAAATTCTGTCTTATTTTGTAGTTGCTTCTTTGGCTTGTACCAAACAGGAAACTAACTTTTTCACTGAATTATGTGTTAGACTTCCAAGACTTTTTTTTCTGAGTGGTAGCAGCTAGAACAGAGTTTATCACCCTGCATGTAAGTTAGGATTATTTTTTCCACATTGTGTGTTACTTCCCAGAAACAAAATCACTGGTCTGTAATGTCAGAATCCCTAACTGAGATACTTGTAAAGAGTTACTGTAGTAGTCGCCACCTTCCATATATTTAGTGTAGAGGCAGTTTTCAGGAAGACAGTCGTTCACCTATTTCATCCTCAATTTCCTTTAGATCTCCTGGGTAAATACCATATGGTCCTGGCAGTTTGCTACTGTTCATTTTGTAAATTTGTTCTATAACCTCCTCCACAGACATTTCGGTTTAAAGCACATCTTCTGATAGGTCCTTGTAAAGACGACTTCTAGAGTATGAATCTCTAAGATCTTCCAGGCTGAGGACACATGCAAGAATCCCTTTGGTTTTTCTGCTGTAACCAATCCTCTCATTGATATGTGAATCGGCCTTAATGACTCCAAGGGAGGCTCTCCGCTCCCAGCTGCTTTGAGGAAGAGTTTGCTGTTAGTTTTTATGCGTTTAGGAAATAGGCCCTAAAATACCTATTGTTGTCCTGTCATTTGTGTCAATATGCTTAATTTGCCACTTTTCACATTCTCTTCTCTTTTGCTTGCTTGGACATGGCTTCGGTTTTTTGAAGTGTACTTTCTTACTTTTTTCGGCATATTTTAGAATCGCTGTCCAAATCAAGTTTGTAAAACTACATATTTGGGGGGAAGAAGGACAAAACTCTTTTGTGAAGGATTGTTAAAAAATTCCTTTTTTAAAACTGTTTCTTTTATTGTCTTTCTTTTCCTCACAACTTTTAAAAGGCTGATTTATTAATTGCTTTCCTTTTTACCATGTCATATGCTCACGTTCCGCTCATTCATTATTCTGTTTGTGCTTTCCTGCCCCCTGAATTCTTCCCTGTCATAATTCGGTATAAATTGCTGCATTTCTTTACTCTGACTTCTTTTTTTCTGTTGGCTGGAATCCGTGGGGCATATTTTCAGGTTCAACTAAGTCACATGCTGACTAAAATTGTTGAAAGTCAGATAATTGTGATTAACATTCAAGCACTAATGCATCAGAAGAAGAATGTGTCATGTAAGCAAGAATTTTTCTGAGCTGATCTACAGAGTTAACGTATATGCTGTGATCTACACACTTAAATGAAAATCAATAGATGTCAATGAAAAGAAAATACCTCGGGGAGATTCAGGTTCTACTGAGAACAATCCCTTGGGGCAGTGCAAACATTTCAGACATGAACAAAAGCCGTTGATTGTGAGCTGAAGAGGAACAGAAGTACTGCAAGTTCTTTATAGTAGGCTTATTCTTGCTGTATCCTGAGCACCCTACAGATAAGCATCAGGTAAGTTTAATGTTTTTCTTCAATTGGCTTAGCCAGGGGGAAGAATTGCTGTCCTAAGAAAACGTGTGAAATGTCCAGCCTAAGATGACTCACCTACTTAGAAGAGAAAGCCTATAGATCTTACATTTATCGGAGCCACAGAAAACAAATTTTCAAAGGATGGAGTGTCTTGGATGACTGATGTAATGAATTACCTAATCAATTTTCTGCTGAAGGACAAGGCAATTTCCAGTCTAGACTGTGTCGTAGAAGTGCTTGATACTAATTTTCAACAAGGAAAAGAATAGCTGTCTGTGACTATTTTGTGTTCACTCAAAGCCTGCAGAAGACTCTGCAAGCTTCTAAAAGTAATACTGAGCTGACTAAAAAATAGGATACACAATGAAACTTAACATCCTGCTCTCCTCAGTGTTTCTGTTGAGAGCAGACAGTGTTTATTTCCAACGTATCAATCGAAAAAACTGTGATACTAAAGCTAACCTTGCCTTGGGTCTTCACTTACAACCTCAAGGCTGTATGACTTAACTGTGACACTCTCCTATCTGTTATACAAATTCAACAGAACTATTTGTGGAGTAAAACACCTTTTGAAAGTAAATGTATCAAAATTTGGCCAATAGGTTGAATTCCCTGCTCAGCTATTTTTGTCTCTCTTGGCAAACTATAAGTCGAAGGACAAATTGAAACAATTCTTTTTGTTTCTGAGCTGGATTTGACTCGTTAAATATACTACTACTTTGCAAACGATTTCATTTATTTGATTATTTGTCATACACTTGTTACCACTATATATTTGTTACCAGGCACTTGCTATATCTCTGGTATAAGGGAATCACGTCTTTAAAGTTAGTCTTAGTAGTTGCTTGGAACAATTAATTCATAAATTGCAGCATTTCAATATATCTTTATTGGTCACATGTATTCCACTAATGGCATAACAGAAAAAATGGCTCTAAAATTACACAGGTGACTTAGGAGCACTGCGGTCTTGCTTAAGGACATGCATAGTCCATTTAATTCAGACATCAGGAGCTGATTTCCGTGTATCAATGCAATAAAATTTTCAGAGGCAAAGCCAAAGGAGAAATATTTGGCATTAATCCAATGCTGAAGAACTGAGCGGTAGAAATGCTCTAAAATTTCTTTTAAATGTTGAGAAAATCCAATAACTATAAATAGATGCTACATGAAAAATCTCTCATGCTTTTCAAATGAATCACGCTGTAAAGTAGGGGTTGGTTTTTTTTTTTTTTCCATAAAAACACCAAGTCTTATACAACCTAGGTTGGAAGGGACCTGTGGAGGTTATCGTGTGCAATCTCCCGCTCGAAGCAGAGCAAACACAGAAGTCAGGCCCAAGGGGGATCTGCCTCTGACTCTTCTGCACCCTGAGGCTGAGTGAGGTACTCAGCTCTTCGCTGCCTCCGTCCTTCTGGCCTCCCAGCTCTGTCCCCTGAAGGGCAGAGCTTTGGGAGGGTGAAGCACTGGATCACTAACGGAAAGGGGAGACTGACCGACAGGATGGCAGATCCCCTCAACCTCTGCAGTCCTGGGGAGCACAACCTTTGTCTCAGGAGCCAAGGAAACCTGCCCCAGGGCTGCCTCAGAGCTGTGCTGCAGAATCTCCCCACAATCTAAAAGGTGGTAAGCAGGTCACTTACTTCTTCACTGCTTCAGGGATCTTTTTTTCTAGCATATAACTTTATTTAAATCCTTAGTAGCACAGTGTGGGACATCCTTTGATAAGTGAACTTGTGTGAGATGAACCGATACGTTTATAATTTAAGTTCTGAGCTCCATTTCCATGGGAAGTTTTTTGCTATTCAGTAGGTCTTTAATTTCAGCTTGTATTTCCTTGCCTTTGCAATAATTTAATTTCACAATTAGAAAAAGGAAATACCACACGGAGTTTCATTGTAGGACCAGAAAAAAAAACAAGAATAGAGAAAAAAAGATCACTTTTCACTAAGGTTTTGAAATCGCATCCTGAAATGGTGTTCATTGTTACAGACGTGTGGAAAATCTGAGAGTCTTTCATCAAAAAACGTGGAGTTCTTCGAATTAGTCTGTAGACACTAGAGTATATAAAGCATTTTAAATGCCAGAGATAGAAACAATTACTTGACAGTACTGAACACACTGTTGGCAACGAACAAATACAGATCTAATTCCTGACATGTTTAATCAGTCCTGTTCAGAAAAAATCTTTTGACTTTAGGGAGAGCTGTGCTGGAATAGTAAGTGTTTATAGCCTTCAAGGTCTAACCTTATATTAACAAACAGATAAAACGTCCATCATGTAGCCATTGCTACACTAAGACAGAGCTGGAAGGCCAGTAGCTCTCTACCGTGTCAGCACAAGCAAAGAAGGTGGATTTCTGACTGTAAAAGTATTTTCAGCAGCTCTCAAGATCAAGTAAAAAGAGTATTTGAGGTTTTTCCAAACTTAATTGCTTTGTTTTATTATGACAGAGGAGTGACATAGGCTGTCAGCACACATCTTGAAATTAAATCTGCATGCTATGTAAAATAATACTCTCCTGCTTCCATGGCACTATTCTGGACTTTCTGAAGTAAGATAAGACAGGAATAGCACAGTTAATCATATTCTGATGTCAGAATTTTTCAGAAGAAGAGGTGATTTTAAGAATCAAACTTTCAACACCATATACCTACTGAAAATACTTTCCTAGTTACAATCTTCCTTTTAAAACGAGTCAGATCACACTAAAGAACTACCTATACACATCTCACCCTTGTGTCATGGGTGCAGGAAGGGTGGCTGTTTAATGCCAGAATGAGCGTGACTGCAAGTACCAGTGGAGTTAAAGCCAAACTACGGTTGACTGGTACATCTTAGATGCTTAGATTTCTACCTATCTTCAGGCCAGATCTACTCAAGGCAAATTTAGAGTTTGTCTGATTACAGGTCTTTCAAATATTATTTCAAACTGCCTGCCTGCTAATGCAGTGGTGATACAGCCATTTAAAAATGCATGCCAGAACACGCTCAGCATGCTGAGTGGTGGCAGACGTGTTGAAAATGTGGTGCTGTGTACACAGTAGGCAGATTACCTGGTAAGTCAGTACCAATGACATGTCTTTACCTTTGCGTTTAGCAGGTCAAGACCTTGCCTGGGCTTGGAGGCAGTGCTAGGGCAGGTCCAGCATTCCAGCAACAATGGTGTTTTGCAGCTTATGATCACAAGAAAAGGTTACATTCTCCTTTGTCTTGTGCCTTATGCAGTTATTTAAATCCACTCGATTGAGTACAAACTTGAATGAGGGCAGCTGTGGTGCAAGTGCACACACCTACACTACAGCCAGGCGGTGGGCAAGTTTGCATCAGCTGAGTCACCTCAAGAAGCTGCCACCCCTTCATCCCCAGGCACTTGCTCCTGAGCCCCTGACTCTCCTGCCGCCACGCTGGCACAAGTATTTCTACAGCCATTCATTGATCTAGCAAAGGAAGCTGTGCTGGATCCAAGAAAAAGAATAGGCCTTTAATGCTGGGGCAGGATTCTTTTTCAACCAGGTCAGTTCCCCATGTGGTTCCCATGCAGAGCTGCACAGACTCTGGCCTGAGCACAAAAGCAGAGGCAGCAGCACTGCTGCAGATTGTCAGATCGCAGCCTGAGGGGCAGTGTCTTGTTCCAGCAAAAGGTGCTACCAATAGCCAAATACCAATTACAGAAAAACCTGTCAAAACCGGAATTACACACGACGTTTCCCATAACAGCAGGGAAAATTACTGGAATCTCTCAACTCAGGCAGTAGTCGTGCGGCCAGTACCACCGCACTCCACGTCTCTAGACCTGCATTCCTGCAGGTTGGNGGTCTAACCTTATATTAACAAACAGAGAAAACGTCCATCATGTAGCCATTGCTACACTAAGACAGAGCTGGAAGGCCAGTAGCTCTCTACCGTGTCAGCACAAGCAAAGAAGGTGGATTTCTGACTGTAAAAGTATTTTCAGCAGCTCTCAAGATCAAGTAAAAAGAGTATTTGAGGTTTTTCCAAACTTAATTGCTTTGTTTTATTATGACAGAGGAGTGACATAGGCTGTCAGCACACATCTTGAAATTAAATCTGCATGCTATGTAAAATAATACTCTCCTGCTTCCATGGCACTATTCTGGACTTTCTGAAGTAAGATAAGACAGGAATAGCACAGTTAATCATATTCTGATGTCAGAATTTTTCAGAAGAAGAGGTGATTTTAAGAATCAAACTTTCAACACCATACACCTACTGAAAATACTTTCCTAGTTACAATCTTCCTTTTAAAACGAGTCAGATCACACTAAAGAACTACCTATACACATCTCACCCTTGTGTCATGGGTGCAGGAAGGGTGGCTGTTTAATGCCAGAATGAGCGTGACTGCAAGTACCAGTGGAGTTAAAGCCAAACTACGGTTGACTGGTACATCTTAGATGCTTAGATTTCTACCTATCTTCAGGCCAGATCTACTCAAGGCAAATTCAGAGTTTGTCTGATTACAGGTCTTTCAAATATTATTTCAAACTGCCTGCCTGCTAATGCAGTGGTGATACAGCCATTTAAAAATGCATGCCAGAACACGCTCAGCATGCTGAGTGGTGGCAGACGTGTTGAAAATGTGGTGCTGTGTACACAGTAGGCAGATTACCTGGTAAGTCAGTACCAATGACATGTCTTTACCTTTGCGTTTAGCAGGTCAAGACCTTGCCTGGGCTTGGAGGCAGTGCTAGGGCAGGTCCAGCATTCCAGCAACAATGGTGTTTTGCAGCTTATGATCACAAGAAAAGGTTACATTCTCCTTTGTCTTGTGCCTTATGCAGTTATTTAAATCCACTCGATTGAGTACAAACTTGAATGAGGGCAGCTGTGGTGCAAGTGCACACACCTACACTACAGCCAGGCGGTGGGCAAGTTTGCATCAGCTGAGTCACCTCAAGAAGCTGCCACCCCTTCATCCCCAGGCACTTGCTCCTGAGCCCCTGACTCTCCTGCCGCCACGCTGGCACAAGTATTTCTACAGCCATTCATTGATCTAGCAAAGGAAGCTGTGCTGGATCCAAGAAAAAGAATAGGCCTTTAATGCTGGGGCAGGATTCTTTTTCAACCAGGTCAGTTCCCCATGTGGTTCCCATGCAGAGCTGCACAGACTCTGGCCTGAGCACAAAAGCAGAGGCAGCAGCACTGCTGCAGATTGTCAGATCGCAGCCTGAGGGGCAGTGTCTTGTTCCAGCAAAAGGTGCTACCAATAGCCAAATACCAATTACAGAAAAACCTGTCAAAACCGGAATTACACACGACGTTTCCCATAACAGCAGGGAAAATTACTGGAATCTCTCAACTCAGGCAGTAGTCGTGCGGCCAGTACCACCGCACTCCACGTCTCTAGACCTGCATTCCTGCAGGTTGGCATCACTGAACTACATCCACACGTAGAAGCCTTGTAAAACTTCTTTGGGAGAACAGGCACGCATGCACACACATGCGTGTGCGCACGCACACACACACGCACGTGCACACGCACACTTTCCACAAGAGGAAGACACCATACAAAACCTTTGAGAGCAGTGAGGCTTTATAAGACTGTTGACAAAATGTTGTAAAATAACCCTTGGTCACTTGTGCACTTCAGCCTTTGCATTCTAACTGACTGGCTGCAAATCTGGGGGTTTGTAAAGGAGGAAAAGCGTAGAACTTTTTGTTGCCAAAAAGCACAGCAATGATCACACTTGAGCGCCATTTCCCTGACTGCATCATGTGTTTTATCCCCTCTTTATGAAACAGTAGCAGTATACTCAATATGTTACCACCACATCTGCCTGCAGTAGGAGGGAATATGCTCTTGTATTGCATTGGGAAAAGTCTATAAATGAAGCTAATAGAACTAGCAGCCTGTTTGAAGAAAAGCACCTCTTAAATAAATAAAACCAGAAACTAAAGAATAACCAGCACATTCTCTTGTACACAGAATTTTTCAGCCTTCACTACTCACTTTGTTCTGTACTAGTTATTTTTCTCTTCTATGTTAGCATAGTTCTGTGACTTTGTCAGATACAAAGCTGTATGCAGGCATGTACATTTCATGCTGATGCCACTATAGATGATACTAGATGATACTAGTATACATAGCAGTAGATGATATCTCTGGGCTAGATCAAAAGCTGGAGGAAATTGGCTTCAGTGTATCCCTGACAGTTTATACCAGCTGAGAATCAAGATTACTATCTCTATCTGAAAAGGAGTTTCAAAGACACTTCAGAGCGCTTTCATAAAATGGTTTCTGTTCCTTCAGCAAAGAATTATCTTTATACTCCCCAACACTCCAGTAGGTGTTTTTCTACTTTTTCTTCCACTTATTCTAACAGTTAGTTTTGTTGATCTTTTTCTCTTTGTTTTTTGTGATATGAAGTTGAATTTGACTTGCCAAGTTAAGAAGGTTACTTCAGGCACTTAGATCTAAAAATGATTTAGGCATCTGCGAGTAACACACATGTACCCAGAATTGCACTCCCTATAGCCTGCACAGAATCATTACACACCCCAAATGAAATGTCATACACTGAACATGGAATTGCCTGTTCACCAAGAACCACTGAGTCCTAAGGAGCACCTGAAATACCCATCTGACTAATGTCCAGGATCTAACCAGGACTTACAGTTGCAAAACCTCCACAAGAAGCAATTCTTGCTTGCAGGTTTGGAAGGAAATGGACACATTGTGTTCAACACCTCCTCAGTTAGAGGTTTCAGACCTACATCTCCCACCACCGAAGGAAGCGCTCTGACCAGCGCAGCTAGGATGGCTGTGCATCTCCTGTACTGCTTGTGGAAGTGGGGCACTACTCGAAGGGGCAGGCAGTCCCTATGAGGCTGGGGGCGCATGTCTCTGCAGTCAAGAGGTAAGGCATGCCAACTGCAGGAATCGTCTGGGGAAATTTCCTCCTTTCTGAGTCCAGTGATTCTGCTTTTTGTGAGGGACTCCCAGCCTGCCAGAGCATATCTATACAACGGGTACCTCAATCACAGAATCACAATCACAGAACGGTAGAGGTTGGAAGGGACCTCCAGAGATCATCCAGTCCAACCCCCCTGCTAAAGCAGGTTAGCCTAGAGCAGGTTGCACAGGAATGCATCCAGGCGGGTTTTGAATATCTCCAGAGAAGGAGACTCCACAACCTCCCTGGGCAGCCTGTGCCAGTGCTCTGTCACCCTCACAGTAAAGAAGTTCCTCCTCATGTTCAAGTGGAATCATAGAATCATAGAATGGTAGGGGTTGGAAGGGCCCTCTAGAGATCATCTAGTCCAACCCCCCTGCTAAAGCAGGTTAGCCTAGAGCAGGTTGCACAGGAATGCATCCAGGCGGGTTTTGAATATCTCCAGAGAAGGAGACTCCACAACCTCCCTGGGCAGCCTGTGCCAGTGCTCTGTCACCCTCACAGTAAAGAAGTTCCTCCTCATGTTCAGGTGGAACTTCCTGTGTTCCAGTTTGTGCCCATTGCCCCTTGTCCTGTCGCTGGGCACCACTGAGAAGAGTGTGCCCCCGTCCTCTTGACATCCACCCTTTAGGTATTTGTGAGCATTGATCAGATCTCCTCTCAGCCTTCTCTTTTCCAGGCTGAACAGACCCAGCTCTCTCAGCCTTTCCTCATACGAGAGATGCTCCACTCCCCTCATCAACTTCGTGGCCCTCCGCTGGACTCTCTCCAGTAGTTCCCTGTCTCTCTTGAACTGGGGAGCCCAGAACTGGACACAGTACTCCAGATGTGGCCTCACCAGGGCAGAGTAGAGGGGGAGGATCACCTCCCTCGACCTGCTGGCCACACTCTTCTTAATGCACCCCAGGATGCCATTGGCCTCAAGGCGGCCTCTGTCCTGGAGCCTGCCTTGCTTTGCATAGCACAGAGTGTGGATGCACCAGAGCAGAAGTACAGGACTGCATGATATTTCCAGGTCTAACAGAAAGACAGGAAAACCCACTCTATGGGGTTCCTTCAAGACTAGGAGGCAGTCTGCACAGGAATTTTTTTGAAACAAGACTTTCAACCTCGACTTTCTCATTTGAGTATTATTCACTTTCCATAGGTATCTCCATTCCTTATCCAGATACCTCCATGCAACAAGCAAATGAAAGCCTTGTTTTATGATCTAGATTAAAGATTGTTCTTTGTCCATCACACGTAATTTTACTAACCCTGGTTACACATATCTAAAAAAGATTCAGTATTTTATTTTTTCTTGACCTGTGCTTGTTACACGAGAGAGCCATTTCTCAAACGCGATTAATTACTTGCCCGAATCCTTCTAACTTCTGAATTCCTGTAAAAACGTTTTAAATTCTTTAAACTACTAAAGTTCACTACAGTGCTTGAGCACATATTGAGCCTTAAGCATGGCAATCTCTCTCAGGCAACATGGTTTAAGTATATGTTAACAACCGGTTTGCTGAAAAGAGGATATACTGCATCAGATCCCGTCCTGATCTGGTTGAAGCCACTATAAAAGGATAACATCAAGAGCAGTGACTATTGGATTAGTCTGTTAACCTCACTGCTTTGAGACTAATCTGGGAAAAATCTGATGCGCTTAATTCTACAGTAACTCTTTAGAAAATCATAGAACTTCTTCCTTACCTGTTAAAATGCAAGATATATTATGAAAAATAATTTGTACCCTTAACTTCTTTAATACAATTTCATTATTAAAAAAATAAAACCAACAATAATCTACAAGGAAGCTTCTTTCACTTACGAGATCTAAAGCCACTTAAAATAATTAATAATATTAATTTATGTCATCTTTGTCAGACATATATATTAGAACAAATCAGGTGCCGTGGCCTTTTTGGAACAGAATGATTAATCCCAGGTGCACTGGCTGAGATCACCAACACAAGTTGCACTGGCAGTACAGCACCATTGAGGATGTGAGAACATTTAAAGGCTTCTGATAAATAAATGGGCTCTTATATTAATTAATATTTGCGAAGTGCTCTGACTTCCTAAGATGAAATGTGTCAAAAGTGCACGTGCTTATTTCTTATTATTTTGCACTAATGAAAAGCAAAGGAATTTACACAATTACAAACAAACGCTTGTTAAGCAAGGGTTTTAACTAATGTAAAATAATGGGAATTTTCTGCACTGTGTCTGGAAACACCTGCACGTGCAACAAACATCTGGGTTTTTTATGCACAGCTGTTGATCCCTGATTGGTACTTGACAAGCACAGGGCTGGAAGGCAAGCTCAGAGGGAAGAGGGCTTAGTGAGGAGGCTGCTGCCCTGGTACACGATGCTGAGCCTGGATCCAGCACCGTGGACTCTGATGCTACCAAAGGTGTCACAGGCTTCTTAGCTCGACTCTCACCTCTCCCCAGCTACAGCCCAGTTTTCGGAGGAGGTGTGAGAGGTTCCAAGTCTGATCTGTTAGAATTAAAGAGACTGAGTTTCATATTTAAATGTGCAGTTTTCAGCACTGGGTATATATATTTAATATATGTCATTACATACATTAAACATGTAAAAAGAAAACTTACAGTTAAAGTTTGTCTATGGCTAAGTCTAAAGAACTGTTATTGTCAGTCTGCTCAATGCATACATCATTTCTGTTTTATTTTTATAAAAGATCATGTTTCTCTGCAGAACATATGGTATTGTCATGTTCCTTTCCCTTCCCCAGCCTTATTTCAAGGTTCAGACAGTAGGCTTCACCTGTGAGTGTCTGTTGTGTACACACTTTTACTGAAAAGATAATGGACCATCACATCATATTGTGTACTTTTGTCATCATTATTTGAATTTTTCAGGATGAAGGTGAGGATGGCTATAAAGCAGAATGACTGTGAACATGCAGTATCTCAGTATAGGTAGTCTCTGCACCTGCACTCTGAGACAAATGCTTTTTCTTTTTTCACTGTGGAAGTTCTTCTAGACTATACCAGAGATCTAGCACTAGAGCTTCAACATCGACTGCCTTTTAGCAACACCGTGCACGCTGAGGCAACCTCTCCCTGACACTGCATACCACTGATGTGTTCTCTGTTTCTTTACCATGATGTCTATGAGATGCAATAGAGATTGTAGCTACTGAGAGGAGGCAGACCTGGCTTTTGTCCACCACTGTTACGCTTGGTCTTCCAACAACGGTGCAGATTATTGTGCTGGGTTTAAATTCTGAGAGATATTTTTTCTTCAACTTAGGAAGGTAGCAGTTGGTCAGTGCAGTCTAATAGACAATACACAGTTTTCTTGCTCTGGACACAATCCACTTCTTAACTGCAGCAGTCTGAGGAAGATCAAAATAAAGGTGAAAAATTCCTAACATTCACTGTAGAGGGAGAAAAAGGGCTACAACTGCTTTTCTCGAAATAACACAGATAGATACCTTTTTTATCTCAGTTAGGAAGAGGGAAGAATTTGGCAAGCTAGTGTACAATGGCCTGCAAAACATTTACTGACTGTACAAAAATTTCCCACAGGGGAAGTTCAGGCTTTCAAGAAGAAATCCTGCAGGAAATAGCTCCTTATCCAGGCACAAGCACCGCTCACAAAGTGAAGCTCTGCTGCCAAAGGGATCCAATTGCAGAGAGAAATTTCACTTTTGTAGAGATTTTTTTACCTCTTACTGTTTCCTGCAGATCTGTGCAATTTTTAGTGTGTCTGTGGGTTAAAGGAATCTTGGCACTTGCTGTATCAACAATCCAACTTTCAAGCTTCAGCTTTGTTATCTAAACCCAATTTTCTAACTGTAACCTAGCTATTTATATATATATTGATCCTATATGGGAAGACAAATAGCCAGTGTAGTTTCAAATGGGGCAAGTGCTCCTTCCTTTGATAGATTAGTCAACAGAATAATAGATTGCAACGCAGGACCTTTTTTTTTTCCTGTGGGTTAATTTTGCTCAGTTTTGTTCAATATTATTAGAATTGTTAGCGTTACTTCTGATGTATGGTCCGTGTTATCTCACTAACAGAATGCCTATCATGTGTGTACGTACGCATGAAGATTGGCTATTTTACCTACGGTTGCAAATAAAATTAAAAAAGAAGCGTGGAGCATTGCTTCCCTTGCAACTGTGTGGACCACAGATTACTATTTAGTCCTGAAATGTTGGGAAAGGTGAAGTCAACACAAGGTTTAAACTTCTGAAGTCAGCAATCTTGATTTCGCAGGCTCATTGCTTATAAACTTTGTTTGAAACATATAGAATTGCACTCTGAACCACTCTGCAGTCCTACTGTTGAGATTATACAAGGCTTTGGTAAGCACAAGATTTGGCCCAAAAATCCCAAAAGCTTTTAGCAGCCTCTCTCGCTCTAGTAAGACACAGTAAGTTTAGCAGTGACTTTCCACTGTTATATTGGAAGCAGGCTCTCTCTTCTATGCCTTATTGAAATAATTTACAACCAGGAATAGCCTCACCTACAGAACTTCATTGCCACCGTGCTCATGCCTTCTCTTGTCAGCCCTCCATTTTCCTCACAAGGCTGTAACTCATTGCTTATATTTTTCCAACAATTTGAGTGTTTATGAGGTGAGATACACTACAGATTTTGAGTAGGAAATTAATTAATTAGGGATATTTTGCTTTTGAAAAGAGCACTGCTTTTTAATCTGTTTTTATGTCCGCTTTTTAGGCCTTCAACTCTCTTGTAATCTAATCGTTAAGATCCAAGAGTACCACCTTAGTTCAACTAAGGATGCCTGAGGGTGCCACTTAGTTCAACTTTCAAGCGTTAAGATCCCTAACACTCTCTCAAACTATCCACCTCAATTTTTTGTCAAAACTCTTTGTTTTCCACAAAACTCAGTAGAATTTGAAAGTTAAGTGTTCCCTGCCCCTAACTACGTCTTTTACAAAGCCTGATCATGTTGGTTTTCTGGAACTGTGTCTAATGCAAGCAAAAGGCAAAGAAGAGACCAAAGCGATCCCTCTCACTACAGCATTAGAGCAATTACCTGGAAGGCGGGCACAGGCCTGGATACAACCTTGATCTGCATGGAAAACTGGCAGCTCTGACTACGCTTGGCAATACTGGAATATATACCACACCCCTGGCAGTAACAGGAGAAGCTATTTCCCACTACTAACGCCCTCCCTTACACCCAGTAAGTCAACGTATGCACAGAAAACTTCCATTCTTACTTGACTGCTGGTCTCCTAACTTGTCACTAAGCATGTTTTTCACTAGGCTATAGTGGTTTCTAAAGCTGATGTCTCCTGCTCTCATCTTTGAAGCCTTCCTCTTGTGCACAGATGTGGAAATGTGTTGGTTCAGAGAAGACAGAGTGCCCACAAGGCGGACCTCCAAGTCTGGGAAGCTTGCAGATGCTGCTTGGATTGCCCTATATCCTGTGGTTATCACATTTACCTGAGAAACCGAAACAACTTCAAATTCCTGCTTCATCTCAGGCAAAGGACTGATTTGTACCCTGCATGCTTCCCTCAGTGACTACTTCCATCACTGTACCATTGGCTATCAGAAGTGGTGAGGGGATAAACGGCACATCTCTGCTTTCTCTCGCTTGGAAAGGGAAGGGCTTGGTTCTTAGGTCCCTTCCGTTGAGAAGGATCTGTGGCTGGGAAAAATGCTCATCTTTACGAAAGGAGGCAAGGATAAATCATATTTGTCTCTTCGAGATTTCCTTCCAGTTCAGTTTTGTGACTGTACAGAGAGCCAAGACATCTTAGAGATGCTGCTTTCCCTAGGTTATGGGCATGTAACCTTTATTGCAGGCACCCCCGAGCACCGCTCAGCCCTGTGCTCCCCAACCCCTCCATGAGCAGGGCTCTCAATCTGTTCAGTTCTCTGCCGTGTTAGGAGTCACTGAAAATTGCAGACTTCAAATTTCTTCAGGAAGTTATGAAATGTTTTGGATGTCATGTTGCTCATCATAAGTAAAACCTTTGGGACCCAAAACAGAGTAGCAATAAAAAAGATGTTTTATGTTCCACATTCTCTAATAAAAAAGAGGTAATATCTACTTTAGAAGGAAGGATTCAGAGGACTAACCTGAGACACTTCAAGGAAGGAGTACAGATAGAGACGCGCTGCTCTTTTGTAAGGTCCAATTTAAGCCTCAAGAGCAGTCTCACCACTGCAACAGTTCCCAGCATGAATAAGTTTCCCGACAGTGGATGGGTGAGGCCACAAGAATAACCATCTGCTGTCTCTCTGCAAGCCAGTTTGCAAATCCTTTTGGGAGCCCTGGAGTCCTTCGAGGCACACTGCACTCATCCTGACCTGGGGAAAGCCTCAGTGGTCTATACTTGAGTCATGAATGGCCTAAATTTCTCTCTGATGCTTTCACTGTATGATTTTGTCTCAAATATAATTAATGGGAAAACGACCTATACTCCTTCTCACTTCTGTCTATCTGAGATAATATCCAGGCCTATTTCCTTTAGCAAACAACTTTACAGAGGGAGCTCAACTTCCTTGTTTTCCAGATCAACTCAGGTTAATTAATAACAAATTATTATTCATTAAACTAAGGATAATTCTTGAAGGAAAAGTCCTCTTTTTAAAAATCTTGTTCTTTTATCATTGTCCAAAAAGAATTTTCATTTCTTAATGACAAACCTCAGATAATTCCCTTTTGATTAAAGAAAAAATAAATCTCACCATACTTATTCCCGTACTTTTGCCATTCCTGCAAAACTCTGCAGGTACCAAAAAACACTCCTAAACCAACCTAACCCTGACAAACAGAAAGTGAAATTTACCCCTTTCACGCCCCTTCTCTCTTTCCGCAGCCTGAGGACCATTTGTATCCAAGATGTTGGCACAGCCTGTGAGTCAGGCATTCAGAGATCTGAATCTAGACTTTGTGTTCAGAGGCAATCATTTAGGGGAACCAGGACGTTTGGTTTCAAAACACACATTTTCCCCTATGGTAATTTTGGAGGGCCTCAATCAGGAAGTATTTGTAGAGTACGTCAAGTGAGTGGAAGTGTCCTGAGTTCATTATTTGTGATTTCAGTTCAATAGATTTAGTGATGTTTTGTCAGTAATTGACAACCTAGGTATTTAACCTTTCTAGTTATAACACACACGAGGTCATATTAATCAGCAAGGTAAACAGTGAATTTGATGTATTATAGGGGCTGCAAAGATGTTATTGACTAAAAGACACCAGTCTTATTTTATTTTAAGTTACTCGGGTTCCAGGAATCTCCAGTAACAGGGATATGACTGTACATGTGATAGGTATAAATGGGTTTGTGGAAGAGGATCAGAAAAGTTATGTTGAAGCAGTCGGTTTCCTGCTGCGGTGTACCTTAGTGCTCGGGAGCACACGAAACAGAGCGGTTGGTCCTAATGGCTCTATCCACAAAAAATTTCAACCACTTTGTGTTGATTGCTTGCTCTGGACACCAAAACTCCCTCTAAAATGTGGCAATTTAAGCTTTCTACTTTTGTGCTTCCTGTCCAGGCACCAAGGGAGGAGGTGAGCGAGGTTTGGGACTGCAAATACTTTCCCTGTCTCAAAGCTTGCTACATAGGAAGTGAGGCAATTCACAGGGCAGAATACTTTGCACCTCCCGGCAGCTGTATCTTTCCTTGTTTAAAAGTGCCTTGTTTGCAAAAGGGCTACGCATGGGTGTACATGAAAGCAACTAAAGCTGCTGTTTGCAAGGTTCCCTAAATACATTAACTTTGTCTTGGAATGGGGCAGGGATTTCGTTTAATGGTTACAGCAGGGGCAATGAGATTCTTGAGTTGAACTATAGCTTACATCAATATTTAACTTTGAGGAAGGCTGGAATTCAGAGAGCTATTGCTTTTTCCCCCCTCGTTTTAATTGGTATCGTTCTCCTCTCCCAAGACATTTGAAGGTTGTAACAAGAAATATTTAGATCCCTCTTTCCATATTCATTGAATATACTGATACTATATTTTATTAAAGAGTCTCAAATAGCTTACATCCCACTCTTAATAACCCTATGCATTACAAGCTTCTGTTTCCTCAAGCTACAGACAAATCCTATTACAGGGAGTAGATTAAACTGGGCCTTGACAGATCTTTGCAATTCACTGACAAAAAAGGACAAGTTGTCTTACTAATAAGACGACATCATGATCACACTAATATTATGCATCTCAGTGCTCTCAGATGCAAAAACTTTTATGCACACCCCCTCCAGCAGGCACATTACCCAAATAAAAACCAAGCAATTTTCTTTTAACAATAAACTAAGCTATCTAAGTAGAAAGAATTACTTCAGATTCACATTGTGCGAACGAGCCATCAGTCAACAACAACTGCATGCTTGATCATGTCCTCTGGCTCCACATCCGCAAGGGACCGGGCTCATCCAGATCTGCTTCTGCCACTATGAGTGATGTGTATGCTTTCGTGTACAAACACGAGCCTGGAACCGAGGGCAGAGCCAGGGCTGAAGGGAGAGAGCACAAAGAAGCATTTTGTTCGACTTTCTGTTAGGCTCCGCAGTGTAGCAGAGGATGGACCTCGGGTTATGAATGCAAGGGAAAAGGATCACACTGCATAGAAAAACAGTTGTATCCCTTTAAAATGCTCTGAGCTCTCTAATAATCCCTGATACACAGTCATTTTTTTATATAAACAGAAACTAGTCTGAGTGGTCAGGTGCTTGTAATCGGATTTCAACAGGGGCCATGTGATTATTTTGATGTGTGCAAGGATGAAGGAAACTGGTGGCACCACCAGGGGAGCAGCAGATCAGCATTCAGGGCAGCATCCTGAGAAGAACATGCCCTCCAGCAGCAGTCCTGTTATCAAGGATTTCCCACTCCTGGAGAACACCTATGATGATTAGTAACAGAGAGCACACAGCATGGAGAAATCCTCTATTCCTTGGATATTGCTGTAGTAAAATCAATAAAACCATAAACAGCATCTACTGAACTGGGAGGCTGGAACACTTACCATTTTCCCAAAGACAGATTTATCAACAGACTTACTAAAAAATACCCGCAAACGATTCTTGCTCTGTTTCTCTGTAAAGGTACCTTACAGCAAAACCTTAGCTGTTGTGCTGTCCAAGAGAAAAGCAACAGTAACAGAACAGATCAATCATAAGCCGTTGCTTGGAAGAGGGAATTTAAAGTCTTGCCCAGGCTTGTTTAAGTACAGTCTTAAGATGGATGTTCTTGAGAGAGAAACAATGCGACCACATGGCCAGCCATGGTTAGACATAGCTGCACAGCCTTCATGGGGGAGACAGGGTCTTAGCAAACGCGGAGGTGGTTCGTGGGTATCATCTTGAACAATTACAATAGTTTATTTCAGCATTATAGCAGATAAAACAAGCACTGTCCTTCTCGTTCACATAGAAACCTGTTCACAGAGAAAACATGTGAACAGATAGGCACAGTTATTTGTGTATTATTTATGTAGTCAACCTACAATATACTTGCCAAAATAGATCTGTGATGCCGCTAAAGAAACTGAGGCCCCAGCAGCTATTGCAAGTGTTCTAAACTCTTCAGAGGAGTGTCTGTTACAGACACACATCCTCTGCATATTCTCCCAGATACCACTTTGATACTAATAAACTGTTACACAGAAAGATGTTACAAGGCTTTGCGAACAGAAGATACATATTTGCCAGTAACTTCCAAGCATATCTATGTTATGGGATTCTTTTATATTAAAGGTTTTGCTTGTCTCCACCAGGGATGTTCTTTGGTAGCACCACCATCCAATAAAGCACAGAAGCAACAAAGCACTGGTTTTCTATGACCTGTTGATAGTATGTATACAGTATACCCATATGCCATATAGGCATCAGCTAGTATTTTTTTAATAGTTTGTAAAATAGCTTATTCGCTGTGTTTCAGAAACTCTTAGAAACCAGCTGAAGCATTATAGGCGCAGCAAGGTCACTCGCGTTTGTCCAGTGTTTGTAAATAACATCTTCTGAGATACCCTGTCAGACTTTCTTCACGTTGCTGTTAACTGCATAAGGCATAAAATTCAAACAGATGGAGTTATGTCAGGCAGGGGTTATGGCTGGATGGAATTCAAAGGCACATCAATGAACCTTCTCCATCAGTATCAGCACCTTCCTTTGGAGATACCAGAGACAAGTTATAGGTCTCAGGTACTTTTTCCCTGGAGCCCATAGGATAGTAGTGAAATTTTCATTTTTGAGGCAGTCTGAACATGCAGCTGAAAGAAGAATCTTCTCCTTAATGAGCAACAATAAGTTTAAACGTGTCTATTAACATATCTGCTGCTGTGTCTTTATCTTTCTGGAGTTATGCAACTGTGCAGTGGTCACAACGCTGCCTTTCTTTACAGGCTACAGTGTAGACTGTGCAATAGACAGGATAGAACTGCCTCAGGATAAATATGTTTCGAGAGAAAAAAAAGAATTTTAGAAAAATCAACATATATAAAATAATTAACCTTTTACCATGTTCAGCAGCTAGGGCTGAATTACACGTAGGAGTATAGATCCATTTTTTTCTGTTTCTTTTGAGAGCTATTTGTTTTTCCATTGCAAGAGACTGGCAGAAAAGTGATCGTGCTCGGTGCTTGTTCAATACAATTTGGGGCAGATATATAAAACCTTAGACATATATATGCAGCAGTATGGGATCCTGTTGCCAGATCCATTAGTTGTATTCAAACTCATCATGTTTTGCCAATTACATTTTTTTTTACTATTAAAGACTAATTATTTTAGGTTTGTTATTCTCCCCCTGATGCTAATCATACCAGTGTACAACTGACTGGAGTTCTGTCCAATAGATTTTTGTCCATGACTTTTCTGTACACTTTTTTTTTTAATAAAGCATAGTAGGAAAAAAAATGAATGCATAAAAAGTCAGCAGTTCAAAGTTATGGTTCCCATGGCAACATTAAGTCCCTCATGTTGCATTGTACATGCACTAAAAATAAACATGTAATGAAGTACCATATTTTGTGTGTCAAGGGGAGCAAGTGACTACAACTTTAATTTTACTTGCCTGAGCTTTATAGATTTAAGTTCTCAGACCCAATATTGCAAGAATGTGGTTTTTCACTGACAGAGATCTTTTACAATGCACAGCATCAATTTACAGCGTCTGCCCGATGGGTAGCACTGATTTACACCAGCTGAGCTCAGGGCCATCTGTGTGTATACATTTAGGGGTGCACTGTGTCCGGGGAGTGGTGGGGACAGCACGTCCCTCTGCAGCATGCAGACATTCTCGGGGATTCCCTTATAGCTTCAGCAGTGCCGGAAAGCAGGGGCAGGGGCACCACAGACCTTATCCAGCCTGTCGTTGGCATCTCATCACAAATACCAGCAGGAGCAGCAATAAACTGACATGCCATCCTGCTTTTATCTATTTGCTGCCCCTTGGCAATCTGAAGGTGTTTCTATATGGAAAAATAATAAAAATAAGAAAATTAGAAATTCCATGCAAATCGAGAGCTAAAGTGTCTGGGAGTGCAAAATAAGGAAGAGTAGCATAAGCGAAGAGCTCCCTTTCACATTAGGAAAGGAAGAAGTATTTTGTAAATACTTCTGGTCTTCAAAGCAATTTAAATGCAATCAGGAACTTGTAGGCGCAGATAAATCTGCTTCCAAGCTATTTTTCCTCTCCAGAGAACGTGAAAACCAGAACTGAAAGTACATAAGCAGTTCCAATATTTCTTTTATATGAAGATATCCTCAAAACCAGCTGGGCAACCGATGTTCAGTCACTGAGGCATTATTTCCTTTTACCTCCAGACCTGTTTGTACGTGTTCGGTGTCCTTTGTCCTAGATCATCTTGTCTCTCAAGGCGAGGTTGCTTTCTCCTGCACTGAGGATGCAGCATGAAACACCACATGTCTCTAACTCATGACGTGGCTCTGAGATGCTGTAATACCACTAATGCATCCCATAAGCCACACTAATACGGTTTCATTCGACCTGCAGATACTAAATAAATAATACCACTTGCATAGCTCCATTTAAAATAAACTGATATCTGAAGGATAACTATGGCATGAGGTGAGTTTAGCTTGAAAACGAATAACATTCTGGGTTTGAGGCTGGTTTTTGTTTGTTTTGTTTTCTTTTGTTTTGAATGATCCTAAAAAACAGCATGCAAAGACAGACATAGAAACATGCATGGTGTAAATGCTTGCAATAAGGGTCGCAGGCAATAGGCAGAAAAACTGTGTATGTTTGTTTCTGGATATGTTTGAAGAGGACAAAGAGGTAACAGCTCTATTACTGCACCTTTTCCTGAGTTTTGGAAAGAGGAAATCCAGATGTACCCTGACTTTCCTAATATTTATAGTTTATTAACTTAGTTTAATGTAATGGCTGTGTCTTAAAAATATGATTCCAGTCCTACAGTGTAAAACCACCTGCTGAACATTTTGATGTGAATGGTATGATATTTGGAGTTACTAACTACATTTTGACTCAGAAAGCAGGTATAAGTCCATTTGCTATAATATTAACATGAGACAAGGGACACCTCTCCTACAAATTTAATTTCCAAGTTATTCAGAAATCTCTGGTGTTCTGAACATGTGAAATTCAGATGCATGAAATCCTTTGCTCTGAGTCATCAGAAAAGAGAATTGACCTTAGAGCTCCTCCGTGATGGGTGCTTGTACTAATGATGATGGGAGAGCCTTTCTCAAAATATTTTGTTGAAATGGCACACTTGTGAAACCATACATTTCAACAGAAAAAAAAAAAATAGAAATGCTGTGACCTGCTGGACTGCAGAACCATGACAGCCACTTCTACAGTAATTCTAAAACTACTCCCTATAATACAGTAATTCTCAGCATAAAAACCTTGGTTCTAGGAAGTTCATGAATTCTCACAATCTCTGTCAGTTAATTTACTTACTTAGGTGTTTTCTCCCTTCCATGAAACCACAGAATTCACTGATCAGTTTTATGCGACAGTAAATATTCAGTGAAGACAGCAATGTCAGGTGTCTGTTGTGTCTAAACCTAAGGGGTCAAAAACTAGGTTTGTTTCAGAGAGAGAACACACCAAACATTTTGTACAGTGACATTCTATATAACAAGCTTTACTGGTACATCTGAAATCTTTCTGATGATTGGTGTGAGTTTTCAGAAAATGAAATGCTAGAACTGGCCCCTCTGGAGACCGTACCTCAAATGAACTCAGATGTAGAAGCATATTGTTCTTCTTCCAAAGAGAAAACTGCGATGGCAGCTGGATAGCAGAGCCGTTTCACACAGATGTTAGTGAAGGCAGGGTGGTATCCTAGCTGCATATCAGCATATGGTATACTAGCTACAATTTTATTTTTTCTATCTTTATTAGTACTGACTAAAGTTATTTATTACTGGCTATTGCAAGACTGAAAGAGGAACAAAACAGAACTTATTCCACTACACCAATGACCAGCTAAGACACAGATATAGGCTCACTTTCCAATGAATGAAGTGTTTTAAGACACCTCCTGGCACTCTACAGAGCTGATGGGGTGGATCAAGGGGCAAACTCATCTGCTTCGGGTGACTATCAGATAAGACTTAACCTGAATGACTTTGGACTGCAGTGAAGCAGAGAACACGGTTATCTTCTGTTAGTGTTCGGTAGCAAGTAGTGAGAAGTGGTGATATCTCTCTGCTCCAGTCAGCTATGTCCTTACAGAGGTCCATGCAAGCAGCCACTTAAGGAGAATAAAAGAAAAAAAAAAACTGAGAATGTTTTGTGTTTATCTGTTGGATTTTTTTAACTGTATGACCTCTGTCAGGTGTAAATGCAGTGTCATTCGATGCATTTTAACACTTCTCACCTCATGATTTTATCTCCTCTAGACCAAGGATATCACCAGTTGGAGAGAAAACAAACACGAAAGCCAATGCAGTCAGGATGTTTCTGTCGGTTAAGGCAGTGCAAACACTTGGCACACAGATCCAAGTTTCTGACAGGACTAATCAGTCAGAGCTTGGCTTGCAATTCCCTTGATTAACCATAAACAAAATACCATCTCAACAACCTTTTTGAGTTGTGCTTTAGAAGGGCAATTCTTCATCCAGTGCTCCCCCACCACTACAGTGTACACCTCAGATATCGAGGACACTGTCCCTGTGGCCTGTTCCGCTCCTCAAGAACTATGTCGTAACAGGTCTTTTCAATCTTTTGCCTTCCTGTTTATCCTAGATTAAATTCTCCAGACCTCTCCGCTTGGGAGTTAGCTCATTCCTCTCTTCTTTGCTCCCAGGCCCTCAGTCCTTATTGGACATCCAGCTCCACAGCAAAAAAAAAAGCCCAAAGCCCATCAACTCAGGCTGTTGCTCTGCCCTCATCTCCCTGCAGCCTTCCCAACTTCTGCTGCTCGTTCCAGTTTCGTTTTCTTCCAGCCCTCTGGAAAACCTGGTAAACTTTTTTCTTTTCTTCCAACTCTCAGTTTTTTATGGTGTCCTATCTATTTACATCCTTCAGAAAACACTAACAAACATCTCAGTCTCTCACTGCCAAGTTCCTCACAATTCCTATTGAGAAAGTGCATGCATGAGAGAATATATTATTAATTCATTGATACATATGTACTTTTAATTCTTCTGTGTGTTTAATTCTTTCTTTCTGTATATCTAACTCTCTCTTTTCTCTGCAGTTCTTGGGAAATATCTCATTTTTTATGAGACCCATTCCAAGAACATCTTATTCTGGGTCAGATTAGCTGATTCTTGCTAATTACTTAAGGGTAAGTGATCATGTAAGAAACACTTCGAAAGAAGAACAGATGAACTACTGGACCTCAAACGAATATTTCAGGATATTGTAATTGAGCAATGTACAGTTGTGACGTATCAATCCTAGTAATTACGTAAGTGCCAATGTTACATCCTTTCACATAAAAAGGGCTACTACAAATGTTATACTTGTTTCATTTAATCTAAAAATAGTTGAGGAAATGCTTGTTCTTTGGACCACATACAAAGAATGAGAAAACTTCAAGGAAGAGGTAAGTTGCAGAAACAAAATTCCTGTATTGATAATTAGATGCTGTTACAGAGATTCAGACTGGAGTAATAAGGCCATTAATTCTATCTGTCTTTAGTTTCTCTGCTTTGTGGGTTTGTGCTTTTATACATATTTGCACAGTACCTAAGTGTAAGTGGGTGCTTCTATAATAGTTTACTTTTAATACTGGATATATGAGGTGAGGCCGATGTAGAGAAAAGAAATTATAAACAACTCATGCAGCTAATATGTTGACTATTAATCAACGTGAGTGATTCATTCAGTGCTATATCCAGACATAAAGCCAGACTGAAAGATGAAAGGGCAATTTAGAAGAAGACTATAACTTGCACAGTTATCAGCTGCAGTATCTGAGACCTCAAATAACAGCCTAATTACAGCTCATCTGAAAGGTATCAGGGCCTTATCCTCTACAGGAAGTATTAATGGAAAATTACTTGCTTTTCAAAGCCAATAAGCCCATCTGCAGGTTCCGTATCAGCTCCCACCAGACAGATGTCTTTTTACACATGGGTGGTCTGTCACATGATGATTGACTCAATCTTGACAAGGAAAGGGATAGAAAAATTATCGCTTTGTGCAGATATGGCCACTTCCGACTTTGGCAGGTGAGGCAGTCCGGATCGTCTGACACCGACCTAATTGCAAAAGATAACATTTTCTTCAACTCTTCCATTTTCATAAGCACCAGCCAACACATCTATCCTTTCTGTGTTAACAAATCCCCTCTCAGATTATGACTTCTGCCATATTGTGTCCATTGGGACCAGCCATATAGGTAATGCTTTTATTCAGTAGTACTGAATACTACTGAGTATTCCTTTGCATAGGAAAGTAGCGCTGAGTAGCACTTTGCTACACAAATGCACGTACTTGTAGCTAAGGTACCTCTCATTATAAGAAGCGCATCACATTTCTGCCCTTCTACTAAGGTGGCACATATGATCAAAGACAAATGACAAACTCTTCTGCCAAGATGCTGACACCCCGGATTATAAGCAGAAATAGTGAAATAGTGACATGCAGGTGGTTTGAATATTAAGACCTGAGGAAAAAAAAAAAAAAAAGATTTTTGCCCAGGATTAGGATGTTGACAAAATTACTGAGGATGATAGTCACTGGGACCATGGGGTCCAAGCCAACTCTGAAATTCTGAAGTGAGTCAGTAGGATATTCTGATCTCCTCAAATAAGTTTGAATGCGTCCTTCCTCTCCTCCTAAAGGCTGGCCATTGACCATTTGATTGAGGCGTTTGATACAGTGGTGTAGCTGATCACACAGATTATGTCTAAACTTGCTCAATCTTGATTCTCTCGCAAAGGAAGCAATCTATGTTCTTGTCTTGTGAATGCAGAATTCATGTGAAACTAAAACAGGAGGTACTGCTACACCAAATGGGGCCAATGCTTACCCACATTTATTAATTTACAGAACAGATACTCTCCAAAAGTAAGGTACAAGAAGGAATACAAACAACTAGTTACCAGATCAGTCTCTAGGCTATGTTTTAAAATACATTTCAGTGCATCAAAATGTCACTGAAGCTGGAAAAAAAATAATAAATCAACCACTACGAACTCACTCAAAAAGTAAAGGACAGGCAGATGTGGAATCTGAATATTCAATAACTACTAAGCAGAAACAGTAAGCCTCTCAGTGCTGGACATTTTTTGTTTGTGCTAATTATACTAATTAGAATTAGAACTTCCACCATGCCAATTTCATGCAGCTGTGTGGTGCTAGCTGCTATTGTTAGCGCTCAAGGAAAATACTCCAACAGAGGGCACCAAGAAAATTACTTGCAATCTGAACACCCACACAATCCTGTCAGATTGGAAAGACTGCAGACAGCATAACTAATAAAGTTATTGTGCTATTTTGAAAGAATAATAGCATGTTTGAAGGGACCATATTAACCCTGTTGTAAAGTATTGATTGCACTCTGTAGTAAAGGAAATGAAACAACAAAGACGTAGTGTTTTAATTCTTTTCCTTTTTGCTCTTGCTAGTTTTACTCTGTTTCAATTTACACCTATATTTGAGAACACGGAAAATATATCACCTATGGTTCACAAAGACAGTTTTAGTTTCATAGACAATCTTTCAGCGACTTGATGCTTTTGAGATTGTACTTCAGTTCAAGGAAATGGTTGTGAATATGAAAGAAACCTCTGTCTAAAACTGCTTGAATCCTGTTTGTCATGTTTACTTCTGTGTAAATTAAAAAAAAAGTCCACAAAAATGTCAAAAGATGTCAGCTGATTGGCTCCGGTCATTTCAGTTCAGACGTGTTACCAAAAAAAAGGTATAATTATCATTTAAGTCTCTAAGGAAATGCTTGAATTCCATACCAGTGCATTACAAACGAGCAAAACCAGTAATGTGTCTTGTAACAATTCGCTGCTGTTTTGAAATCGTGTCTGTGTGCATACATCTAACAATGCGATGCTGCTGTACAAAGCTGTTCTAGATGAGGTTGAGGCAAATATTTAGGACGATTTTAAGATTCAACATTTTCACAGCATTTAAAGCATTGATCATTAAAATAATCACATTCAGTTATTTCTACTAGGTTTGTTTAAACTTGATGAAAGCTTTTTTCTTATTCTGTGCTAAACTGTAAGTTTAAAGGCAAGAGGACAGCTGAACTAGCAGAGGATGATGGACATTTCAAACATCGTCTTTTATATACACCAATATACAAAAATCAGTTATTACTCTTTTCTATTGTAAATGAGCATAATTTGTAATAATGTCTCTGAAGTGATGTAGCATAAATAAAATCACTTCACTTTTTTTTTTCCCCAATGGTGCTTTTAAGAGCACGATTCCTGTAATTGCATTTCCTTCCTTTTCTATGAGAGTATCTGTAAAGACATTTGGCATCTCATCAGCAAAAACAGCAGATGGAGAAAGGCCTTCCTACGTGCTCTGTCAAGGGAATTGCAAGTTTAGGTGGGGTTTTAATAGACATCAAGGATTTAGTGACATGCCAAAGATTGCATGCCTTCACTGTACCTATTATTTGTGCCTATCTCTTTTAATAGAAATGAAAACAATTACTGTGCAGAAAAGATTTAGCTTCTCTTTGAGAGTATCATACCATATGGTATGGGGGATGTATAGCTGACAAAATGAATGTAAAAATGAAGTACGTGCACTTCAGATGATGCTAGTTGAACTAAATTTATGTTTCAAATTTTAACTGAACCGATAGAAAAGTTTACAAATAGCAAAAAACTTCATATGCCAACAGCAATTTAAATAAGACATAAAAATACTTGTTACTGAGTTTGACTTTATACAAAATGGCCTTGGGGACCAAAGAACATTTCAACAGACAGCTAAGTAAGCACTGTAATTATAAGAATGAAAATCAACAGAGTTTTTCCAAATAACAGTCTTGTTATCACATGATAGCACATGAAATTGCAAACAGAGCAAATATTTTTCTCAGTTACTGAGAAAGAGCTTTTCCTGATAGGACATGTTGTTCATAGATGAAGCACAAAGATATTTGTGCTGGCCATTCAAGGAGGAAAAAAATCCCTCTTGGTAGGACAGCAAATTCGTAGCCTGTATGTTGTGTAATTCTCAGGGAGCCACTAAAAAAAGGTGTATCCGATGAGTTAAACCCTCAGCAAATTTACAAAAAAAATCCCAGCTTTGCTGAATTTGCACTTTTTTGAGTAACTAAAGGTGCTCCTAGAAAGGTCCTTGATGTTCTCAAAATCCTACAGCACATGAAAGCAGTGTCAAAGTTCTCCATCAGCCACACATGTGAAATGTTTGGGCTTGTGAAGATTTTAAAGCTGGATGGAAAGATTTTGTAAAGGACCTTCAATCGCCCAAAGTCTTTCAGTCTTTCATGGTATCAGTTGTCTCCTTGTCTCGGAGGCCAGAGGGAATTGTTGTCATGCTCTAGAATTCAGTGTGGAAATACAGAAATAACAGAGCTTAGCATTAGATAGACCTTCATCGACATGGAAAGAATATTCACATTCTTGCAGAAGATGTTATTTTGTAGAAAATGAGAAAAAGGAAAAAAAAAAGATGAAATAGGATTTGAGAACTTTGGGCATAGAATAGCAGTGAAATATTAGTTACGGTGTTACAAAAGCACAGGGGAGTTGTACCAAGAACACCTGCAGCCGTAGCAATATCTCTTGAATCAGGTTTCAGACAGCTCAGTATCTGGGTGCACAGGGGAGAAACATGATCTATTAATTGCAGTATTAATCATATAGTGCCACTGTAGCAGAGCAAGGTAGCACTTCACCACATGTTCACAAGGACCAAATGTCCCCTTAGTAATTTCTGTGACTGCTGAATTCCTTGCACCAGGCCTCTGCAGAACCTTATTTTCAGGTAGAAAAAAAAAAAAAAATTCATTTGGTCTGCCTGACCAGATCTCTGGCTAAAATTCACCAGTCACACAATCTTAAACTCTCTTTCTGAGTACTGCAGTATGACTAAACACCAGGCATAGGACATGAAGGTTCAGAGGAGTTTCTCTGGTCACCTTTCCTCTGCATGTTTTTTCCTGCCTTCTGCTTCTCTTTGATCACCAGAGTATTCCTGCCTGGATCTCATCCTCTCCCTCACCAATGCCTGCTGTCCCGAGACAGCCGTGTTCTCAGCCAACGCGCTCCTTTTCCTATCCCCACCACAGAATGCTGCTTTAATTTTGGCTTCCATAAAACTGGAACGTATGTGCTAAGAAACCGATCATTAACAATATCTGCTCATTTACATCTCCAGTGTACCACTTCCAAAAATGGCACTACAGCTTTTTATGATCTATAATCCTCCTAATTTGCATCTGTGAAAATCTCTTGCAATAATCAGTGTGCAAATAACCATTCATTTGCNAACAATATCTGTTCATTTACATCTCCAGTGTACCACTTCCAAAAATGGCACTACAGCTTTTTATGATCTATAATCCTCCTAATTTGCATCTGTGAAAATCTCTTGCAATAATCAGTGTGGAAATAACCATTCATTTGCTATGTTATTCACTGTCACATGCTCAGGTCGCTCCCCCAGCAATTCCCTCTGAATTCACTCAATTTTCTAGCCATGCAAGAAGAGTCACAAAAAACTCATGGCGTATCCCCACCAGTTTCAAAGAGGCACCAAAGCATCAAAATGAATGTGACCAGCTCCATGTATGATCAACTAAGATCTCTTTCCCCAGTCAAAGAAATGCAAAATATAACCTCTCTTTCTTTTCCTTTCAAACAAGGGACACTCAGACTAGCTGGAAGGCCAAGGTGATTGGAAACAAGACATTAAGGCATTTATCTATGAAAAACAGTTCAAATTCACATAAGATCAGTATTGAATGACAGCCACTACCANAAAATATAACCTCTCTTTCTTTTCCTTTCAAACAAGGGACACTCAGACTAGCTGGAAGGCCAAGGTGATTGGAAACAAGACATTAAGGCATTTATCTATGAAAAACAGTTCAAATTCACATAAGATCAGTATTGAATGTCAGCCACTACCATGTGATGACCGCTCAATGAAAGCTGATGTTCTCAGACATCCAGATCACAGAAACTGCCATCACAGTGGTGGGTAGCTTCGGCAAAGACAAAGGACCACATAGCCTGCATAACTAAAATAACTTCTAACGTCCTGAATGTTTCCCTGGCCATGTAGATTGGGGCTGAAATACATTGCCAGGATAGCTCATGGATAGTTGCATTTATACTAGTTGTGCTGTATCTGTACTGGGGATAAACAGAGGGCTTTCGGTCTCCTAGGGCTGTCAATCTGTCATCTGCCACACACAGAGTGAACAGGTTTTGCCTTTTAAAAGAAAGAACACTGTGAATAGAAACTCATCATTAATCAAGGCTTATTTCTCCATATGAAAAAAAAAAAAAAGCAGAGTCAAGTCACCATCTCCACATTTGGAACTCTATTCCACTTCGCAAGCTGTGGGTAAAGAATATAAAGTAGACTCAGAAAGTTTGTCCTTAGAGAAGGGAAAAAGAAACACTTAGGTCTCTGTATGGGATATGCTGGTCTGTGGAAGTTGAATAAACTGGTACAATACACAATGCTATGACTCACAGTGCCGCATGGAAGAGCACTGTGTGCTATCCATCAAACACTCGCTTCAAGACAATCCTTAAAACTTTGAACACAGCAGGACGAGAAGATCACAAACCTCTCTGGAATCCATGCATGCTGTTAGGCACTCTACCTTCCTTACAGCAATCGTGGTTACAAAAAACCCTTCATGTGCTAACCTGAAATAAATTAACGAGGCTGCTTATAATTTATGACTGGATAAGAAATCTTCCACTTTGTGATCCCAAAGACTTGTTGCAGCACTCTTTCTTAGCATAAGCCAATAGAATAACCTGCCTTCTCCAGGTGTTAGAAATGCAGATCTCATTGTATATCAGGCATGACTCAAATCCCTGACAGTTGACAATTAAAAAATTACAGTAAAAATAATTTTAACTTACATGCTTGCTAACAATTTATTTTTAATCATTTTATTACTGACAACCCGCCCTGAGATATATAGTATATAGATAAAACAATAATTAGTGTAGGCAAAAGCAAAGACTAATTTAGAGAGATATTGTCAAGAACAATTTTTGGAACTTACAGCTTAACACATTTTCAAAATTAAGCTGATTAGTCATTGAAATCCATTATGAGGCAAAGTGTTGGTTAAAGACTTAGACTCTTCAAAAATAAAAACCGAANAATAATTAGTGTAGGCAAAAGCAAAGACTAATTTAGAGAGATATTGTCAAGAACAATTTTTGGAACTTACAGCTTAACACATTTTCAAAATTAAGCTGATTAGTCATTGAAATCCATTATGAGGCAAAGTGTTGGTTAAAGACTTAGACTCTTCAAAAATAAAAACCGAATGCCTTTTCAGACCTTTGATTTAGCTGAGCACAAGCATGGTCACTTTACAGAGGCTGTTGTTGGATGATGCTANAGAGATATTGTCAAGAACAATTTTTGGAACTTACAGCTTAACACATTTTCAAAATTAAGCTGATTAGTCATTGAAATCCATTATGAGGCAAAGTGTTGGTTAAAGACTTAGACTCTTCAAAAATAAAAACCGAATGCCTTTTCAGACCTTTGATTTAGCTGAGCACAAGTATGGTCACTTTACAGAGGCTGTTGTTGGATGACACTGTTACTGACCGTGTTACACAGAAAGCCAACAAATGATCCCTTGTAGTGAGCTTAAAAGCTAAATCTTGAAATCTTGTCAATTTTTATGGGTACTTTGTATTTTTACTGGTTTGAGTCGTTTAATATATATATATTGTTCTTCAAAATCGTTTGAAAACATGCTCAGAAAGGGTGACGGGGAAGCTATGAGATCTGTCCCAACCTAGCAAGCCATTATCATCAAGCTTGATGAATGAGGCCCTGACTTCAGTGTGACTACCCACAGTACTGCATGGAGAGCTACTGTGGCTCAACAGGGGTCTCATCGATTATGTAAAGAAAACAAGCAAATAACTAGACCTGAAGTGCTATAAAACGCACCCTGTGAGTACGTTGAAAAATAGGAGGAACATATACTGTCTAATCTCTCAGGTACAATAATTTGTAGATGTTACCAGTAACCTCAAGTGTAAAAATGTAGTTGGAAGTGAGATTTTAAGCAGACTACATTCTTTAGTAAATGAAATATTTAGCAATTTGGAATTAACAATTCTAATCATAAATGCCAGGCAACCACTTTTGAACTGCTACCATAGCTAATTACTCTAGTGGGAACAGAAACAGGAAAAAGGGCATGTCAACTGTGCAAGGACAGGTTCTCTCTGAATCTATATTTTGTCCAAATAAAACCTGTGGTTAGACAGAGTTTGTGGGAATCTTAACCCTTCGTCTGCAGGAACTGCAGGGTTTCTGATAATCGTTGTCTTTTTCTTCCTGCTGAATAAACTAGTGATTTTCTCCAAGACAAACATAATTTATATGTATAGTTTTCTTCCTTTGCTTCATCGTTGTCTACAGTCTCCTGTGGGAAAATTATTTAATGATACTGTTGTTTCAGTGGTGCTGTTGCTAGTGCTATCATTACAGTGGTGCCACGAAGTCAGCAGTGGCTCAGTGCTGACACTCAGGTGGGCCCTATAAGATGAGTAAACAACTAGCTACTCCTTCTCATTGGGACACCAAAAATTACACCAATGTGTCCAAGAATTGTGAATAAGACCTAAAAAATATTTTGGAATTTCCCGGAGACCAAAATCTTGCTGACTTAAAAAGCCTCAAGATCAGATTCTCTAGAAGTTATTGTGATACACTTGTTTGGGTCAGATTCATTCTTAAACACCTCCTTGAGTTCATTATAAAAGCTGCCAGATTGTTCTGCATAAAATGTAAAGACATTTTCATTGGACTTGCGTTAAAATGAAAAGAATTTCAGAATCCAGTGGAGATGATACATTTTTAAAACTAAAATGAACAATTGGGCCAGGTAAAACATTTTTCTCACATAAACGGCTGTGTGAACCTTCTTTTAGGAAAAAACAAATCCTGTAACAAGTTTCCAGGTAAACCCCACTAATTCTGCTCTTCAAAGTTTTTACTTTTCAATACTCTCCAGAGTCTAATAAAATTATTTCTGAATGTATTATGGTATCCTGTCTCAGACTGCATTGTCTTTCACAATCCTGTTTTCTCCAGGTTTTCTGATTTGTTCCTATAAACTTATTCTAGGGAAAGAAGAAATGTTCTGGGTATTACACAACATAAACTGGATATAAGAACTGCAAATTTTAAATTTAGAACCAAAAAAGGGGGAAAAAAGAAGAATACAACAACTTTCCACGTGCCTCCAACATCCTGATTTACAATAATTCAGAGTGAGTCATTTGCCATCCAGCAAAGACAGAGTGTGGTAATTCAGCTGCCAATAAACTCTTCGGGCAGAAGTTAACCTACTTTGGAGAAGATATATACACGTCTATTCTTGGAGTAGGTAGCCTTTTCCATTTTAGTAGCTTATTTTAAAACCTGGGAATTGAAGACAATACTCAGCTCTGAATTGAAGCACCATAAAAGCGGAAACTTAGGGCTTTATGGTAGATATCTGAAAGTCACACTGGAATCTTGGAGTTAAAGTACACGGAACTGAGGCAGTAATATTCTAGGAGCAACCAGAAAATAGCAGCCAGACCCCAGAGACAAAGTCTTTATGAGTTTGTAAGATTTATCTGATAAGACTTCGCACTTTCGAAGAGAAGTTTAGTAGCGGCTTATGAAAGACTGTTCTAATAGAGAAAGCTTTTGTCGAATGACACGAGCAATCACTATACCAGACATCAGTTATGGCTTGTGAGTCTGCTGAGTATGTACTAATGTGGCTTGATTAATTTCCCTCGGGGATGAAATCTGCCTAAAACTATAGACAAGATGGCACCCATGATTTTTTAGCAATTGTTTCTAAAAAAGAATCTTCAGACCATTAACAATTCCTCAGTTTTATATGAGATGAAGAAATAATTCAGTATCTATTCCTCTGTTCTTTGAGAGGCCATATATCCCTACCCCAGCTGACAAATTTACGTGGTAGGCTGAAGAGGAGAGGGTTATATTTTGTTTGGCACCTTTCCCTGCCCTGTTGCAGGTAGTGCCAGAAAACCTCTACCAGCTGTGACCTACCCTTTTCAGGTAGGCTGTCACTGATCAGCAGCATGACCACAGGCATGAAGTGCACGTACCTGGGCCCCAGTTTTTCTTTCAGTTGGTAGTCAGTAAGATTACAAAAATAAATGTGAGTATATTGCTGGGCTTGAAATATCTTTAATTGTATTCTTGTTCCCTTGAGTATGGGCTGATTGATTGCAGATCCCAATTTTCATTCCTGGCTATCATTAAAATTTGTGAAGGTAAAGTTGAATCGTGTACTGGGCTTCCTGAGCCTCTTTCTTATTCAAATCATAGCCATCTCTTGGTTAACAGTAAGAACTTGAATATATTCGTTTTTAATGGATAAATGTGCCGGAGGAATAGGTAATTTTTTTATATTGTCACTTACTCGTGCTTGTTTATGCTCAGGGTTGTTTTCTTTAAATCATTTTATATTCAGGCAGACTCCTCAGCTACCCTTATATGTATCAATTTCCAATTAACAGGAAGAGGTGGAAACACATAAGAATTTGGATCTCATAAAAGTTTGGAATATACCACTGCAACAACACCAACAATTGTTATAGGGAGAGTAATTGCTCTCCTCCAAGCCAAAGGTGGCTTTCTTTTTGATTTCCGTAACAGGTTTTGCAGCAATCTATACCAGATATTCATTCCTAGATAAGCCCAACAAAGTCACTACCAATTCCCCCAGACCTGTTAAACACTACAGGACTCTGCATTACTTAAAAGTAATTTTTGATTTATAAGCTTTATTTGTTTCACGTCAAGGTTTTCTCAAATAGGTCTTCTTTCAGATAAGAGTTCAGCAATGTCTGGTATTGAGAATCTAATGGTAATCTCAAGAACGCTACATCCATTAAGGGAGGGAAGACTGAATTTTCTATTTATTGTGCTTCTAAATAATTAATTTGCCTCCAAGGCCCCTTAATAAACTGATCACTAGATGCAGCACAACTGGATGAAACAGCACTGTGAAAGGTCTTGAGGCTATGGACAACTTGCGTGTCATTACTCTCCTTAGATGAATCACATCATTCAAATGAAGTTGTCAAGTTTTTTCTTGGTAATGTGGCCAGGGTTTGACATTTACAAATGCATTTCTGATGTCTGTTTTGTATGAGATGTCTCCTCTGCGACCTCCGAATCACTTAAATCTTGTAAAAAAACCCCAAAACAACCTAGGAAAGAGATATTTAAGTGTTTCCAGGCTTATCACTTGACAATGTTCACAAACTGCATGCTCTTTAAAGAGTCTCAAGACGAAATTACCCAGTGCTGCATTTCTTTTTATGTACAAGGTATCACCATGTTGCTTGTGCTAATCGCAACACTCTAAGACTGGGTAAAAGCTGGATGAAAAGTGCAATGTGATTTTGTATTAATTACATTGATTTTACTTCGGTTTGTTTCTTTCATTCATTAACTTTTTACAAACAATCTACTCACTGAATTTTAAATGTGCACGTTTACCCAATTAAGCCACAAATATATGCAGTTTTACCTAATAAGGGAACAGAAGCAATACTGTGTGATTTATCCTACTGATCACAGCCAAATATTTAGCCCAAAAAGCCACTGCTAAAATGATGTTTCTAGATAGCCCATCTATATATATTATCCTTTGATATTCATTTTTTTTTTATTAGCTTCTAGTTTTCACTGCATCAGATTAACACCTAGAAGACCTCGTCCAACTCAACCATTCTCTACTGTTGGATCTCTTTGTCTGCTGTACTTCAGTGGCAACACGTGCCCTAAGGCCGTCTATCCATTTTTCTCCCAATTTCTTATGAATCTTTGAAGGGCACATTGAATGCCCTTTTGGAGCTGTTCCCAAACCTGAACGAACACCTTCAACCCAGTTCAAGCTCAGCTTTAGTGTTGTGGACTTTAAAGCTCTACATGCTTTCAAATCATTGCAAGCAGCAGGTGCAGGTACAATGATCTAAAAAGAATTGGCTAATCAGTACAGAAATGCAATGTACCTCTGCAAGTCCTCAGAAAATTCTTAAGTCTTGTTGGAATCTTCCCTAATGGCACAAAATGGTGTTTCCTCCTATGTTTCTAATGAGGAATACAAGCATGAAACCGTGACAAATGGTATGGGGGTAGAAGACATCTAATAACGGGTTTCTAGGTAATGTGGAAAGATGCGTTTGCTTAAACCCATACATACAGAAAATGTGTTGCAAGAACTTGTTTAAAACTAAACAGTTCTGACGAGTTTGATGTATTTGTAATCTCCAATAGATACACTGTTTCACCTACTAGCTGCCTCCAAAAGACCAGCTCTCGGTGTTCTTTGCTTTAGCCAAACAGCGTCTTACAGAACAAGACTCTATTAAAACAGAGACTTTTACAGAACAGTTTATTTGATGTTTAAACAAACTCACAGACCAGTTGCTCTCCGGGCTGGACCATGACACAAGGAATGCACAGCACAACGTAATTCTGAAGGGATGGAATTCAGTAAACCATTTTATTTCAGAACAAGTCTGTGCCTCACTCCTTCTTGAAGGCTATTCCCATGCTGTATTTCAGTTGTCAACTATTTTGTCTGCTCAAAGAAAAAATAAGATTGGATTTGGTCAATAATAGGGAATGTACTCTTTTTAAAAATTCACAGGCTATTTTACCACAACCACAAAAATGACAAGAAGACCAAAGTAATATTCTGTCTCTGGGTAAAGAACAGAAAGTCCTAGCCTGAAAGATGGACATCATTGCTGAGAAAGGTGGTCAAGTAAGGACAGGAGGCTCAGGACGGGAAATGCCACACAGCTCTCTGTAATCACACGAACCCATCACTAACTCTGATGGCAGAAGGGCTGGAGAACATGAGCATGAGCTGCAGATGTTCCCCTGGGGACTGACAGTCACAGAATCACAGGACGGCAGGAGTTGGAAGGGACCTCTAGAGATCATCTAATCCAACCCCCCCCTGCTAAAGCAGGTGCCCCTAGAGAAGGGTGCACAGGAATGTGTCCAGGTGGGTTTTGAATATCTCCAGAGAAGGAGACTCCACAGCCTCCCTGGGCAGCCTGTTCCAGTGCTCTGGCACCCTCACAGTAAAGAGGTTCTTCCTCATGTTCAGGTGGAACTTCCTGTGTTCCAGTTTGTACCCTTTGCCCCTTGTCCTGTCACTGGGCACCGCTGAAAGGAGCCTGGCCCCATCCTCTTGACACCCACCCTTTAGATATTCATAAGCATTGGTCATATCCCCTCTGTCTTCTCCAGGCTGAACAGACCCTGGCCTCTCAGCCTTTCGTCATAAGAAAGATCCCCTGTTTTATGCCCTGTTCCCTTCACAAGTAGCTGGGTGAACATGGGGTGCTTCTATTTGGAAGCTAGTATTCTAGTCCACCTGTGCACACATAACGCAGCAGTGAATCCCCATCCTTTTTAGACCTTCTACCTGCCCCACATTTGCATCCAAAAAGCAGCTGTAAGAGGGGAGAATGTTCAAAGCATCAGTAAGACTCAGCATTGTCTCCTTCTCCCCAGTCCACATGTCCATGATTTGTTATGACAAGAGCATTGCCCGCAGGTTCTCTGTGGTATTAGTATGCACTAAAAAACCTCTGTGAGCACTAGGCAGTAAAGTAACACATTTAATTGAAATTTGCAGTATGTTTTACTGAGATACTTTTTTCAGAAGACGAAATACAGTGACAACCCTGCTGTGGGCATTATTCATTGTTTACAAATAAAATCTGAGTCAATACAATCCTTGATTTTCTCTAGGATCTCCAGCCTTGAAGACCCAGGTCTTCAAAGCCTTAGATCTTGCTAAGGCTCATAAAATAAGCCAGCAGATTTTCACAAAGGAAGCAAAAGTGCAGCAGGGTCGAAAGTTGGGTGGGATCAGCAGGGTAATGAGAATCCTTGACTATCTGATCTTTTGGATAGAAAAATTTCATTTTAATCTCTTGAGATCTCCTCGCACTCTAAGGGAATGGTTAAAAGTTCCTGGAAACAAAAAAAAAAAAAAAGAGGGAAGAGTGAAATATTTTTGCTGGTTAGGAATGTGTATTTTACTGTAACATAACTCTATATTGCATACCACGCAAATATCATGGGAAAATACCATGTTAGATATGAATTCTATCATATAGCATTGGAGTATTGCTAATTTAAGATATTTTACTATTACTAGATGATATATTACGCTAGACATCTGTCAGTCATTACGAACAAAACATGAATGATAGCCTGTGTTAAAAAATCTGTTATGATGGGCTTGGCAACACCCAGAAATATATTGGGAAGTTTTAGCATGGAATACAAAGAGGGTAGAGGCATCTAGTAGAGTTTCAGAACCAAATTTTCTTGAATTTGACAGAGGTTTATTTGACAATTTTTTTAGAGGTTGTAATTATCAGGATAAAGACTATACCTACCTTAAGCTCAAAATAGCCCTCAGGCTGGAGGGAAAGACGTTACTGTAGAGTCTCTCCATCTTTCTGCTGTTCTATTTGGCTTACATTTAGCATACAAGTTGTTAGCGCAGACAGTTTTAAAAAGATGAGCAAGAGGTAATATAAATATGCTTTGCTCTTAATCGAAAATGCAAAAGACTGTAAACCATTCAGAGCTCTAAAAATGTAAAAGCAGGCACGAAAATAAATCCATTCATGTCATATAACATAAAAATGATCTCAAACCTGATGTGTAAGTTTAAGTATTTGTCAGGATGCCAAGTACAATAGAAAGACACATGGAGTGAACTACACTCCTCAACAGATACATACCTGGAGGAAAAGTGGGGTCACGTGTGCTTCTCACCCATACACTTCAAGGAAAGAACAGCAATCAAAATCCTCTTTGTTGTTTTTTAATAGGAATGTGAGTAATAGGAAAGGATGAAATCCCGGGAGACTCCCACTGGAAGATATGGAAACTATCTGGATAAAGCATAGGTGACTGCACGTCAGTGGGACCCACCACCTCAGAGCAGTGAAGTGGAGCAGCTGCACATCCACCATCATCGGACAACTTCTCTCAGAGTCCAGACATGTTGACTTGCAGTGCTGGTTGCCAGAGGTACTTGCAAGACTGCCGTGGAGGTTAAGCGGAGACAGGCATTAGCCCTCCTCTCCCCTGCCCTCCCAAACAATTCACGACTTATCTGGCTTGAACTTATTTTTACAGCTTTGGCTGTATAGCTCCCAGCATAAAGGACAGCATCAGATATGCGTGTACTCCCCCACCTCCATAGCAAGATGAAGTGGTACATCTTTTTCATTAAAAATTTCCACGAAACAAGAAATGGCAATGTAGCCTAATGCATCAGAAACTGGGCCAGCACACTACTTTCCTTCACCTTGCTCAGAAGAATTTCCCATGTTTACTTGGACCCAGTACATGGCTCATTCTTCCTGAAACACCGGGTGTTGTGAGATTTGCCTCACCCAGCTCCCATCCTTCTCAAAGTTCAAACAAAGAGCCAGTGTTCACTGAAGCACAACATTTTATAGTTCACAGCAAGCATGCAGGTTAGTTTTCAGCTGCTCCACCCAAACGAAGTACAGGGGTTTGCAGGTGTAGAGCTTTTTTAGTGTTGGGTTGGTATTTTTTTGGGTGGGGGTGGGGTGGGGTGTGAAGTATACCTTAGCTTTTATAACAAAGCAAACTGCTGTGGTTTACTTTTTTTTTTTTTCTGTGAAAACATGAGGGGGTTGGGGGTTTAGAGGCAAACCTGTCAATTGCCACACGTTGGCTGGAAAGGATTTTGAATCACAGCAAACCTTTGATGAACTTGGATTGAATTTCGAATTTGCAATAAAACCTGTGAGTTTCCGGTGGTTTCAGGTTCTGTTGCAATCATATACAACATCTCTAATTACAAGCTGTCATGCAAAAAAAAAAAAGAAAAACGAATAAAAAATAGGTTTAAAAATTGGGAGGAAATTTTGGTTATTTAAACAGAAAATCCAGCTCCGGTGCCCTTAGCCATTATTCCCAATGCTTTTTTAGGTTCCTAAGCTCTGGAAGCGTACAGACCTCCAGCGCTTTCAGAGACGGGGAACGAGGCCTTTATTATATGGCATACCTGGAGTCTGGGTCTGGCGAGAAGATCCTGCTTCACAGCCCGCGGGTGTTGGAGTCGTACAGCTGCATACAGACTGTCTGAAAGGTCGGTTATTTATCACACGTGGAAATGACAGCATTAATGGCAATACCGTTTATTACAATTTCGATTCCTACCGATGAGACTTCACTGCCATTACGAGCCAGACAAGTGTTGCCAAAGAGAGGGGAGCAAAGAAAAAAAAAAAAACCCGAAGCCTGGCTCGAAGATCTCAGCCAGGCTGCTTGATGCACGGCGATATCGCAGCGATCGCCACCCGATCCGTACCGCGTTTCCAAAAGCCGGAACACCCAGCACATCACGCCCGGCGCGGCGGGACGTGTCCCCCCGCAAACAGCGCCCGGGACCCGCCGGCCCCCGGCCGTGCTCCCTGCCCCGACCTCCCCTCCACACCCCAGCCCACTTCGCCGGCTCAGCCGGCGCTTTCTCCCTTTCCCCGCTTTTCGCCTCCCGTTTCTCCTCCGGAGGCGGCAGGTTGCCGCCGGGTGCGGGGGGTGCGAGCGGGGGTCTCGCAGAGCCGGCGGTAGCGGCGCCCGGGCCGACCCGAGCTGAGCCGAGCCTAGCCGCGCCGAGGCAGGCTGTGCCGTGCTGGAGGGAGCGGAAGAGAGGCGAGCCGAGGCGAGGCGAGCCGAGGCGGG
>VZSC01017430.1:46405-67546 GCA_013398225.1 Steatornis caripensis | reverse complement strand
TGTTTTTTTTTTTTTTTGTTATTTCCAAATACAGGTCATGTTTATTTGTGAATCCAATGGTGTGATTTAGGATACCTGTTGCTTTTTAAATTATTTAACTAAGAAAGAAAAAATGCATTGCAGTTCTGAAATTTTAGGCCACTTTTGTCGTCTTTGCTACAGTGAAAAAGTAAAATGATAAGACCTGACATAGACTTACCCTGTAGCTATTAATCATCTGATTTGATATTTTATCACTTCATTATATCTGTATGATCTCTATGTGTTATTAGGCTGGAGTAAGATCAAAATGAGGAGTGTCAGTTGTCTCAGTTCTTCTAGTGTTATCCTGTTTGCCTGTTCTTTGTAAATGTGAAAGCGCTTATCAGCCATGAGAGCTCTCAAGAAATGTAGCCGAGTTTGTGACTTCATACAGCAGAGATAAGTTCTCAGTGCTAACTGCCATCACCGTACTTAAAGTGCTTTAAAGGGACAATTTGTTAAAACCTACTAACCCAAAATACCAAAGACAGTTTTATATTTTGTTCAACTTCTGATTCCTTTGAAGAAATGCTTTCTTATATTTGCAGAAGACATTTCTTCAGGTTCTCTCTCATATTAGTATGCTGAAATCTGAGTATTGTATATATTTTAAGTAGACAGTATGGCACAACATTGGTGTATTACCTTTTCAGTGCTTTTCATCATATGTTTCACAGAGAAGATAATGGTGTTGGTTTAAAAATAATAAATAAAAAAAGCCAAACCAAACTCGGAATCACCCAACCATCCTGTAATCCCTTGTTTGGAGGGAGGCAAGGTATATGATATTCCTTACTCAAAAATGGTTAATAAGTATAAATATCATTAAACTTTTCAGGACCTTTTTATATGCTGCTTTGCTTAACTACTTAGCTGTGTCTGGATTTGTTCATGTGACAGCATTTGGTGCATTCAATCTTCAGTTTTTCAGGCTAGAAAATTTCCAGTGAAAGAGGCTTTCCTCTTTTTTGCAACAGAGATGTAATAAAATGATGTTTTCCCTATTCAATTCAGAAAAGCCAAACAAATATTCTTTTTGCAGTAAGTTTTTACTAGTACTCCATCCTGACCCAAGTTGTGAAAATACTAGAAATTGCAAACTAATTCCACAGGCTTGCCAGCTCTTCAGCAGATGAATACTTTGTGTGTGGTCTTGTTTAGTGCAAACTGTCTGTTTATGTTAAGTTTCTTGTGTTAGTAAATCTCTTCAGGGTTGGCTTTCCTTTCTCTTGCTACCTTTTCTTTCAGATAGTATGACAAGCTATTAACAACTGCCACGCCAAGAAAACCCTTCATGTCCTTGCTACATACATACATAAAGCTATAATGTACATACATATGTAAGTGTAAAATCAGGACAGACTATTTCCAGCTGAGAGCAAAACATTTAGTGTGTAATGATTTGGATTTCTGAATCAGTTGAAACAAAACTTGGTAATGAAAGGAAATTGGTAAACACAGATTAAATAAATGGGTGTAATGTCACAGAATGTAAACATTATTTTTTTTTCTGGCTGAGGTGATTGAAACCTTAGTAGTAGAGAAGTTGTTAGTCACGTTTTTTCTTAGTATTAACTTTTAATATTTTGAAAACAATTCTTAGTAGTTATTGAGATTGGATACTCTTAATAGCCAAGCTCTGTACCTTTTTTCTTTGATAAAGTTAGTTTAATGCTTTGATTCATCTTGCATAAGTGGGAAAGCGTTGCATTCTTAGGTGATGTGTGTTACTCTCCGTACTTTTTTCTTTTTCTTCCCCCTTTCCTTTCCTTTGAAATCCCTCTATACTGATTTGGTTAAATACTACAGGGTAGGTTAACAGCTCCTTCTGAGTCATGTTTAAGGCTTGAAATGCTTCCAGGTCTGCAGTCCTTTCCAGGGATGAGCAAGTTCCTTGCTGGTGTGTGTATCCTGTGTCTGCACAGCAGCAGTTAACTACCAGGCTCAGTTTATAGGTTGTTTTAAACATGCTGAAGTAGATATACTAAACAGCTTTTTAGGGGGTGGTGGTTGTTCCCTCTGGCTCACTTATCCGTATTTCTTTGAGTTTATACTCCAAATGTGCATTTCTTCTGGTGATTTATTGGTTTTTCTATCAACCGTTGAACAAGGAGTTGTGTTAAGTGACCATCATTTGGGAAGAGCAAGATTATGCTCTCCTTTAGAGAGGCTGCAGTTCTTTATGAGTGTTCAGAAGAGGGGAGACTGTACGCTACTTTCAATTTGACAGAAACCATGTATTTGAAAATCTTTGGTCTGAGCTTTATGGGCTGTGTAATGAGGCTGTGAACCTGAAAGAGTAGCATTTGTGATTAATAATGACATTTGCAGACCCTAGGAATACTGAAATAATCTGTTGGATGGCTTTGCATAGTGATAGTATCCAGATGCTAACCATAAACATCTCTCTCTGTTTGCTTAAGCATGGAAATAGGAATGAAAGCAACTACTAGATAGTTTGTGTTTCAGGGAAAGAATTTTGGTCATCCATCTCTTAAAACACCTATTCTTCACTTGTCACAGGAAAGCAACCTTAAGTAATTTATACGTCAGTCTTATTCTGTGATATTGAAGTTAAGAGAATTAGAAGAAAATCTGTTTAATGGAAGCAAATGCATGGTTCAAACGAAATGAAACAACCCCTACGCTTGGATGTGAAATGTTTGCATCATGAGCCTAAACTTAAAAATGTTAGGCAACCACGAACTGAAGCAAATGCCAAAGAAAATGCTCAAATTTAGTAAGTTTATATATTAGGCAGTACCTAGACAAGTGAATGAAGTTGGTAAATGTTTCTTTGTCTCCTAAATAAAGTAACAATTTGATTCACTTTGGAGGTGCGCTGCAGTACTGATGCTGATTACCTCAAATACTTTGTTAAGTTCTGACGAAATACCGTTCCCTGGGCACTGCATGCCTAGTGCTTGTAAGAAAACTGTAGTGGAAGGTCGTTTTGGAGAATTTCTTGCTGTGAATACTACTTTGAAAATAGGGAAACATAATCTTACATTGATTTATGAAATATAGAGGAGGCATAAATGTATTACTCTTCTTGTTATGGCATCAAAATCCATATATTATCTTTAGGGGACTTTTCTCAAAGGAAAAGCAACTGCTCTTGTGTTTGTTGGAGGAAAATAATTGGGTCTTGGCATCACAACTTTATTATAAAAATTTGTGTGATAAAAAAGTCCCCTTAAGCCATAACGATCCCAGATACTCTTTTATGTTCTTCCATGTTACATCATTTATTGCGGTTGAGGATTGAGTCCTGAGATGGTGGCAGCCTTGCAGCCACCCAAACGAATCAAAGGGTTTGAAGAAGAAAGCATAATATTAAAAAGTGGCAGAAGGGTCTGTAAATCCATTGCAGAAATCTTGAAGTTGATGAGTTTCTTCAGTAGTGTGCCATCAATGAGGAGGATGATTTTAATCTCTATGAGATGCAGAAGGTGGACTGAGAATCAAAAGAAGTTAAGCCCATGCTTGTTGCTGAGCTTTAGCTTTTGGTACTTTAGGAATAACTTGTGTTTTATCTTCATGTTGTTACACTGACAATTATAGGCGTGTGGGCAGCAACAAGTAAAATTCCAACCACTGTGTGTTGACTGTATTGCCAGAATAAATAGGACAGAGAAACAAACCAGTGTACTTGCTTGTGGGATGGATACCTTCTTTCTTAAAGGTCTTAAGCTTCTCAAGCTCCCAGCCGCAAGTCAGGGGGTTTTGGTACCTTTCCTGGTAGTTCTTCAGTTTGTTCCTTCCTTCTGCTCAGCCTTTGTTTTATTGATGTGGGGTTTTTTTAAACAACCAGCTCACAGCATCTTCATCCTTCAGTTTACTATATTAAAAAGGACTCGTCAAGGAGGAATCCAAGTAAAACTGGTTTCTGTTTACTTCCTAGTCCTTTTCAGAGAAATTCTGCGTCTGAGATGACTGTATCTCATTTGTGACAGTATCCTTCCTGCTGTTCTTTTACAGTCTCCCTCACCTGCTTGTTTACTGTATCCCAACTATAGTAATCAAGCATCTGATTAAATTTACATTTCTTTGTGTAAGACTTAGGAAAGAGAAGGCAGTACATGGCCTCAGTGTTTAAGCAAAATGGAGCCTTCTTCTGTGCAAGACTACTTTGGCTATGTTTAGGCCCAGAGAGGTTGTTATTTCCTTACAATTTTGAGGTTCATAACCCAATTTATAAAAAAAGGGAGGGAGATCAGACCTCAGAATTTCTCTCATCTTGGGGGAAGGGGGAAAAGTAGAGAAAGTGTAACAACATTAAGAACATTAGAATTGCACATATTGAAAATTTCTGTATAAATAAGTTATAATTAAGATGATTTGCCTTTAGCAGTGTGTAAGATAAACTACCAATGATTGTATCTTCTATGTAAATGTTCAGTAATTGATGTGTAGCTCATAAATGGACCCGGTGGCTGTTTGAGGAATGTGTTTATACATGGTAAAATATATAAATATTTCTAAGTACCCTGGAGTATTTTTGATTTCTTTCATATATTATTGGTCAGTGTCATGGAGTATTTTGTTCTCAGACACAGTTTACAGATTCTGGCATGAAGAAATGTAATGGACATGAAGTGCCTGGGAAAAGAAGATATTCTTAACAAGGGACTGTAATCTGTGTTTGAAAACTGGCTAATGGATTGCATAGTAACCTAGCAGACAGACATACGTGGCCATAAGGACCGTGTATGAAAATGCAAATACACAGTAAAATTGAATGAAGTCAAAGCTTGGATAAATATTCTGAAGTGTAATTCAGTTTGCTTTCCAAAAAGTTTTGAATGGAAGACTTGGAAAATCTAGTCACCTGGATAAGTAGGAAGAAGACTTCCTTTTTTTAATTCAAGCTTTTAAATTGAATGGCTGTGGATAGAAACATTTTCAAAAAAATTTTCCAGAGGCAAAATAAGGTTATGTTTGGGTAGGCTTGTCTGCACACTTAGCTGCACTGCCTTTTTACTCTTGACCTTTTATGAATTGCTACAGCAAGAAGTTAGAAGGATCTTGGCACTTTTATCTGTGACACTAGTAACTGTTAGGACAACTTTCTTTTGCTGTGTCTTAGGAAGACTGTGGCTGTATCTGCACTGGGAGGTAATTTGGTGCAATAGATACTGGCCTCTAAAGTGTTACGGAAAGTGAGGATCTCAGAACCATTGCATGTGGTGTACCCAGGCAGGATTGCCTCAGATTAGATAGTTTTTCCTTGAGGGCCAAATGTCTCTGCTGCTCACTTAAAGTTTTCCAAAGGGAAAACATGTGTTGTGTTCTTAGGGATCTCACGGTGTATAGTTTACCAACCCCAAACCAAGCTTCTCTGCAAAGCGTTGGAGCACTTCAGATGAGAAACTTCTGGTTTGCTCTTCTCTGAAAGTGGTGGTATAGTTCGTGTGCTGAGAACTGTGCTGAGAAACAACTAATGCTTGGTAAATGAAAGCAATCAGGGCATTCACATTTTCCTGCTGCTTTGAACCAATTTCCTAACACAAGTACAGCTTATTTAAAAAAAAAAAAAAAAAAAACAAAAAAAACCAAACAAGTAGGACATTAGAAGGGCTCCCTGCAAGAGAGTATATAAAAATCAGTGGGACAAAAAATTGAAGAGAAAAATGCTCTGAAAGAGTAGTGATATTTTTGAAATAATGTCTCTTGTCCTTTTTACAAATATGTATCTCTATATGTTTTGGATTTAATCACTTGGCTAGTAGATTTTTCAAGTGGTGGGCAAATGAGAGATTAAGACGATGATTATCTGTTAATTTGGTGATGAGAAAGTGATTATGTTTTCAAGGCTGAGAAGCAAACTTTGGAGGGAAAATTGAAAGCCTGTTTAGTTAGTAAAACTGAATACCATATTCATACAATGCTCTATATATTCAGTGGGAAGAGCAAAGATATGGTCTCAAAATGCTTGAGGCCAACTACCATGCAGGCTGAAGATCTCTGGTTCAGGTTTCCTCCTCTGAGATTCTTTTGCCCGTTATGAGACGAATATTTGAGAGACTTGAAATACTTCAGTCTCATAATGTTCCTGTGAGGTCTGTTTGTCCTACACCCCTCATTATCTAGGAGGAGGACCGCGCACCCAGACACTTGACTGTCAATCAGAAAGTCTACAATAAGGCATTGTACTTTAATTTCTTATGTTCGAACTTTCGTCCTATTTAGCTACCTAGCTGTGGGATTATCCCATCCTGAAACAGGCAAGTGAAATTTTATACGAAGCAAGGCTGTGCAAAATTAAACCCCACAGAGAAAACTAGTTCTTAATAAGGCAAGCATTATCAGTATGTTTGCAAGTAGTGTTGATGGCAATAACACCTATTAACAATAACACCTCTGTCTGGCAATAACACCAATGATGGTTTTGAGGGAAATCGTTGGTGAAGGGGACCAAACAAGTAGTTTTCCTGTGAAAATCTCTGAAAAGAGGCAGAGAAGGGACAGAGAAGACTTGTTGAGAAGAGTGAAGTAGAATATATTAAACCTGAAAGAAGAATATAAATCACGTGAAAATAGAATTAAAATAAGAATTGACCAGAAGAGGGGGAGCTGTGTGGTAATGCCAGCTGAGATGTCTGCCCCTATAGAGATTAATATCTCACTATGTGAAGACTGATCTGGAAATGAGATTAAAACAAGAATTGACCAGAACTAGGAGATGAACCATTGCACCTTCACAGAGGTGTCCACCCCCATGGAGATTAATATCACACAGAATAACGAAAATCTGATTTAGAAAGAAGATAAACATGCATTCTCCATACCAAGGGGATGATCTTATAGCACTTGCATAGTAAGTAGCCTTGACTTTCTTTCAGAGACTAATGCTCTGTTGTCAGATAGATTCTTCCAAGGCCATTTGACCATTTTACTTCAGCAGACTTAGCAACAAAACTACTATTGAACGTTTTATTAATGTTGCAAAGCAAATCATGGCAAGTTCACTCTTCTCATATTTAATCCTCTTTCTTACACAGTGTAAATAATAACCAGAGCAGGTTTCTGCTTAAGCAATGGAGGTTTGGTGTCATTATTGACATATCAAACAGTTCTTTCTACTGCTGTCATTTCAACAGCTCCTGAAAGCTTAGAGGTTCAGAAGTTAGGCCTCCCATGGGGAGGAGGGAAGAGCAAACTTTCCATAGTCTATGTTTATCTGGTAGAAAACCGTGTAATATATTTTTGTATTTAACACTTCAATGTTAAAACACAACATTTTTTTAAGAAAAAAGGTAGGTGTGCTTATGCTTAGTTTTCCTTAAACTTTATTCTAATTTATTAGGATGAATGTGTTCCTTTGACACTTTTCCTTAAATGCCTGCAGAAATTGACTTTGAGTCAGCTCTTACTCAAAATACTAGGATTACGGTTCTTATTGTGGAAGAGTCAGGTTAGAAATACAGATCAGTTGAAAGACATTTTTTAAAATTCCAAACTCTGAAGATTAGTTGCCTCTTTTTTTTTCTTCAAGTTCTACTAGTGCATGTTTTCACTGATGAAGTCTGAGAAGGATTAGTATATCTTAACTAATGATCTCAAAGTACAATTCCAGATGAGATACATTTGGTTGCACACTGGGGAAATCTAAAGATGGTGAAAAATTTTCAAATCCTCCCTTATCCTCCCAATTTTTACCTGCAAAACTTTCAGGTCTATGGCTTTGCTTTTGCTAGAAGTCATGTGAATGTCAACTCTCAAAAGGTGTGCATTTTAGTAGGCACTCAGAAGAGGAGCATAATTGTAATTCATGTTATAACAACAATATCGACTCTACTACTTACTGCTGTCTTTTCATTTTCAATGCCAATTTTTTAATGGAGGATGACCAATGCTCCTAACGGTTTCTGATAGGGACTGTCTGTTCTTGAAATGGCAGATTTACAAAGTGAGTTGTGTTGTCTGTTTATTCTACTACGGCAGTCATGACACATGGTACGTTACTGCAAGCCAGAGTAGTTTGGGGTTGGTCATTTAATTATGAATGGGATCATGAAGGGCATCTGGACAAGAACAGTGCACAGGAGGAATACCCATGCCTGGGTGCAGGCTGTATAGTGACTGGGTGACAGACCTGCCAAAAAGGGATCTGGGATTGATACCTGGCTCGGTATGAGCCAGTTTTTGTTTTCTGGGTTGTTTGGGGAATTTTTTTGTGAACAAAGTAAACGGCATACTGGGCTGCACTGGGAGGAGTGTAGCCAGCAGATTGGGGGAGGCGGTTGTCCCCCTCTGTTCAGTGCTGGTGAGGTATGTCTGGAGTATTTTAGTGGGTATTGGGGCTCTTGCTCTCCTCCCAGGTCTAGAAGGATGTGGGGAAACTGGAATGTGTTGAGAAGCTGATGACGTTTAGAAGCTGAGGTGGTTAGGGCCTGGATGGTGTGACCTACAAGTGACATCTGAAGGGAAACTGGACTTGCGTGGTCTCAAGATAAAGAGCAAGGGGATAATCTTAGCAGGAGCTTGCAGTTATGACGATGACACAACCAATCTCTTTTTGATAGCAGCAAACAATACAGTAAGGGGTAGTGTCCTCAAACTGCAGCTTGGGAGGCTCAGGTTGGGTGCTGTGAAACATTGCTCATGTGGAGGAGGATAGTGGAGCAGAACAGACAGCCCCAGGGAATCCCTGTCCATGGACACTTCCAGATCTCAGGTAGACAGAACCACAGCTGATGTTAGTGTTGGTGATAGTTCTGCTTTGAAGGGGGTGTTTGGCCTAGATCGCCTCCAGAGGTGCCTTACAAGCAACACTTCTTTGATTCCAGTAGAACTGCAGTCTGCAATTTCATGGGGTGTGGGAACAGGTCAATTCAGGTTGAGAATGCTCCAGCATGGCAGTATGGCTGGTTGGTCCCTGCTCCAGAGAGACTTTTTCATAACCTTCGTAATCTTTGCTCCTTCTCTGAATGGTTGGACTGGGTTTTTTGTTGTTGTTGGTTTTTTTTTTTTTTTTGCCATGACACATTCCCAGCTAGCCTAGTATCAAAGAACTTTCAAAAGTCTTTGTTGCAGATGAGGGGTGGGTTTGCAGAAATACCTGCACTTCTNGGGGTTTTTTTTTTTTTTTTTTTTTTTTTTTTTTGCCATGACACATTCCCAGCTAGCCTAGTATCAAAGAACTTTCAAAAGTCTTTGTTGCAGATGAGGGGTGGGTTTGCAGAAATACCTGCACTTCTTTCCTTTTTTTTTTTCCCCCCTTCTCAAAAGCTGTGAATTGAGCAAGATTTATGGTTCTTGGTGCAGACTCATTCACAGACTTAAGTTACACTGCAAGTCAAGCATGAGGACGGCTAGGGTTTGGAGTTGAACTCATGCTTCTGATCTTCAGTGAGCATAGCTCTGCTAGGAAGAGGATGTCTGCAAGTTCTTCTGTATGATTTCCACTGTTCCACAAAAAGGGTGTCTTATGGTTGTATTCAACAACACTTGTTGAGGTGAAACCCCCTCATACCTGTTTAACCCTTGGCTTTTTAAGGAGATGGCCAAGTGAGAAGCAGCCTTTCCTACAGGGAATACGCCTTCTGTAACATTTTCTGCCTGGCACAGCAGTGTCTGTAGATATATTGTTGTTGTTGTCAGGCCCAACTTCTCTATTTCAGGTGGCCTTTTTTCAAAGCGTGGGTGAAGATGGGTTGTCCATGTGTGACAATAAGGTCACATTAAAATTAGAAATGAATTTAAAACAGTTTAGTTAAATTGTGTTAAACTTCTGTGTGGGTTGCTTTCATTCTGTATTGAAATGACATATTAAAATTCATTTTAGTATAAATCACCTTAGGAATGGATTAGTGTAAATTGGATTAAAGTAGACTAATTCTGGAAGAAGAAGCTACACAAGTTTTTCAGAGTGAAATAAATGACTTCAGAGTTAAATCAGGCTAATTGTTGTTTCCAGGTGTCATCCTAGGGCACAAACTGTATTTTAATCTTGGCAAAAGAGTGTTTCTGATCCAGCCCTTCCTTGCTCTGCTGGACATAAACCTTAAATCACTTTTTTTAATGTTGAGCCCCTGTTTTATCCTTCTCTGTTAGGAAGCCTGCGAAGGCCCTNGCTAATTGTTGTTTCCAGGTGTCATCCTAGGGCACAAACTGTATTTTAATCTTGGCAAAAGAGTGTTTCTGATCCAGCCCTTCCTTGCTCTGCTGGACATAAACCTTAAATCACTTTTTTTAATGTTGAGCCCCTGTTTTATCCTTCTCTCTTGGGAAGCCTGCGAAGGCCCTGTTGAGCCTTCTTCTTTTGTGCATCAGGGAGACGTGTTTCTCCAACTAGGTTACATCGGAAGAAGAATGAACTCAGTTGATGTATTTTGCTTATTCATGTTGAGCTGGGTAGACTGAGTAGCTTTTAGGTCAGTATATGAACTAGGAATTGTGTATGAAGGGGTGTCCCCACCAAAACAACAGTCACTTAACTAAAGGTATGCTGCATTATGTGTTTGTGCAGTGCTTTCATTGAAGAGCCTTGATAGCTTTTGCCTCAGAAATAATTCAGATAACTAAGGTCCCTGAGGCTTCTGTTGAGCTGTTTTGGGGCAATTTAAGGAGTTGTTATCCTCGACTGTTTGCTCCATTAACCCTCATCAGAGCTTGAAACCAAAACACAGATCACGGAGAGGGAAGTGTGTCCACTCCTTTGTGGCCTCGGTGATGGTTACAGGTGATGTGCTGGGCTGTGACCTCCCTGGCTCCCGTTCCAGTTTCTGTGGGCATTTGCTCAGTGAAGCGGGGAATTAACTCCTTCAGCTGCTTTAAGAAAATCCAGCGGGAGTTGGAGCAGGGAGCATGCTGTGTTGGCGCATTCTGAAAGGGATTAGTTTAAGTCTCCTTGAAGCTGTGTGCTCTGAAGATATTACAGGCAACCTTCTCGTGGTTAAAAACCAAGAAACAAGCTGCTGTTTACCAAGGAAAACATGACCCCCCCTCCCAAGCCCTCTAAACCAAACAACCCACAGAATAGCACCTTTGTGTATGATGCATTTGATGTGATGTATACTAATATTTGGGGAAACAAGCTTTATTAATATTATCAAAACTTTTTTGAGCTAATATATTCAGAATATTTGGTATTCGGGGAAAGTAGTTTACCTGTTTATGTTGGTTTTAATTTATGGTAAATTCAGTGACAATTTTTGGTGAAGTTAGAATTTGAAACGGAAGCAGTTTCTGTTCCAGAGGATTGTATTTTTTTTATTTTAAAAATTCTTTTTTTTTTTAATGGAAGCCCCTTTCATTGTGCTAACTTTAAAGTGTTCATTGAGTATGTCTTAAGGTAGTGACACCTTGTTCCAGCTGCCTAGTGACTTAATTCACTAGTTCAGATAGAAGCTCATTACCCCATTCTAAACGGTATCATAGCGAAGACTGCTAATTATTTCACACTGTTTTTTTTTTTAGCAGAAGTGTTGAACTTTTAACTGTTCTATGATCCTAAAATCCTAGCCTTGTACCAAAACCGTGAGATGTCCCTAGAGCAACCAAAGTTTCAGTCTTTGTTTTGTACAAGATCAGTGCAAAATTTTGTAGCATATAGACAATTTAGTATAGATTCAGTGTCAAGTTTTAATATCCAAGTAAGTAATTTTGGCTGGTTATTGTATTGCTTGATGGTTAACTAGAAGATTAAAAGAGCAGATCGAGTCCTCTTTTCCTTAGCTGGCACAGAATTCTTCAGCAATTTCTATGGACAAAGTGCCTTCTGCCATGGGATGCCCACTACATGTAAAGATCGCTCTTAATGTCGTTAAGACTGCAATTATTATTGTATTTACCGTATTTTGAAAGAGTGGTCCCTCATTGAAAATGCATTCAGTTCAGGGTTACATAGTGCTAATCTTTGAGACCACTGTGAATGTAGGGTTTTGCTTCCACTTTTGTATACCCTGTACATGTTGTGTGTTGTTTCGCTTTGTCACACTCTGTTCCTTATTTGCATGCTATATTTTCGATCCGATGAGGAATTTGATGCACACTCTGGAAAACTGCACAGGACTAGCAACCTATTGTCATAAAAACTATCCTCTGAAGACAAATATGCAGATAATCACAAAATGCTTGCTTTAAAGTTCTGCCTTGAAAGATCAGGAGCTTTAGCTGTTTCAGATGTGGAAAAAACTCTTCTCCCACTGGTTGGTGGTAACATCTCCCATTGAAGCTGTAGTATGATTGACCCAGATATGTTTTAGCTTTTTTCTTTTTTTTATACAATACATCACTCTGGATGACTCCCTGCCATTCAAAAATCCAGGAATAATGATAATTGAAATGCTTTTAAAATAGGAAAACCACAATATTAATGAAAATGAAGAAAGAATGAGAAGCCAACAAACAATGGAAGCACCAAAGCAAGGAGATTGTGTTTAGTAAGGTGGCTGATTTTTTTTTGTGTGTGTGTGTTTGTTTCTTTTTTCCCCCCACACCCCCTCTCCATGATTTAAAAAAAGTATGAAGCTATTTTGATCAGATCAGATCTGATCAGATACATGACACTACTGTAAGAGAGGGATTTTTTTTTTTTAAGTGAAGACAGTGTTTGTTGGCTTAGACTTTTGAATCCCATTTTTAAATACTGGCAGTGTTACATTTTATTGGACATACTTGAAACTTTTACAGTTCCCTGGAATTTCTGGAGAAATGCTTCAATTGTAAAGGGAGTTTCTTGCTTATTCTCTTTGAACCGACTGTGCTTAGGAAAGTTAAGCAAGCCTGTTCAGAGAATACTTCAGGACTACCCAAAGCAATTAGCATAAACTTTGTGGTTTCCAGTTAAAACTTCTCTTCTAATTCCCGAGAAAATCTGTCCCATTTTTGGCTTACTATTTTGAATGAAACAAAAATTCTCGAGCTTTCAAGACTGCATTTGTAAAATAATTTCAAATATAATGTGTAGGCTTCCAATGCGCTAGTGGAAACTTGTTTGTTTAGAAGGATGTCAAAACCAATTAAATTTAAGTTCTGTGTGGTTTCATGTATTGGAGAATGTTCTGTGTAGGATCTCAGAGCTTTCCTTGGATTCTGTAGCAGTAATATGTGCTGCTTGAATGAGTTGATTAACACCGCTGGCAGTTCAAGTAGAAAAAAAAATCCTGAGGAGAAATTATGTTCAAGTGGGTAGCCAGTTGCAATATGATACCAGTCTTTAAATTCCTAGAGCCAGATTAGTATGATCTGCTTTATTCTTACAAATACAGGCCTTAGGGCTTTCTTTGTTGTCAAGTATGTACGTTGAAATCACAGTTCACTGCAGAGCCGTATGTGTTATGGATATTACATATTCCTAGCTTGGAACAAGGAGGGGAAAAAATGAGAAGTGTGAATATTTTTGTTTTCATGCTAGGTTGATGCAAGCTTCTAACGTAGAGAGAGGCAATTTTATAGAGCATTTGATGCTGTTAGATGAAAAACTCAAAATCTGCTTACGTTCAGGAAGATTGGTACTTTATTTCCCTCTGTGTCTTTCTAGGAACATCTTAATTAAACAAGAAATCTTTCAAGCGTTGCTGAAGCGATACTGCAAGATTGTTATACTTGTTTTCACTGAAGCTATACCTGCCTCTTTCTGTAGCAAATTTCTGAATTAAACATGGCTCACTCTCCTCTTTTTACATGAGACAAGGACCGTTTTAAAAGTTGTCAGTAAAGTGCGTGTTTTTATCCCTATATAACTTTTTTTATTTTCTGCATATTTGATTAATATTACCCACCCCCCCACCTGGCCCTGGCTCACTTTGTTCTAATTCTTGAGCACTCATTTGAATTGCTTTTGCTAATGCAAACAGAAGGGAAACCAGGAGAGAAAACATGAGTAAACCAAAAGGGTTACTTTTCATGCTGGCAAGTTGAAACCGTTTTATTCAGGGGCTATGTTTCTGGGTTTTTCTGGGATAATCAACTGCAAGTCGGACTCCATCATGTGATTATAGATTTGTCTGGTTTAATGTATATAGTTTGGAGCCCATTTTATAGTGCATTTTGGGGACTGGTGGGAGGGTTGCTTCCAGCCCAGCTGAAGTTTTCCAGCACCTGGAGGCAGGTGCTTGAGGGTCTTGGAGTTCCTCTGAAACATGACTCCAGCAGGTGCGGGGCTGCCCTGGGACCAGGGATTTGTGCTTTTGCCTGTCTGCTTCAGTATTTCTGTCACCTTCCTGTTCCACCTGCTCCAAGGATGGTAATCAACTTCCCTGCGAAGGCTCTGGAAAAAATAATGGGAAGAGACTGTCTGAGGCTTCTGACTTGCTCACTGAGCTGTGAAAGGCAGTATTACTCATGGTAGCTTTAGGCTGTCATGGGATAGAGTTTGGGCTGAGCTTTGTATATAGGTTTAGTGCTCTGGAAAGTAGGTGGTTACGGTAATTGTGTCTCCAAGCCTACTTGATTTCTATGAATAGAATGTGGAAGTAAGGGTATTTTTTACTTCTCATATTTGAGTAGACTTTTGACTGTTGTCTAAATAACCCAAATGTGTTATTAACATTTTTAAGGTAGGATAGCAAGCAGTTTTTCTTTTCCTGGTTTTCGGTGAGGTGAAGTTAGGAGTCGGGTCCTCACCAGCTGACCTGAATTGATGCTTCCCTGGTGCCTCTCTTCTTTTGTTGCCATGAACCTGCCTGTTCCTGGTTTGCCAGTCCAGCCTGATAATCCAGTGGGAAACTATTCCCTGAGGGTGCCACACAGGTGGAACGAAGGCCCAGGACCAGTGCTGTGCTGCGGGGAGGCAGCGGGGCCAGTGGTAATCCTGGGAGCATGGGGCCGAACTCCAGGTCACTGGCTTTGTGGCTCAGGTAAGTGGGAGTACCAGCAGGAAGAGTGGAGGCCAAAGTCTTGGCCACTAGATAAGGGTGATGAATGTTAAATCATGCCCTTAGGGTTTCCCTTCATCTGTCCTTCTGTGTACTGACAATCCTTTCAAATTTGGCAAACATGGCTGGGTAGCTTTTTAGGGCTTCAGAGTTAGGGCTGTGTGTATTGCTTTAGCTTGGGTTGACCGCCTGCTGTTGGTTAGCAGGGTGAAGTGCCCACTCCTTGTCCCTGGGCTCCTCACTGTTACAGCNTTTGGCAAACATGGCTGGGTAGCTTTCTAGGGCTTCAGAGTTAAGGCTGTGTGTATTGCTTTAGCTTGGGTTGACCGCCTGCTGTTGGTTAGCAGGGTGAAGTGCCCACTCCTTGTCCCTGGGCTCCTCACTGTTACAGCTGCAGCTAATAGGTTGGAAATCCTCCATCCGCTTCTGGGGAAAGGATGCCATTTATTTCATCCTGGAAAACTGGGCAACGCTTGTTGCCACCAGTCCTAGATGCACACCAATAAATTGTGTGCTCCCATATTCAGCTGTATGCTGGCTTGACTGACTCGAATGCCGGTATCCTCTGTAAGTCTTCTCTCTGAAAACATCCCGTAGCTTCTGTGTTATGTCTCCTGTGGCCTCTTTGACACTTTATTAATATCTGTTTTCAACTGCTCAAAAAGGCTGTAATGTTACCTTAAAGGATTTTGCATGCTTGTAGTTGTGATGTTATTTTTCTCCTGTGATTTAAAGTGGTAAAAGGTCAGAATCTGTAATCAGATTGACTTCGAGTCCTTTCTGGATTCAAAATGTATGCTTCCCATGTTATAAATTATTTAGTAGTCAGACTGTTTGTAACTTTCCTTGGATAGCATGTGGAAACCTTTCTATAAACATCAGCATGCTGTAGTTAGTATGCCAGCATGTTGGATGCATTTTTCCTATTGCAATTTTTTTCCCCTAAGTAGTCCTCTTTTAGTATTAGGCAAACAGGGAGGCAGTTTGTTACTGATGTTACTAATGTCATGCTGAAGGGCTTGAAAAAGGGCAGGCTAATGAAATTGTTAAAGTGAAACAATTTCATTTTTTTACTCAAGGAAACTTTGAGATTCCTCTGGATGGCATTAGTCCCATCTGAAGGGTTCTACAGTGATTTCTGTTCAGAAATTTGAAACCAGAGAGTATTTTTGTAAAAGCAAATCTGTAGCTTGCCATTGTAGGTTAGTAACTTATTTTTCATAAAAGACTGAAAATGCTACCTATTCTAGATAAATCATCCTAATTACATCCTTCCACTGTAATTACATATGTAGTATTATTAGATGGCATTAAAGATGTAAATAATCAACGTTTATTGTCTGCAGATTTAGTCTTTTTATTGTGGTTTCAAGGCTCTGTTTTCTGAATTGTTGGTCTTGACAATGTTGTGTGGAGGTATAGTCTACTTCTAATCACAATTTTACTTTATGGCTTCCTTGTACAATTTGATGTAGATGCAAACCAGGTCATAACTAACACTTTGAGCAATCTGTATTTTTCTTGGAGTGATTGAGGAGGGGTAGTGTTATGCAATTAAAACCCCAGAGCTTGTTAACTGCACAGTACAGTAAGTGTGACTGTCTAACTGTAAGATTTTTATCTGTGACGTTCTGTTTTTTTGAAGGGATTTGAAGCGGACAACTGATACTAATTAAAGGAATCTCGATAGTCTTATTAACAGGAATACGTGGTTAGGGAATGCTCTATACAGCCTTTTTGTGTTACCAGCTGCAGTATTGCCCATTAACATGTTACTACATTTGCATTTACTAGAGCTGCGGGGTTTTTGGTTGTTGTTTATTTTAGTTATTTATTTTTTAAATAAAAAAAGCCATTTGCTAGTGGCCGCTGTGGCCTTTAAAGTTTATTTTGTAGAAAATTAGTCAGGAAATAACTTGTCATATTCAGTACTGACCTTGAGGATGTAAATACGCAAGTATCTGATTTTGACAGACAGCTCCTAGAAAATGTTATTTTTCTAATCTATTTTTTTTCACCTGACTTAATCACCTAAATTTTAGCATTGTATGTTCTTATGCCTAAGCTCAGAATCAGATTTTGCACTTCAAGGTCATTTAGAAAAGAATCCTTGTGTAGAAGCTTTGCAATGATCTCAGTTGCAAACAGAGAAGGTGGAGTTGAAGATACAGCTTTGAAACTCTTTTCACTTTTTTTTGTTTTGTTTAAGTAGTGTTGGCTGTATCTAGAACAAACAGTAGAAAGAGTTCATACTATCGTTCTGTATTGTGCAGGCAAACTGGAATCTGTGGTGTTGAGTTATTCTCATGGTTGAGTCATTCTTCTCCAATTTGCAGTTGTGGAAAATAAAGGAGTTGTCTGGGAAGAGATAAACGTAGCTTAGAGAGGTTGCTATGCTTGTCACTACAGTCTAGATTTTGTCTGTCTTTGTAGGAGAGAGAGGGAGAACTGTGATTTGTCTGAGAGGAGTTAGTTGAGTTTGTACTATTTGTACTATTCCACATTAGCAATAGTATTTTCATGTGGTGTTAAATATGGTTTTGCCCATGATTGTGTAAAGACACAGCACTTGTTTGCTGTTTAGTCCTTACAATATGCACTGAAGGCTAACTCTGAGTTAGTTAGCTTGGTGTTAATTGGATCATTAATTGTTCTACCCGTCAGACTCCTAAGAAAATGGGTTCTCTGATCTTTGGCAATGGTTGCAAAGGGGGCTGTGAAGAAGGTGAAGTCAGTATCTGGGTAGACACAGCAGCAAGCATTTTAAATTTAACATTCTTAACTGATACTTTGCTACAAAATTTCTTCTAAAGGTAAAATTTTAGACTCATCTTGAATCTTGTGGAAAGGTTAAAGTTGGTTCTATGTCTTGTAAGAGTTTAGTTTTACAATATTATCAGCTACTACTAAGTAAGATATTACTTCAATGCTTCTGGGAGATCTCAGAATAGATGCCTGCATTTTCTCACGCTTTCTGTTTAATTAATTTTTGTTGGTCATTAAATCTATGTAGGTTCCTTTGTTCAAGTCACAGAAGGAGGATGAGACCAGTAGGATTTATTTAAATTATTTATAATGTTCCCATGGCCATCAATATAATAGCTGAATGCTTTATGAAAGCTATGAAATTTGATGTTATAACTTCCCTGTTTTAAAATAAGGTTTGTGGGATTTAATACATTCTCTCAGAGAATGTCTGCAAATGAATAGCAGAATGCATGACAGAAAACAAGAAATAAAGTTGATCACACTTTACATTACACAAATGCATTTTGTAATCTCACACATTACAAATGCGAAGTGTCTGTGTTGGAGGAATTAGAAAACATGAAATCACAGGTGCTTGCAAGCCGTGGTCACAAACAAACTTTGGAATTTAGAGGAATGGCAATTTATCTTTTTTTAGTCACTTTTTAAAATACATAATTCTGATAAATGGGCTGGTACTGTGCTTCATCGCAGGTTGAGTCATTCTCTGGTCTGCAGTGAGAAAACCTCTAACTGAGAGCAGTAAAGAAGTAGTCTTCCTCTTCACTGACTGCTATACTTTGTGGAAGAAACGCTTTGAGAACAGGCTTTTATGTTCCTCTTGATTTTGTATCTTCTGACTCATCCGTTTGACTTCTGTTCTTGCAGATAATGAAGTAAAGGTTTCAAATGGCCAAGTTCCATAACTTCTGAGCAATGGTACAAAGTCTGAGGACTTCTACTATAAGTGGTGGTGACAGCAAAGAAAAATAGTAAACCTAAACTATGTTACTACTAAATTTTGGCACAGATTTAAACTTATAACTTGTTTAAACTTTTTGTTTCTAAACTAAATGTTTCTAACAAAGCAATTTGTGACAGAATTTGTATGCATGCTGTTTGTTGTTTCTATAGAGCTGTAAATGTGAATGGCTCTTTCCTACACAAAAATAATTAGTCTAATTTCCCTTCTCTAAAAAGCTTATGATCTGAGACACAAGGCAAGCTGCGGAGCAGTAGCTTAAATCAAGGTGGTAAAAGTGTGAGAAGGAAAAAAGGTATAATCTCTGTCTGAGTTGAGATGAAATTCCTAATTTTATTTCCAGATTTTTAAAGTGTTTTTTTTAATTAAAGCTTCCTAGAAAACATCTACCTGCCCATTATAAGTAGCAATTTTTATCAGAAATATGAAATCTGAACATAGAGCAGGTTATGAGCCCGTAATTTATGATCAAATGTGCAAGCACATATGAATGGAAAAACGTAAGTTAGTAGAGGAGGCGAAAGTGCCATTTTTCAAAGAGGCTGAATCTACAGGACAGCGTTCACTTTGTAAACATTTTAGTAAAGGTCAGTGTTAGCCAAGCAGTGATTTATAAGGAATGGCATTATTTTTTTGGTCAACACCCAAAGTAAGGTTTAACTTCCATCCATATTCACTTACTGCTTGCTTGTGTTTCTTCCTGGTCTCTCTGCCCCCCTGCCGCACCCCTGCCCCGCTCCAGGCATTCCAAAGATAGCCCAGAAATACTCTTTGGTAAAATCAACTTGAAGGCTCTGGAGTGCTTGTTGTAAGGAAGAGATTAGATTTGTTTGGACAGGAATGTAAAGTTGAGTTGCTCATAGTGTGGTGTCACACAAGTGCATGTAAATTGTTCTAACGAATAAACTTGGTCACATTGGTAACAACATCACATGTAAAATAAAGATCTGTGTCTATAAGCAGCATATGTTGGAGATAGTCGAAAACATCAGACAATTTCAGATGCTTGTAAGCCATGTTTATAAATTACAAAAGGTTTTTTTGGTACACGAGACAGTAGTGGTTGATTTTTTTTTTCTAGGAAGAAAGCTCTTCTGTGTAATTCTATGTGCACTAATTATAAATGTAACATTAACTTGAAATGTAATCACAAAAGAAATATGTTTTGCCAGATGTTTAAACAGTAGGATTTCACAGGTGTTGCACATGGGAATTCTGTCTTCTTTCTGATGACATAAAATCTTGGGTGGTAGTCAAGTACAATTAGGTACTTGAAATGTACACAAGGAATGTATCAGAAAAATGATGTTCTTGGTTTTTATACATAGTGCATACAATTTCATGTATTAATTTTCTGACTCTAATTTCTCTTGGAATTTCAAGCTTCCTGTATGTAGCAATTTTCTTTAAAGCTGTGCCTGAATTTTTTTGCAGAAGCATGTCCCTTTTGTCAACGATCAGTGACCAAGTGCAAGTAAGTAAAATGATTAAAAATAATTTTTAGAAGAAGCCTTAAGAAAAGACTTGAAGCGAATGCTTTGATTTTCCTCAGCTTTCATAAAAGGACCTTTTTCTTCTCTAACCATTTCAGTGGGTCTGAAGGGATTTCTGGTGTTTCCAGGTTGTCTTTTTCCAGCTAGCTGGGACGTGTCTGAACGGTGGATGAGGGAGATGTTGCCTGCTGCGACGAGGTTTAAACTTCCTGCCAGATGAGCTCATGTAACCAGGAAGTCAATGGAAAGCGGTAGAGGTTGTCACTGCATGATACCTCCTCCTGGTAGCACAACACACGAATACCCTGTTTGGGGCATGGCAGGTGGGGGGAGGTGTGTGTGGGGTGCTTTTGGGGCCTTCAGGAAGGCAGATGGCAAGAAGAGTCAGCAGATGGGTAAATAGCCAGGTGAGCTCTCCCCGGCTTGCAGAGCTTAGACTCCCAGGCTTGCTGGGGAGCAGGAATTTTGTAGGTACTTGGTGGTTTCTTTTTGGATGCGGATAAAGCTGCTTTACTGTTTCCCGCTTCAGTAGAAACTAATACAGTCTGGAGGGGAGACTCTTGTGGGCTTATGCTTTGTCTCTTCACTACGCTGTTGGGACTCAGCTGGCCTGAGCTTGTCAGACTTCAGCCTCGTAGTCTCTGTGTGTCCTCAGCCCTGCAGTTTCTGCTGCTGCCTGGACCATCAAATCTTTTATCCTCCTTTGTGGGAGGAGCAAAAAAAGCTTTAAAAAAAATGTTCAAACTTCCTCAGATATTGGTGTGGGACTCTTTTTTTTGTTGTTGTTGTTTTATGGATTTTTTTTTGTTTGGTTTGTTTTTGTTTTCCCTGCTATCGAGTTTCTTTCTAAACCACCTTTTAACGTGTCCCGCCCCGTCGCCCCCTCCCGCAGCGCAAAGCTTTCCCAGCCGTTTCGGGTTCGGCGGGCCTGGCCGCGGCCAGCAGGTGGCGGTAGAGAACACGCGCGCAGCCTGGGAGCGGCCGGCACGGCACGGGACGGGACGGGCTCGCGGCGGGGGGGACCCGGCCCCCCGTGCCCCCCCCCCCCCCCCCCCCCCCCCCCCCCCCCCCC
>VZSC01017430.1:25851-46273 GCA_013398225.1 Steatornis caripensis | reverse complement strand
CCCCCTGCCCCGCCCCCCTGCCCCCCCCCCGCCTGGAAAGTGTTCGCGGATCGTTTCCTTATTGGGGGGTGGGGGGGGTGTTCATTCACTTACGTCTGTTCCTGAGAATCGCTGTTTAAAACGTTGTATATACGAAAGTGGAGGGTTTGGTTTTGTTTTGAGGTTTTTACTAGCCCAAGCTAGAGATGAGAGAGGTAAATTCGTTAGCAATGCGCGTGTCTCAATTTCAATAAGTGCGGTCTTTTAAAGCGAGAGTATGGTCTAGAGTGACTGATTGATTTAAGGTTGCGTGAACTTTTCTCTCCTAAATTCCTTATCTGTCAGCTGCAAAATTGGAATCTCTTGGATTTCATTTTACCAGCCGTCCTCTTTTCCCAATGGCCTATAGAAATTCATGAGTTTGAGGTGTGAAGCTGGGGAAATGTTAAAAATTAAGTTAAGCCTATTAGCTTCATTGAAAAGCTAACGTAGCTGAAACAGTTGGGAATTGGAATATGGAAACATAGCAGTGAAATACCTCCTCCCCTCCCACTCCCGTCTTTACATTGTCATGAAAATGTAAATTTTATTTGACCAATTTACAAGCCTGTGCAACTAATTTGTGCTGTGTGAGGAACAGGTCTTGCGCCCTGCCTTTCCCAAGCCCACAGCATGCTTGGCAAGGGTGATCTTGCATACAATTTTACCGGCTAAGGTTGGCATCCCTCTGTCAGTAAGTTGAAGCTACGTCTGGCTGGTGGCAAGGGCTCCCTATCGAAATGTGCCTCGTAGAAGAGACTGTCACTCTGTCCTGCTGTTAAATTTGATTTTTCTAATTCTGCTGCCAACCTGGGCATGGGCACGAGGAAAGAGACAGTTGTGGTGTAGGGCTGTGGTTGCGTGTGTGGCAAGGCACCCACAGCCTTTGCAAGAGCCCCAGCCTTAGGTGTGTACCTGCACCTCCAAAGCATGGGGGAGGCCGGAGCCGACCTCCTCCGCCTTTGGTGGGTGAATTGCAAGGGGATCCCCTCTGGCTGTCCAGATATGTCTTGATTATCTTAATTTGTAGGTATGAGACTACAAACACTAATTTTTAGTAAGTTTTGCATATCAAATGATATGATTCAGTCATTTACAATCGCTTCAAGAAACAGTATGTACAACCACTAACTTCAGTGCAAACTTGCAGTGAAGTAAGTGTTGTGTATTTTGAGCAGTATGTCTGTTTGACTCCTGGAACTTTGGAAGTAGTTTCCTATTCAAAGTCATACTTAGCATAAGTCATTATTATTTAATAATTGTAATGTCTTATGTTTTCTCTGTCATCTGCACCTAGCGTTGAACCACTTATCTCCAGAACAGCAAAGCAGTTCAGTTTTCATAGTTCCCCTTTCCTGCCTCTTCTCCTCTATTTTGAATTTCTGAAATGCTCTAGAAGGCTCTTCTGGAAATCAATTTGCTGTTTGTGTCGGTTTAATGCTTAACACTTGCTGCATGTCCTTTGTACCAGCAGCTGTGGAATGCTCGGCTGCAGTTGCATTTGTGTGTTTTCTGACATGCTGAATACAGTGAGAAACTTCCTTATGAGAGGAAGGGATTTAGGTTTTGTTTTGGTATTTAAATTTTTTGAAAGAATAACATTTCTAAAGTAACATTTTCATAGTTCTGTGTGCAAATGTTTCATGTAGTCTTGTACAATTTTTTCTATATTGCACTTTGATAATTAATTTTGCGTTTCGTATAGTAAACTTGCAAGAATTTTAGAACAATTTTAAAGCAGATGTACTACTGCTTTTGTATTGCTTCCTGTCTCCTGTGTCACTGGCAAAACCTGAGGCAGGAAGAAATATAAGTTGAAGTGTGCTAGGTATTGTAAAATTTAAGTGATACAGTTTTTCTTGACTGTTCTTTTTGTTGTTTGTTTTCCACATTGTAGGGAAGAGAGAGTTATCATCCTGAAAACTTGTTAATTAATACTTTTTTACTTTGTATGGTATAGCAAGGCTGACGGACCTCTTTGTGAACTTGCTGCTTATCTCTAGTACGAATTTTCAGGAGACTTGCTCATCTGAAATCTGCTTTGTCAAAAGGAGTATAGAAAGCTCAAGGAGGTATTTGGAATATTGCATGGTTATCTTGAGCTGCAGTCACTCTTTGGGCACAAAAAAAATTCCCCTAAGTTTCTTGGGGGGATTTTTTTTTTCCTTATTAAATTTGTTTTAGAAAGTAGGAAAATAATCTAGCAGGTTTTTTTACGTGTAATTTCCAAACTTCTTTCTCTGCAGCTTCTAAATATTAATCTTACTGATGATTTCACGAGGACCATCAACTACTTTGAAGTAGTCACTGTCCTTTTGAAAACCATACAAGGAGTACTTGTAAGTTAGCAGACAACAGGAGAAGGAAACCTTGTAGCTGTTGGCATGTACCTTGGGACTGGCTGAGTACGGAGCTGGGAGGGACAAATGCCTAGCGGCAAGGCTTGGAAGAATACTGTGTGAGACATTAGTTTAATTTGAATTGGAATTTAATTTGGCAATTGATAAGGGATGTTCATAACATGTTGATAAGAAAACAAGCTTTCTTTACAGGGAGGTATGCAAAATTGTAAGTGGGGAAATTAAAGTTAGGTGTGTTTTTTAAAAAAAGGAAAATGCTGAATGCTAACTCTCACTAGGATTGTAATTCCTTTAAGAAATTTAGTGAAAATGTTAAAAATGGGAGACAGGCATTTAAGCCACTGGAAATAATTCTGTGGGTCAGAGAGAGTCTCCCGAGTGTTCCTAGGCCAGATGAAACTTAAGAGGGTAGCAAAGACCCAAAGCAAAGGCCGTGAAGGCAAAACTGCCCATAGAGAGTTTTTACCAGTAAAATAAGTTTTGAGCTATTATCCGTGGCTGCTAACAAAAAGGAAGAGTATGCGTTTGAGACATGACTTGAAAATTTTTGAAAACTCCTCATGTGGAAGTAGTGGGGAAAAAATCTACCATAGATGTTAGTTGGTTTCAGCACTGGCTGCTGTAATCGAAATGAGGAATTTGTGAAACTTTTTTTTTTCCTTGATGCTAGTAGTGACTGACATTTTCAGGGGTTATATCGGGAGTGGATTTTATCCAGTGCATGCAAGAGTTAGGGTATAAATAGAATAAATGTGAGGCATTGAGACACAGAGCTGCATGCTAATAAGGGCAAGCTTGGACTTCGAAGGATCGTTTTTGTGACCTCTGATGTGCCTGTAGGGAGACACTACACACACTTGTGCAGTGTTTTGAACTAATCAGGTCTGTGCAATAATACCTCTAAAGCATTATGCTGCTGGACTGAGCCTGCCAGGATGTTTCAGTCCACAAATGCCTTGTCAGCATTGTGTAGTAGAGCTCTGGTGCTAGGAGACAAAACAGGTTTTGGCTGAGAGCAATTATGATATAGTTAATGAGAAGGGTGCAGCTTAAACTCAGACCTTGAGGGTAGAGTCCACTGTAAAAACGCTTTCAAAGTTTGTCAGAAGATAGGAGATAAAAAGATATCCTATTGATAGAGGCTTTCATAGCAGTTAATCAAGGGAGGAGGTAGGTAGAATAAAGAGCAACTGCTTATACACAGTGCTTTCAAAGACAAATGAATAGGATGAACTGTGTGGTGAAGGGTAATGCTGCACTACCTTTTAAGCTGAGGAGGTGGTTCTTTAACACGTTATTAACAGTACTTCTGAGGTCAGATAGTGCAGAAAAATATGGCCTAGCTTAGCAATATTCACATGCCATCGAGTTTGGAGACTGATTTATATTGACTGTGAACCAACATCTAGGTAGCTTTGCCCTGAAGACATGCTCCATAAAGTGCAAGGAGGGAAATATTTGGCAGGTTTTTGTTTATTCTGATTTGGAATATCCTCAGAAGTGTTTTGATAGTATGGGGGGAGGAGTAAAGCAAAAACTCACGTTATCTTTGTCTATTCAATGACTTCATTTTTTGGCATGAGTTGAGTAACATAGAGGTCTGGTTTTGTGTTGTGTTTTTTTTTTTTTTTAAAGGTTTTATGGAAGGATGTGTCTTTTGCTTCCTGTAAACTGAGTTGCCATAGTCTCTTCTCATTATTAGTCAAATCAGTCTCAGTCTTACAACTGAGTATGAGAAAGGTTCTTTTTTTTCCCATANTTGTTGTGTGTTTTTTTTTTTTTAAAGGTTTTATGGAAGGATGTGTCTTTTGCTTCCTGTAAACTGAGTTGCCATAGTCTCTTCTCATTATTAGTCAAATCAGTCTCAGTCTTACAACTGAGTATGAGAAAGGTTCTTTTTTTTCCCATAGATCTGGAGAAAGTATGTAGTTAGTGGATTCACAAATCTGTGTGTCGCAAAGCCTAGCAGCAAACTGGGTAATTTTGCGGAGAGGAACACTGAAAGGCTTTTACCCGCTCCGGGGTAGACTTCATGGCAGCGTTTGCCACGCTACCCCACTTGTAGTCATCAGTGCTGTCTTCAAGGCTGCTGAAAAAGCGTTGCATAGATTTTAATGAGACCATAAATTAAATGGAGCAAAGTTATACCTGGAATCAGTTGTGGAGGTCCTGTAGACCTGTGTCCTATCTCCTAGACAATGAAGTTTACAGTAGTTGTAGAGCACTGCTTTGCTGTGGTGCCTGCAGCCAGGGAGGAGGCCTTGTCAACCCCAAAGGAGTCATAGTTCAGAGTTACATTTATAAGTGAAATGTGATGACAGATCTTTTTAACTGTAGGAATTCAGCTGTGTTGAAACAATGAGAATCAGCAATTTGTCGCAGTGCCTGCTGGTATCGATTGAACGAGTGACAGCTTGAAACCTCTAAGGAGAAAGGTCCAGAGCAGGATGGTCCAGTGCAGTCCTTGAAGAGTTACCCTTAGTGAGTTTGTTGGCAGGGTGTCCACATATCTGTCACTTCAACTACTCTTGCACTATTTTTGAGAAAATATTTTCAACATATCTACAAAATTATTGCCACTAGGGTGAGTCTGTAGGTTTAAGCCTTGGCTACCTAAAGTTGGCTTTCATTTTTGGGTTACCTACTGTTTTATTTGCCCAGTATACATAAAACATTATACATTTAATTTTACAATGCAGTCAGGGGAATTACTCTATTCTGTGATTGGTTGTGTTGCGTTCTTCTGTGGTTGTGACAGTGTCTGCGTTGATGGAGTGTCCTATCTAGCTGGTTCTCTTAAAAGGAAAAGAGATTAATGGAAATAGGAGGGAAATGGTAGCTGCCTTCAGATAAAGTTTACCATAGTCCATTTAGAAGAATTTTTTTCAAATGTAGCAGAACATGTAAACAGGCTGGATTACTAGGCCTGTTTCAATGATGGCTGATAGCCACCGCATGAATTCTTGAAATTCCTCTGCTGGTTGCTGTGAAAATATGAAAAAATACAGTGCTTAGTAGCCAAATAACATAAAGTTGACATCCTGTTATTTGTACTTTGATCTATTATATAAACCAGTTGATTGTAATAGGAAATGAAATAAAAGGGTTTTTTTAAGACTTAATCCCAGAGAGACTATACATGTTCCAAGGACAATCTTTAAGGACTGTCAGAAATGTTTGATTTTGTCACCTGATAGAGGAAGCAAAGTAATGAAATGGCTGAAAGTGGTGTATCTTTTCTGTGATCAGTTATGCCTCAGACCATAGAAATACAAAAAGACCTGTGTCAGTGTTTCTACTCTTTTTGAAAAGGGCAAGTAATCTACTTAATTTTTAAAACATGGTGGGCCTAAAATTTTTTGAATTTGGACCAAGAATCACATGTAGTTGACAATGTAATGCTTAGGACATGCTTTCCTGTCTACAAATTAGCACAGCAAAACATGATATAGAGTAGCAAGCATTTGATTGTGAATTACAGGAGATAATTGCTCGTCAGTCTTGAATATATGGAAATATAGATGTGTGCTCCAATAAGCTGTATGTACCCTGCAATTGAAAGGCTCTTAGATAGTCCAGGTACCAGGTGCTTTTGTACTTGATAGGAGACTCTCCAATATGGCTTTTAACCATCTTTTAAAAAACAAGTGAAATATGAACAATGGATAGGAAAATTGATTGACCAAATACTACTTTTTATTATTACAATGCGCTAATGTTACGAAGTCTTACGTGATCAGTTTATTATTTGTGTACTGCAACAGGATATACAAAGCTTGCCTGTTGTGTTACTTGAGAGGTGATGCAGGTGATTAAGTAACAAATGTAACTGTTCTCTTGTGCTGTATTTTCAAGGTAAAACAAAAAGATGAGAGAGGGCTCATCAGTAAAATTAAAAAAAGGGTGATTTTGTATAACTGGTGTAATAGTTTGCTTCCAGTAAAAAAACCCCAAACCTACTGTGACTGTATTCAGTCACTTCGTCTGAACATTTTTTTATTAGATGCATTATTGAACAGCTGAAGTCTGATATACCTCAAGATATGGATTTTTAGAGTGATACTGGAGGACTTGCTAAAAAGTTCATGCAACCTTCAAAAATCTTGTCTTGAGAAATAGCTCTGTGCGCTGTGTTTGAATACTAGTTCTTTTAATTTGTCATGTCCTTTTCTACCCTGAATACAGCAAGTATATTCTCGTAAATACATTGGAGCAGATTGCAGCAATTTGTTACTTATAGGTTAAGGCTTAACTTTAAATTGATGATTTCAATTACATCCCTGAACAGATTTTTTTATCTTTAAAACAAACCAAAAACCTCCAAACCCTATATGAATTGAAATGCCTCAACAGTTATGTTTATCACTGTAGACTGTATGTCTTTACCATCCTCAGCTATATAGATGGTAAGCTAGGAAAAAATAATGTTTCGTTGGTACCTCCATTTAGGAAAAAAAAGACATCTCCCCCCACCTCTTCATGATTACCCTCCTGTCCTCACTCACCTCACCCCCAAATTGGTCCCCTAGCTATGATATTAATCATTATATGCAGATTTGCAGAGAGCATTCTGCCTGTGATGAAGCAGTGGACATTTTTCACCTGGAAAGAAGTGAAGGTGGAAGGGGGAAGACACCTGGAAAGAAATACACCTTCAGATTCAAGTTCAAGTTTTATATTCGAGTCAGCTTCAAACTGGGTTGAAGTTTTTAATCGCTCAGTCTGAATTTTATTTAATTATGTTAATCAAGGAATAGCTGAAGAATGGCTAACTATTAAGCTGTCCTAATAGCGATTCTATTAATAGCTAGCTAAGGCTAACATAGTTAGTGTGCAGATTTATTTTTTCAGCTTTTCTCACCAAACTGTGTCTCTCTTCTCTTTCTTCTCTTGCACTTGATACAGCTAGTCTCACTGACTGATGATGCTAACAGAGAAAGTAAAGCGTTTCCTACCAGTTATTCATCGCACTGGTGTAGCGATGTATTTGTTTTATGCAGTGTGCTGCTAGCTATGTTTAACTTTCCTCTATTTTTAGAACATTTTAAATAAGCCTAGAACCAGATTTCTTCCTCCAACATTGTATAACTCAACCCTTTAAAACTAGCAGAATATTTTCCAATAGGATTCAAGTACCCATAACAATTGCCTAAGTGTGTGGATATATTTACATCTCCAGGTACAAAAGATTAGATATAGGTCAAAAATGTAGTTGTATATATCATGACTGTGGTTCATGTGCCTGTTATAGAATGGAGAAAGCATAAACCAAGAAACGTTGTTGGTTGTCCTCTTGAATACTGAGTTTTCTCCTTGTATTTCTTAGTCTTTCTTTAGCTTGTTCGTTAGTGAATTGGATTTGCTTTCTCTGCTCAAGCTTGAAAAATAATCTTTCAGTATGCCATTAATGGGCTTGTCTTTTCTACAGGTGCTTTAAAAATGCATTTTTAAAATTCATGGAAGCTTTAATACAGCATCTCTGCTGTTGAGCTGATCATTTAGCAAGAGCTAGGAAGCTTCACACAGTCTGTCACCAGTGCAGTTAAGCTTTTTGATACTTGGGTTGTCTGAGCAAGCAAGTTGTCCAATTCCATTTGTAAAATAGCCATGACAAAAGGTAGTCTTTTGGGGAGAGGTTAAACGCTTTTTTGCATTAGGAAGTGTTGCACCCTTCCACACAGATGTAATATTTGCTGAAAAGAATTAATATTTGCTTCTGGTGGAATCCTCGGTGAGGCTGAAGTCCACTCATTCTCGTAGTGGATTAAGAAATAGTCAGGGAGACTAGTCTGGCAGCTCCTTATCACAGCTGGGTGAATACAATCTCCAGCTGTTAGTTCCACCTTCCAACTCTCAAATCTTCTGGTTTTACCTGGCTGCTCCTGCACTAAACCTGTGAAATGTAGATTAAAAAAACAAACAAAAAAAACCCCCCTCTGGCATAGGGAAGACTTGCACTTTTTTTTTGTTGCTGCTGTTCTTGTGGTATAGATTAGGAAATGAGATTTAAGTTACTCATTAACAGTCAGGCAATGGCCAGTGATGAAGATAGGCAGTCCACAATCCAGGTGTAGAGTGTGTAGAGACAGGTATGCTGAAGTCAGGCCACTTACCTCTGTATCTCTTCCCGGAGATGTCTACTCCCAGTGATTATCTTTCAGATGATTTTACTGTTCTGTACTTGCCTGTTCGGGACTTGTCTTTTTACTTTAATGAAGAGCGTGCAAGAACTTGTAGGGCTACAAAAGGGAAGATTTATGTTGTTTGCAAGCGGATCTTTCCTCTTTATAACAACAACAACAAAACCAACACAGGAAGTTTTATGGGAGTAGGAAATTTACTGAGGACTGGTGGAGAAGGAGCCTAAAGGATGTTTTCTGTTCTCACTGTGTAATACAAACTTGTTGTTTGCACATACTGTGCATTGCGGCTGGAAAGGGAGGGTTTTGACTTCTGTCCTGCTCATTTGTGTTGCTTCTCTGATGCCAGTGGAAGGATGAGTGTCTGAGGACAGGGTGACCTTTTCAGGAACAGTATCTGTTTATGCTGGTTGGCTTCACAAGCATTGAAGTGTACGGTCTTTATGCATAGAGAAATGCAGCTTTAGTAGAGGTCTCAACAGACTTGAATGCTTGTCAATGTTGTTTTCCTTTCACTCAAATTTGGCAACTAATGCATTAGAAGGTACACTGGCAGATCACCTAATTGAGAGTTTTGAATTTGCTTGGTTAAAAAGATTTGTTGAAATAGGATGCACTTGACAGGTTGGTTGCAGACCTAGAAGGAGAGATGCCATTATCAGTGGTTTAAATGCCAAGTTGTAAGAGTGTATAGGATAGTTCTAAATACTGATATGTTTTCATCACATCTCAGATGAAGAAGGATTTAAGCCATGATTTCAGTCAGGAACTAAAAAAGAAGATATTGGCACTTTTCTGACAAAATGGGTGATTCAATTATTCAGATCTGTAGTCATTGTTAAGTTTAGCCATTGTTATTTCCATTAGAGCATTCTATGCTCAGGATGAGTGAGTATTGCAAACTGGGACTCAGAAGTGGTAGATGTAGGGATTTTTAATGGCTTTATTCATGTTCTGTGAGCACACAAAATATTATCTAAATTTATCTGATTTTATTTCAGTTTAGTGACTTCGGGGAAGTTGGGGAACTGATTGAGGAATAAGACAAATAGTCTGGGAAAACACCTTTGGAGGCAGAACCTCCTGTTTGTGTAGACTGCAGTTATTTGACTTTTGCCACATAGTTTCAAAGGAGAGTTGGTGTGTGATGCTTAGCTGACAGCCAATTATTTGCTCTTGTGGGATTGCTGAGTAAAATTGACTAATTGTTCATGAGGCTACTTACTCTTGCCAGTACTTTATAGTTTCTCTGTAATAACTGTTGCAAGACGTTTGGGACATTTAATTCTCGTGATGGATATAGATAAATAAGAAGATACTTGCTGTCTTGCATCGGATGTTGTCAGACTCTTCAGAAACTAGTTTTTCAGTAATCATGGATGTAAGACCAGAGTATAGAAAGCCACTGTGTATAAATTTGAGGCTTATTTTCAATAGACAAAAGCAACTACGCAAAACTATTGTGAATTTCTGTGAAATATGCTTATAGTAAGTTTTCATGATAACTTTATTTCTGTGATACAGGTAATAGGGTGTTGGGGTTTTCACTTTGAGATCACAACTGCTTATGTGGTCCTGGTTTAGTAGTCCAAAAGTCATTAACACATGATGTGGAAAATGAGATAATACAAAATGCTGGAATAGTTAATCCAAATTTATGTTCAGTTGCAGAAGAATGGAAGAACAAATACACAAAGAGAGGGTGAATCATCCTCTTGGTTTTGTAAGCAGTCTCTTCCCAGAAGCCGTATTGGCACAATCACACATGGAGCCTTCGTCTCAGAGTTCCCATGTTGTTTTAGTTTTTAAGGAATAAATGAATGAATCTCTCTGTCATTGTCATGACTGGGAATATTATAATTAAAAATGCTGCTTCCATAAACAAAACCATTTGGTTGCTAGTGGATAATGCAATGTCCAACCTTATAAGAAACTTTTATCAGAGATTAGATCAGTATTGTTCAAATACATTTTAGGTTTTTCATATGCCACCTACCATGAACTATTAAAGCCTGATACCTTTCCTCTAGGTTTTTTCCTTTCTGGTCTAGGAGGAGGAAAGAATTAATGATCATGTGCTGTCAAAAGGTCCAAGGCAGAATACAGTTATGAAACAGTCTTCTGTGTAGCTATTTAGAGAGTGAAGAGGAGCTAGTGTTGACTCACAGGTAGCATAATTGACTCACACATAGCATACTTTCCCTTTTTTCATTCCCCCAGGCCTTGCAAAATTGTTTTGTATCTTGAAACACATTTAATGGAGCTATTAAAAAGTAATATCTTATGTTTAGGAGCTGCACTGGTATCATGGGATACCATCAATGAACCAAAATCACTGAAATCAGAGTCTAGTTCTAAATATTTAAAAAACATCTTTGAAAAGCATCTATTTTATTCTCTTTTTATTGAGGTAATTTAATATACAGATATTATTGGGCCAAAATGTCAATTTGAGACCTTGTGGATAAATGTAGGCTCTTAAAATCACAGTTTCTCAAATTTTACAGTATTCTGCTTAGCTGTCACAGCTGAAGTAATACTTTGGCCAAAAAAAACCAAAAGCTGTCACACGTGATTAGACCTCATAAATTGTGAAGGTAGTACCTAGGTACAGTGTTCTTCGTTGTGATGTCCTTTTGGAAAGGACAATTCAGATAGAAATTCTGAATGTTTACATGCTTTTTTTTTTAAAAAAAAAAGGTTAATGTGGGATGAGGTGATTGTGCCTTGATGCTGCGTTTGATGTTTGACTGTTCTTCTAGCAATTACTAAATAAAAGTGTGTTAGATTGTGTCCAATCTGTTTAAAGGTACACGGTGATTTCTGTTTTGGAAAGTTCTGATTGCCCTGACTGTGTTTGCTTTCAGTATTTAGCCATCAGGGAAATGCAAGTCAATAGTGTTTTTCTCACTAGGTAGGCTTGTATAAAAAAAAAAAAGCGTAAGGCTTTTCTACCCATTTTTTGTGGTCTGAAGGGCTGAGAGGTGCTGTATTGGGAGTGGGCAGCATCTGTCAAGCACTGTGTTCTGCGTATTTTTGGTAACTCATATTGTGGATCAGAACAACTTGGATTCTGCTGTACTTTCCTCAGCTAAAAAGAAAATGGATAGTAAATTAAGGTTTGGTGGGGTTTTTTAATCTCCCTTCTCCTTAGCAGCACTTTGTTTCCAACTTCCCTGTGTAGCTAGAGGTATAGGTATTTAAACAAGTTGTCACAGGATAAGGTAGGGCAGGAACTTCAAGGATACCGATGACTGGAGCAGCTGTGGGCTTGGTGTGTGCTGCAGTATGTGTGGAAAGAACTTAATGCCTAAGTTATGTTGAAACAGGATTTAATGCATAGTCAAGGAAGCAGAAACAGAAGCACTGGGAACTGTTTTCTTCCTTGTAATGTAGCACAAAGTTAAAGACGAGCTACTGAGCAGCAGCAGCAAGAGATGAGGGGAAGGCATGGGACTGTGCTTGCTGTGCCTGATTCTGCGTAGAGGCTAGCAGCAGTATCCCTTATTATATCTGCTATGAAATTGAGGTTATTTGAAAATGTGGCTTTAAAAATGTTTGGACGCTTCCATAATCAAATACGAAACGGCATCGCCTTTGCTTTACCAAGGAAATGGTTTGGGAAGGAGGACTCTAAGGCAGAAACTAACCTGGATAAAAAGTTCTTTGGGATGCATTGAAAATAGGAGGAGAAAAATCAAATCAGTTTGTGATAGTTATAGGCGTAGGATTATGAAATGATGTCTGTAGAAAGATTTATGGCTGTCCACTTGTAGCCAATGTATTCAGACATGGGGGAGTACAAGACTGATTTGTAAAACACAGTGAAAAAAACTCGAGTCGTCAGTAACACACATTGTTTCTAGATGCCTGTAATCTCTAATTTATCTAATCAGTGTGCTTGGATAAACTAACTCTACAGGAGCTCTACTTCCTCATATGTAATAAAATGTGAGGTGTGAAGCCATAAGTGTAGTGGTGATAGCAGAAGGAGATGGTGTGTTGCTTAAAAATTAAAAAAAAAAAAATCAGTGTCATGAACAACCTGTAATGTGTATGAAAAATTCAGTGTTAGAAAGTCTTGATGTAGCTGTATCTGTGATGTAAATTCAGACTTCTCGGAAGGTAATTTAAAGCAGCCTTGTGTCTGGACAGTGTTTCACGTGAGGATTTGCTTTCAGAGTGTAAATTCACATGTTTTTGTAACACTTGTCGTATTATTTTTGCACCAGATTACTGGAAGATGATTTTGAGTGTTTGCTTCTTAGAAGAGCTGATGCTGTGCTTAGCTGACATGATTTTTTTTTTTGTTATTTGGGTTTGGTTTTTTTGCCTCCACCACTGACAGTTTAAACTTTCAGAATAGTTAAAGGCAACCTTTTCCAGGGGCCTTTCCGAGCCAGGAGGTGTTACTAGATTAGATTGATTCTCATCGGGTTACCAAATCTGTTTTGTCAGGATGCATACATTTGACTGTTGTAAAAAATAAAAGTCAGGTTTGTTTTCTTCAGAAGGTCTTTTAATACTTAGGAGTTACAGTACTACTGCCAGTAGGAAAAGTTTTGGGAACTGTTTTTCTACATAGAAACTTAACCTAATCTCAGAGAAGAACAGCAAACGGGATGTTTCTTTGTTGCCTTTTGTTACCAATGTTGTTGTCTCCTTCTGTGGTGGTCCCCAGTCAATTTTATGATGCATATGCTAAGTCAGTGTCTCCTGCCTTGTCTTAGTTGACTCTTTACCAAAACTGCTGACTAGTAGCTAGGCTGACTGTTGTTTTCTAGATATGAAAGCATAATGGGATATGCATTTGTATGATAGGTATTTGAATTCTGCTAAGGACTTGTGAAATTTGGGAAGTGCTCTCTTCTGTTTTGCCTCGAACCCTACAGTTAATTATTTGTATTTTTTGTGAAAGGAGTCTTCCTGAAAGACTTGGTGATGCGCTAGCAGACACGTATTGAGTAAAAATGTGCCATTGAAGCAGCCAGAAGTACTGCTTTGGCTGCTGAGTATATTTCTATTATTTTTTATTTTCTAGTTTACTGAGAGACTTTGATACTTCACAGTATTCATGTACAGTTGAAATATTTTGTCTGTTTTTTAAGAGTTTGGAGTTCTATTTTAAATCATTTCAAATGTTAGTGGATACTTGCTTTTGAAATTAAGAAGTGCAAGATAAAGTGATGTGTCTGATACAATGGTGCTATGTGCTGGGGTGATAATGTAATAGCTAAAGAGGTGCTTAGAATTCTGTGTATACTTACTTAATCTGATTATATGACTGCCAAATGTTTCAAGGGAGTCATCTTTTCAAAGTTTGACTTCTCTAGTGAGCTTTTGGGGTGAGGGAAATGGTCTATGTCATTAACCTTTGATAGTATGTATTACACTTTACATAACAGGGCAATTAAGTTATGGATGATGCTTTTTTAATGTCAAAAAATGCATGCCACCCAGAAACAAACCCCCTGTATTTGGGATATGGACATGTTTCTTTGCAAGCTAGCACAAGAGTGGCAGTACACAGAGTTATACTGTCTGTAGGAGCTTATGGAGATCCTGGAGGGTACGCGCCAGCATTTTTCTGCGCTTGGTCAACAGGAGGTAAATAACAGTTAGAAGGAAGAGTGGTTTTATAGGCATAAAAACCAGCGGTGGTAGTTTTCATGCTATGTGTAACAGAAGGCGTTTAATTAGGTTGCAAGTCTGCAGTGGGGTTTTTGGCAATTTGTATCTCATCAAGCCATAAATCCCTTTCTTCATGTGAAAGTAAAGCTGGTTTTGTTTGTGCTTTAATGAGCTACACTTTATGTGACAACAAAACTGCCTTGGTTCACTTATATCTGAATGACAGTGTTCTTAGAGGGGAGAGAGGAAGAATTGTTCTTTTTGCCCCCTTCTCCCTCTTTTTTGCCCCCTTCTCCCTCTTTTTTGCCCCCTTCTCCCTCTTTTTTGCCCCCTTCTCCCTCTTTTTTGCCCCCTTCTCCCTCTTTTTTGCCCCCTTCTCCCTCTTTTTTGCCCCCTTCTCCCTCTTTTTTGCCCCCTTCTCCCTCTTTTTTGCCCCCTTCTCCCTCTTTTTTGCCCCCTTCTCCCTCTTTTTTGCCCCCTTCTCCCTCTTTTTTGCCCCCTTCTCCCTCTTTTTTGCCCCCTTCTCCCTCTTTTTTGCCCCCTTCTCCCTCTTTTTTGCCCCCTTCTCCCTCTTTTTTGCCCCCTTCTCCCTCTTTTTTGCCCCCTTCTCCCTCTTTTTTGCCCCCTTCTCCCTCTTTTTTGCCCCCTTCTCCCTCTTTTTTGCCCCCTTCTCCCTCTTTTTTGCCCCCTTCTCCCTCTTTTTTGCCCCCTTCTCCCTCTTTTTTGCCCCCTTCTCCCTCTTTTTTGCCCCCTTCTCCCTCTTTTTTGCCCCCTTCTCCCTCTTTTTTGCCCCCTTCTCCCTCTTTTTTGCCCCCTTCTCCCTCTTTTTTGCCCCCTTCTCCCTCTTTTTTGCCCCCTTCTCCCTCTTTTTTGCCCCCTTCTCCCTCTTTTTTGCCCCCTTCTCCCTCTTTTTTGCCCCCTTCTCCCTCTTTTTTGCCCCCTTCTCCCTCTTTTTTGCCCCCTTCTCCCTCTTTTTTGCCCCCTTCTCCCTCTTTTTTGCCCCCTTCTCCCTCTTTTTTGCCCCCTTCTCCCTCTCTTTTCCTCATTGTTTTCCCCAGGATTACCTGTATTGGGATACCTCGTTTATACCAAGTGTATGTTGAGGTACAGGAGTTGTGTGTGGACTGTTTCTTTGAGCAAATACGTGGTACATATGGAGAAGCGCATTGTTGCAGGGACCTCCCTGTTAAGCAAACACAACTGTTATTTTACTAGTAAAATGTAACTATTTTGTTTACCTTCACATGTTAAGCATAAAGATACGTGTTATGAATTGAAGTAAGAGAAGATGATAAGCTGATTAGTAGAATTACATTATGGAATGCCCTTATTTTCGAAACATTTATTGTCTTTCAGTTGGGGATCGTCTGGCAGAATTTTCAGGCTTATGGTATCAAAGCGACTTTGAAAAGGATAAGAGTCTGCTGAACACTTCTTCAGAATTGATAAATATGGATTATGTCCTTTCTGTCCTACAATTTAAGTTAATGGATTACCTGGTTAATGAAGTTACCTAGTGACTTACCCTGGCCTTGCTGTTGACCGTGAGTGGGAAGGGAACACGTTAAATGACAGCAGTGGTTGTGCGAGATCCTCCTCTATGTGGGCTAGTGTTGGTGTTTGGTACTTTTCCATTAGCTGGAAGGGCAGAAACGGCTGTCATAGCACTGAATGCTTGGCTCTATACTTTTTATCTCCATGATAGGAAAGTGCTTTAGAGAATAGAAACAAGTACAGTGCTTCATGAAGTGTGTCTCACACAGACTGTCCCTGACCTTACTGCCTAGGAGCCCCTGAATCTGAGCCAGCCCACTCCTCACGTAGTTTCACTGAGCTGTGGTTGTATTAAGGTTTGTTCTGTATAGGTAAGGTTTGTGGAAGGCACTGCTGAATAGTGGAGTGAAATCTGGATGGTTTTGGCCAAGCGATTACCATTTCTCTACTGGCATTTCCTAATTGAAGTAATTTACCACTTCTTTTTTTTTTTAAATTTGCTTCCCTTTTGAGTAGTTTTGTGACTAAAAAGGTCAGGAGAAACATAATGACAAATACGTTTCTAATTTCTGTATGCAAGGTTGAGGATAGCTGTGTACTTTGTTTCAAAATTTGAAACAATAAGCAAAGATACAAGCATAATATTTTAGCAAAGAAAGCAGGTAATAGTTTTATTTTTGTCATATCCCATCCATGCAACCTGGTGTTCACCTTTGATGGGACCTGAGGGCACAGATATTGACTGTAATTTGCCTTCATTCACCTTTGCTTTTTTCCCCTGCGCTGTGTCCCAGTTTGTTCCCTGGCTGTTCTATAGATGAATGTAAATATCCTCTTGAGCAATCTCTGTAAGATGAAGTATTCTCTTATTTCTGGCTCTCCCCTTTCCAGCCTCCACTATGCCTTATTAAAAAAACCAAATAAACCAAAACCTAAGCCCGTGACATGTAGCAGAAACAGGAATCTATAAATAACTGTCAATAAAACAATCTGGCTGAGCAATGCAAAGTGATGTTAAATATCTAAGGATTTTTCCTTTCACCTTTGATGTAATCTTAAGGGTTATCAGTAGCAAGTATTTTTTTTCTAATGAAAACAATTTCTAAACTAGAACATGTCCTTGTAACAGGGGTTTTGTATGACTGCATTATAAATGCAGAAATGCTTCTAAGAGGGAAGAGAAGTATGAAGAATCCCAAATGTGTTTGAAGTTAGATACAAGTTTTCTAACTTCTAGAGCTGTGGAGGAAAATTCTTACAAGTTGCAAGGATGCAGAGAAGTGTTCCCTTCTTGCTGAAGCTTTGCTGGCTGAAGAGGCTGTAGCATGTAGCCGCTTCTAGCTGCTGCTGTGCAGAGATGTCTGCCCTCTCATGTCTTCTGCCTCCCCGCTTCATGCGTTCAGTCTTCAGTCCTTGTCCAAATCAGCTGGGTAAAGGGTTTCCTGTGCAATTTTATCTGAGAGATAGAGGTTAAATAACCTTATTGCCTGATGGATCTGGGAGGGAGTGGGGAGCGATGGTTTCCAGTGGAAAGGTGCAAACTCTTGAACCCAGGCTGCTGACATTGAGAAAGATAATGCAGGGCTTGGACAAACTCCTGCCCTGTCTGCCTGAGCCTGCAGTTGTTTGCACCCCAAAGTTACAGGTTTATTTTTAGTCAGAACTAACTTAAATAAGGAATTCAAAGCGGCGATGTTCTTAAATGTTTTGACTTACTTAAAGGAGTTGGGGAGGAGGAGAAGGGGTTGAGGGAAAGAAGAAATGGGATTAGGGATCTTGTGAAGCCCTTTCCTGGCATGCCAGCATGTGTGGCACATACTGGGTATGTGGCTAGCATCCCCCACCTGGGGGACAGCTGGCAGTTTGTGTGCTGTGCGCCGGGACACGTTCACTTTGGAGAGACAGAAGGGGAGCGCGGGATGCCCTATTTTCCAAAAGCTGGAGAAATCTTCCTTCTTAATGCAAGGCTGTGTGTCTCCTGTTTCCCAAGGAAGGCTCCGACTTGAGATTCAGCGATCTCTGACCACTGTGCAGAGAGGCAGCTTGCTTGATAACGACGAGTGGCGCAAGCTTGCGTAGACTCTGCCTTCTCCTTTGTGTGCACACCCGTGATTGATGTTTTTCATTGCTGATCCTGACAACTGGCACTATTGTACTGAGGTGAGGTAGAGAGAAATTGTCAGATTGCTTAAATCCCTGTGAAGCCTGGCAGCAGAGCTGTGGTGGAGGAAGAGGGAATACAAATAACATGAGGCTGAATTTTTTTTTTCCCCTTCCTTTCTTCTGCCCAGACTGTGTCTTTGCAAGTACGAGGGCAACACAAGGCAGTTCCATGTGGGAAAGTTAAGGAATTAATGTGCCATGTCTTAGTGTTACCGTACTGGGGCTAAACAGATGGTGTAATTAGCCTACAGCGGTGAAGAGCTATTTTTTTGATAAGATAAAAGGAAGTAGTTGCGGGTAGTGGAAGAACAGTCTCTTAAATTGGCAGGACTTACAATGTGTTTATACAAAAGTATCAAGTGTATGGGTGTTACAGTTCCTTTCCAATTGCAGTCCTTTTTCTTCATATTTTTATTTATTGAGTAGCTCATAAGAGAAAAATATTTTGTTGAATTACTTTTCAACACTTTTACCAAGCTCATCTGGGAGAGTGAAGGAATCAAAAATAGACATTCCCTTTTCTTGGCTAATGGCGATCTTATCGCTTCGGAATGATAGGGAAAGAATTCTCCCTTCCGTTTGTTTCTTCCCACCTATGTGTTGGAAGGCTGTCATAGGACTGCGAGGGTCTGTAGGAGGTCTGTTCTTGACTGACCCCACACGTTCTGGGTTTTGAACTCATTCACTTTGCATCTCTGTTTCCAGCTCCCCCTTAACTTATTTTGGTTGGGATATTTTAAAAAGGACAGGAGCAATTATAAATAAAAGTTACAAGCAATAAATGAGATTGAATTTGGCTTGCACTGTTTAAGGAAGAAAACTTCATCTAAACAAAAACAGTGGAAAAATGAAGGAATGGCAACAGGAGGAGAGGAAAAAACAGGTTATATTGGGAGCAAACACATCTACCACTGGATTAAGCTTCAGTTTTTGTTTGTTTGTTTCCAAATCCTTTGAATCACTTTTGCTTCCTTGTGAAAAGATACTAAACAGGTATGCTTGCTTTTCCAGCCCAGCTCTTCGTGTCTTGACCCTAAATCGGTAGTTATCTGGTCTATCAACGAGTTAGTAATTCTGATTTTTGGATGGTTTGGTTAAAAGTGGCTTCTCAGATGTATTTTATGGAAGATACGGTATCGGTGAGTAGAAAATGTGGCAAAAGCAATTGCTTTCAGATTTTTTTTTTCCTAATAACTTTTCTGTTCTTTTTCCCAGGAAGTGGTTAGGTTTGGTACATTGGATTTATTTGCCTTTGCTGATAGAGGCTGCTTTCTGTTGTGCAGTGGTAGCTCTGCCTGTCTTCAGAGGATTTGATTTTACCTGTCTGCTTACAGGAATCTATGCCCTCCTTTATCCACTTGAGAGTGTATAGAATGTCTCCGTATGTTGATTTTTTTTCTTTTTCACCAAAGAAGACCAAAACCTAAACAATCCTCCAATCTAAATTCAAGCCTTATTTCACAAGTCTCATTTTCCCTTTTCCTGGGAGAGGAGGTGAGTGAGGAGGGCTGTGTTTTGGTGGCAATCTATATTAAAGCTTAAAATATTGCTTCAGGACTGTCCACTGGATTTTTTTTTTCCCTCTCCCCTCTCAGCTTGTAATCTAATTGACACTGGAAGATAGTCCACAAAGTGATTTATAAAAACTCCCTCCTCCCAAGAATGTACCTGTATGATTCCTTGCATGGAAGCAATCAGAAGGGGAGGGAATAGACATAATAATAAAGGAATGTGAAAGACTTTTATCCTAATCAATATTTAGGTGTAAATGAACACCATTAGGGCAACAGTTTATATGTCTTGGAAGGGGGGGGGAGTAGCTTTTTATAAAAAAGATTAGGTGTCTTTCCGTTAAAAGTGGATGCGGAAACATGGTACTAAAAGTGATTTTCATGAAGCCATGGTAGGTTTTTGACCCCACATGACGAACATCAGTCAGGTGTGCAGTGTGTGCATGTCATAGGTTCTTTCAGGCAATTGCCAGGGTTACAGAACTTCCCGCTTTCGTAATCCAGTTTCCTCTTGCAGCTGCAGGAAGCTGGCATGTGCGAGTGGATGCAGCCTCTCAGCACTGCTTACTAAGCAAATTTCATCAAGTTCTGAGTGCTCCCAAACAGCCAGAGGGATGAAAGGATTCAAGCAGCAGCCTTAAGGTTGAACTGCAGCCCTGGCTATAGCCAGTGCAAGCCACCTTCTTTTCTTGGCTTGACTGAGTTCTCTGAACACCTTGCTCCCGGGCAGGTGTGACAGGTTAGAGCCCTTGAGGGTAACCGAAGGTGATTTTAAAATTTACCGTTCTTCTATACTGACTCCATTACTCCTTCAGGAAGGACTATTGATTAAATAGAACGAGGGGAAAAAGAGTAAGAATGCAGTCTTTCCTCCCTGAGATACTGTTCGGTTTCAAGGAATGAGATATAATTTAATAATATGTTATGGATGTTTTTGAAAGTTCACTTAATTCCTACTTTTGGAAAAGGCTTTCATACTAGCTGACATTCAGATACCTAGTTTTAATGAAAGAGAGAGCAGTCTGGATTCAGGTTAAATATCATTCCAAGTCAGCTCCTTCTGCAGTTTAAAAAAGTGTGTGTGTAAAAAAAAAAAAAAAAAAAA
>VZSC01017430.1:0-17906 GCA_013398225.1 Steatornis caripensis | reverse complement strand
CCCCCCCCCCCCCCCGGGTAATCAGGAATTGTGTGTGGATTCACCTTCTCAGATCAAGTCTGGTCTGGTCACCTGGCAAGACTATGGAGGCCCTGCAGCTGTGCCAGCATTCCTGCACAAGGCTTTGATGGTGCAGCTCCAGCACTTGCAGCCTTAGCACAGACCAGGGTGTCTCCCCCACACTGGTGTCTTAAAAATTGCAAGTGGCCGATGTATATTGGTGCTGGCCCTCAGCAGAGCTTCAGCCTTGTTGGAAAGGAAACATGGAGCAAAACGCTACTGTAGATGATGCTTATGTACAAGAAAGTGGTGGAGTTGAATACCTGCTGTGGGGGAAGGTGTCACTCGTCACACAGAAAAACAGTGTCTTAAGAGCCAAGAGGCTTAGATTTCAAGTACTGTTTATCCTTGTTTCAAAGCTACATCCTTCTTTAAGTTTAATCACTTACTGTGTAAAAACAAATAGAAGGCGCTTTCAAAACAAATACGATTCTCTAAATGAAGAAATATGCTATTTCAATTTCTTAGTATAGAAAAAAAATTTTTTTTTAGTTAACGTTCTCTCAAGAACATTTACTTATTGCAACTTTAGCAGTTCCAGTTCCTTCCAGTTGATTTTTGGATTAAAAAAATATATGTTCAGATGTAGTAAAAATCAGAATGGAAAATAATTCTGCTGCTTGTTAGCTTATTATTTGAGTTTGCTAGAATAGTGAAAAAATATCTGTGCTGCCTGTGTGTGCTTACTTACAAGCATACTGTATGCTTGCAGCATTTTCTAATAGACCTGAAGCTATAGTAAGCTTTTAAAATAATTTTGAGTAGCTAGTACTCTTGTCTAAAAATGCCAATGTGTACATGTACCCTGTTGGTATGAATTTATACTGGTATAAGTATGAATTAATACTGCTATCAGTATTGGCTTTTCTCCATTAAAAAATAAGGATACCTTATCTGGGCTTAGGATGTGAGTTATAATATCCGTATTAGTTTGGTTTTTTTCTTGGTAATTGAGCATTTTAAAGCAGACTTGTACCAAATAGCAGTCCTGATTTTATTCAGACTAAAAGCCTCTGTTGTGTTGTCTCTCCCTTTCTCCCTTCCTTTGACCACACTGACAGTTCATGGATTTACTCTGTGCCTTGTGACAAAGGTAGCCTTTTTAGTACTTTGTACTCTTGCCTTGCATATTTCCTCCCATTGCCTCCAGACTTGTATAATTTTTTCTGCCCTGTGCTAATTTCTCAAATGTCTTTTCTTGTCTGTTCCTACACTGTTGAGTAGCAACTTCTAATACTTCTCTCTTGTCTAATTTAAAAAGCTAAACATGTTGTTATGTACTAAATACTTAGTTATGCTTGTCATTTAATATGAATTATTTTTTATATTAAGAAAAAACACTCCAAGGAGTCTTGTCTTGTTTGGATTGTGAGGGACAAAGCTCTTGCATGTGTGTGCTCATATACAGCTTATGACTTGACCCTTCTGACTCAAAAGACTTTCTTCTCAGGTTTGAATATGTAGGTGTCTAATGAGTGTTAATCCTACACAGATGAAAGACGAAGAAATGGACATGATTATACGAGCCTTTAATGCATATTTCAGCTTAGGAAAGGCTTGTATAAGCCCTTCGAGAAATTTGTTACTCACTATTACACTTGATGTGAGTACAGGAGAATTTAACTAGCTCGCTTTGTTTGTTGTTCCGTGATCTACTCACTGCAATATGGAAAGCAGATACATAGAGCTGGCCAAGTCTGATTTGGAGTTAATAATGTCTATCTCTATTTCATTCTGAGTCTTAAAGATAGGACTCTCTGTTTCACACTCATGTGGACTCAGCCGCTTAACTGGAAAAGGTAGTCTGTTGTGTCAAAGATGAATTGGTCATGTATTTTTCCCTAGTGAATTAAGGATGATGTTTTTCTAGGCATGCTTCTAGTTCCTCTTCACTTTTAGCAGCAGTGGAGTGTCATGGGACTCGCTTTTCTTTCCTTTCCTAGTTAAAACTTCTCTTAATTTAGTTGACAATCATGGAGCCTTCTTCAGTAAGCAAGTCAGTGATTGTTATCAAGCCTTTTTTTCCCAATAATATTCTTCCCTTTAATTATATATATTTTTATATATATTTAAATATATGTATTTCTTTCCCCCACGATTTCTTTGTTAGATTTGTACTGGATGGAGTCCTTTGTCAGGGCCCTCTTTGCTAGTCTGCTGCAAAGAGAGACCCTAGTCTGTGAGAACTTGATTATGGACAGAAATTTTTGGGAAGGTTTTCCATGTTTTTAAGGGGATGCAAGTTAGGCTTGAATGAACTTCTACCCAATGACAGTTAATTTGCTTAGAGACAATAGGCTGGCTTAAAGCACCTTTGTTTTTCTGCATTACTCTTCAGAGGGAAAGTTAAATGTTGAACGTTGATTATTCAACCACAGAAACAGATGATGTGGTCAATTGGCTTCCAGGTGGAGTTGCCCTTATGAGGTGTATACTATGTGTGAAGTGGTGATCTGTGGTCACAACGGTGTCTTTTGAGTTAGAGTATTCCATGATGCCAATACCAAATACGCTGCTGAGGTGCAGCCATTCCTGCTGGGTAAGGAGGCATCGGGAATTGGGTTGAAGGCGTGTGCCATGGGTAATGTGGGGGCTCTGTGAGTGGGCTATAAGGAACCATCTTGGTTTCCTCCTTTTTTTATTTGTTATTTTTTAAAAAATTTATTTTCTGTCCCAGTGTAATCCTCAGGCACCTTGTATGGCAAACATCACCACTGTGATCACATGTGTCATGGCTTGGCTTTGCTTTGCTTCGCTTCAGTGCTTTATGCAGAGAGGTGGACAGCAAGTGCCACTTACCCCTAGCCTCTGCCTTCCCTTGGGCCCAGAAGAGAAAGGGCACAGTCATGCCCCAGGGCTGGAGGGGCAGGGGTTTGAGGGAGCAGTGCTGCATGCAGCTGTGCAGCACTGCAAGTCCTCGCTGTCCCTGACATCCTGAATCACGCTAGTACAGGGATATTGATGTATAATCACCCGTAGTGTGGGAAACAGTGTTCGTGTTTATTGGCTTTGTCTTTACTCAGTTTGTTCATGCCAATTCTCATCTATAATACAGCATGCATAAAGACATAAAAATGTGTAATGAATACTGAACATCTGTACAGAGTGCTTTTGAGCACTTTTTTGGTAAGAGTGTTTGAAATGCTGGCTGGCTATTTAAAATACCCACAAAGGAATCTTGTGATCTTACAATGTTTTATAAAACTTCTCCTAAATATTTAAAGACAATTTTGGGCTTTGCGAAATAGCTTTATCTAGTGCTAGGGCAGCTCCTGGGTTTGAAATGTGGTTTTTCAGTAGGCATATGTTTGAGTGAGATGTAAGCCAAAATGATTGTGTATTAAACTGTATGTGATAAAATATCTCAGCTGTGTAACATGTTCAGTATTTTTCCTATTGACGCTCACTTGAATTTAAATGCCTTTCACAATAAATCTCCTCCCCCCACCCCCCGTTAGCCATTAGGCTTACAGATCATTATTTAATGGATAGTGTATTAATGGACTTCCCATCCTAATTACTGAAATGAGTGCCTTGCAAATGCACTATCAATCAATGATTGAATGTGTGTGTTGTATCTTGAACTCTCTTCTTTTTCACTGAACTGCCTCAGCTGTTTAGAACAGAGATTTCCTGGGAATCTGTCTTTTGCTTTTTAGTCACACCTCAATGGTACATAAGAATACCAGTTGTAAACATTTTGCCAATGAACTCGATGTTATTGTTAAGTTACCATTAACTGTTCTTTTTAATGCTAATTGGAGATGGTGATTTTCTTGAATGAGCAGAGTCTTGTTTGATCCTGCCCCCCGTAGCTCTTAAAATTCTATTATTAATCATATTATTAATTCTATTATTAGTGGTAAAGTGTGAGTTGGAAATGTGTGTGTAATGATATCTGTCAATTAGATACGTATAAAGGCACTCACATATATGTTTAAGGCTCTAGCCTTAACTGTTCTTATGCTGCATTAATGTAAAATCCTTACTCTAAACTCAAGTAAGATATGCAACTTCCCATAAATGCAACATATTATTGTGAAGGTTCAAGCTGCAGAATAGTGGTTTAAGCCATTTATTGAAACCGATCAAAAGATGCATGCTAGAAGCATGCAGTAGCAGCAAGACACGATCAGGGCTGTTGTTTTGAGTGCTGTTATCCTCATTATTGCTTAGGGTGTATTCCAGAGTCAAAGCTGAAAACTTGGGTCTTCCAGGAGTTGGAACCAGGAGAGTGGAAGCTCATAGAAGAACTTGAAGTTCAATATGAGGCTTAGTAGTGTGGCTTGTAAACAGCAATAACAACAAAACCAAGATGTGTTACTTAAGCAACCTGTGCCACTTTTGGCTTTGCGTACCAAAGCTGTTGTCTTTTCCGAATGCTCTTGGCACATCCCGAGGTATCGGCAGTGGGAGGTGGTTGTGTGTGCACTGCCTGCAGTGAGCCTACTCTGCTCGTTAGCCTCCTGGGTCAGGTGTCTGGCCGGAAAATCCCTGAGTGCTGAACTGGATCAAAAGAAAAAAATCTGTTTTAAGTTGAAATCATTCAGCAATAGAACGCTGTGAATATAATAAACTTGCTGGTGAAAATACTGGGTGCTGGTAAAGCTGTGTTTTCACCTGGGCCCTCACTGCTGAGCCAGTGGCCACATAGGTGGCTGGAGAGGTGTAGGTTTTGAGTAGGGGGTTGCGTGTTAAGTTGCTGAACATTTGCTTTCTGTCTTTTTTTTTTTGTAATTGCTGAGCATGTTATGAATTGTTGCTAAGAGTTACCACCACCCGCCCCCCTCCCCCCCCAAATCCAGGTCAAAGAGGCTTGAAAGAAGATGCCTAGCTGTAGTGCAAGGCTGGATTGACAATAGCACAGTAAGGCAGTATAATCCTAGCTTTCAAAGGACATGCGATTTCTTCCCCTCTCATGGGAATCGCTCTGGAAGTGCTGAATAGCTTCTTAATGAGTCATAGGTTGCAACCCAGGCTGTGCTGTGTGTGTAACCCTCTTTCTCCCTTTGGTCAGTTTATCACAGAGCTGACAACAACATGGCTCTTTCAACATAGCTTCCAGTGAATTATTTTGAGGCCTTGGAGGCAGCCAACATCAAGAGTTGCTGATAAGAGTGCAGGCTTTGCAAAAACGTTGATGGTAGATAGGGAATGCATTTTTACCCCTCCAGGCAACCTGTCTCCTTGAACACTTGCTGTCCTCTGCTACTAGGAAGGACAAAAAATGACCTTCGTAAATTAATAAATCTTTGTTACTAAAGTTATTTTTTTGTTTCACTTTTTAGGCAAGCCTTTGAATTTAGACAAAGTAAGCATGCTAGTGTTTCACAAACAGGCTTCAAAGACTGTGTTGTCTTTAGAAATGAAGTGTTTCCAATGTTTGAATCCTCTGTATGCTTTGTTGACCCTGTTCTCTAAAATGACTATACCTGCCATGGCCCTGCCATAGGTAGAACAGATGCATCAACAACCCCCAGCTTTTTTTTAAGGAAAATTTTAAGGTAGATGTTTCAGTGTTTTTGCCTGTTCTAAGGTTTTCCTTTTAGGACAGGAGTATCTGGCAATAGCGCTGGACACCATAATTGGTATCTCTTAATATTTTTAAGGAGTTACATCTCCGTATCCTTAAATGAATGGGATAAACATTTTCAGTGGCTTTGATAGGCTAGTTGAAAAAAAGTAAATGCATGTGATGTTACAGACTAAAAAGATGATGTATCTACACACCCTGAGTAAGTGTCAGTGCTGCAGTAAGTAATCAGCTTCGTTCACTGGCTTCTTGTAGTTCCAAAATCAAGAGTCTGTGTATATGAAACAAGCAGACCTGCACTGAGGAGTTGAAACTGTTGTGAAAGCTACTTAGTAATTGGAAAATCTGTTGAAGAAAATATTACTGGGTTGAACTTTTGGACTTCATATAAGTGAAAAATAGCATTGATATAATGTGAAACACAGGAATAAAGTTGAAAAACAGTAGTGAATATTTAAAGTAAGCAGGTTTATTCAAAAAGAATTTCATAGAAGGAGATTAACTTTTGATGTGAATACAGAGAATGATGCCAGGATGAAGCAGAGTTTGGCAGAGCAGTAGTACAAATCTGTTGTGATTCCAGGTGGGCATTTCCATTTATGAGCCTCTTTGCATAGCTGATGACTTCTGCTGCAATGAATGCTCTTCAAATTTTACACTTGTGCTATAGGCAGTGCTGTTGTATGATCGTTTAACTCTGTCTTCTCCAGCTGATTTTGGAAGTAGTTTGTGTGAGATAAGGTAGTCTCGTACACCAACAGCAATATACCAGATGTTAAAAACCCAAAGTGTGCACAGCCGTAATGTAGACTTGCTGTGCTAAGGTGATTATTGTTTCCAAATGATATTTAACCTGTGTAGGCTCCTTTTATAATCTTTTTCATGGCTTAATCTGAATCTTTCTCATCTGATTCCTTCACTTGCATGAAGTAAGTCTGGTTTACTCAGAGATGAAAATGGCAAGGAAGGGCTTCTTCATCCAAGAAGATCAGAACAACCTAGTGGAAGAAGAAGTGATTGTGTTTGGGAAGGTTTACTCACATAACTATGAAGACAAAGATGTAGTGGACCTTGATTTGGGCCTAATGTACTAATTAAATGTTTGAAGAGTGTTTTGACATAGGGCAAAAGTTTAAATAAACTGGAAATCCTTTCCGCCTTGTTCTTTTCACCATGACCTTCAAGCGATGTTGTGGCTATCAAAATACTTCAACTTTCTGAAATTTTATTATCTGCTGTAAAAGTAGTCTTTGCTTTGAAACAATCTGCTGTGAGATGTGTAGTGACAGTACATTGGACTAGACACTGTCAGACTGTGCAGATTCCACTTTAATAACTGTTTCTTGGGTGCTGCAATTCTAGGCATGTTATTTAAGAAATATTAGAAGAAGCATGGAAAGGCAATTTTTTAAAACCATGATGAAGTCCAAAGATTATACGCTTCAAATTTTTCTGTTGTCAATGGGGCATTATTAATCTTTTAATTGTATTCTTGCATGTAAAGGGCTGTCAATCTTATCCTGCCCTGTCTCTCCCCTTCTCCCAAGAATAAATGCTTATTTTGAGGCATAGAAGTTACACTTACTTTCTTAAATTAAAATATCTTTTTAAGGTGCTGAGGGTACAGTTTTATTTTTCTGTGCTTAACCTGTTATATGGTGACTTTTCTGATGATTTTTACAGTTTCATCAATTTTTTTGTTGTTGATCGTTAGAATCTTTTGTCATATACCAGCAGGGCTGGGTTTGGGAATCTCTGGCTGGTGCCAGTGGAAGCAGCAGCTTGAATATGACTGTTTAATTTCTTCCCAGGGCTTTTAAGATGGATTATTTTGCCTTTGGGGCTGTATACACTGAGAATTTTCTAACCAGTTTTGAAACTGGTTGGAGCAGTGGTGTAGATCATGCTCTCGTTTCTTCAAATAGCGCTGGTTCGTCTGACCTGTTTTCCGTTCAAATGGCTCAGTAAAATGCCCCCAGACTGCTGTGTTAATACACTGCTTATTGCTCTTCAGACGCATTAGGAATTTCTTGTTCTACTAAGAGCTGTTCATATACAACTGTAGATCTAAAATCACTCTGCATGTATTTCTTCTTATTTCAGTGCAGTATGTTGTCAAGCTTGCCTTCTTAAAGGTCAAAATGATTTGTAGATGTGAGCACAAATTTGAGAGTGGTAATTTGGGAAACAAACGCGGAAGATGTCTGTTTGATGCATTTATCTCCTACTAAATTTAGAGTTGCCTTGAATTGCGTATAAATTTAGGTCAGACCTGCAAAACTGTTCTGACAAAAGATTTGTTCATAAATGTGATATTTAACTAATAGCACAGTACTCTGTATTGGGAGGTCAGGGTTCACTTCTCTGCACTGTCGTTATTGCTAATGTAAATCTGGCCGTTTTTCTGTGTTAGGTTGACCTTTGGCTCCAGTGAGAGTCCTTTTTTTCTGAAGTGGCAAACTGTGTCAGAATGTGTTATGACTTTGACAGAATGTTTTAAGTTTGGGTCTCCTGCTGACAGGGAAGGATGCATAGCATTAAGTCCTCATGGCAAGGAAGCATCATGACCTGTGTTTGAGGGCTTTTTCTCAATTCCTATTCTATGAAAACCAAAACATCACCGCAACTGGAAATGTTTTTGGCTTGACTCTGATATAAAACTATTGTTGTTTGCTGGCTTTATGGTTTCTTAAGCACTTAAAATGATGTCTTATTTTGATAGGAGTGTTTAAGATATTTCATCCCAACTGAACATTTTTTTTCCTCCTGCTTTAATTTCTAGTATAAGCTCTTATGGCCATTTTTCAGAGGTGGTGACAGCTCTCCACTGCAGTTTTTTTCCATGCAGAGGACTAATACTGGGTATGCCATAGAATGTTTTGTGCAGCAGGCACGGCAGAGTGTACTTTGAGCCTGAGCAGCATCACATTTAGCTCTCATCCAGGAGCTGTGCTGACCCAGCGTGGCACTCAGACCAGGCTAGTATGGTTTGTTTCCAAGCAGGGCTTTTTAGTTCAGGCTGGCCACTGTGTTAACACAGTTACAAAGCTTTCCAGCCGCTCAGAGCATTGACAAGGCCAACCCGCATCTGCTGTGGAGCTGGGAGAGAGCAAGTCCCTGGCTGTCCAATGTGGACACGCTGACTGCGTTTAGTGAGCTTGAAAAATCGCTGCTTTCCCATAATCTGATGTTCTGTGGTTGCACCAAATGGCAGAAGCTGGAGGAGGGCCTGCAGGGAGGCGTTAGGGCTGTGGGCACGTGGCTGAAGTGACAGCGGCAGTTTCATCCCTCTTATAAGTAGTTAATGAGGAGCCCATCTACTTTTGGAGAAGCAGGGATTAATTTTTTGTGTTACTTAGGATGCAGTAACTGGCACATGGACTTGATGATGCGAAGATGGGTTTTCGTATTAGAAAAGGGAATCTTTTATGTTTGTACTCGTTAGAGAAAGATTTCACTGTTCTTCCTGGACTTGGCTTCTTCAAAAAAGATTTTAGATTTCTGTAATTAGTGGGATTTGCACATCAATGTGAGAGTAAATATATTTCAGGTAATGATGACGAACTTTATCTGCATATAAATTTTAATGAATAAAGGACACAATTATCCTTGGTGTTCTTTACTCCATTAGCCAAGTTCCAGCCTCAGAAACGGAAACGACTAAGCTGTTCAGACTTATTCCTTAAACACTGACTGTCAAAGAGGAAAAATGTAACGTGTCATAGCTAAAGTTCTTGAACTGGACACTTTTATTCTTGCTGTTTTTAGTTTTTAGATTTAGAATTCTGATTTTTTTTCTGGTAAATTTTTAGAACACCGCTACCTCCCCCTCCCCAAGCAACCCCCCAAAAACCCCACTTTACTTAAAACTGTAAAGTTTTAAACTTCATTTTTACAATGGAAAAGCACTAACATGGGGTTGCTGAGAGATTGAATTTGCTTTTTGTCACAGGACAAAACACAAACATGTCTTCTGGAGAGAAGAGATAAATATCAACAAATACTTTTATAGTTCACAAAAGATCTTAAAATCATTGTGTAGATAAAATCTCATTTGTTTGTCATACGTGAGAACTTTTTCTTGCTTGCTGCTATTTGTTAGCAATAGGTCAATGTATCTTCACTTCTAGGCTGAATCTGTAGTAGCTTTTTAATCAAAAGCTAATTTTTGCCAGCTGCTAATGTTCTCTAGGGTGAAAAATCGCTGTTCTGTGTGCCCACATTTTGCTAGGACAGAATGAACCCCAGGTATTCTCTATTTTGTATTTTTTGCTTTTCATTTTTTGCTATTTAAAGAATAAATTACAGAAGGAAAATTACAATTCTTAGCATGCAGACAAATAAGGTGAAAACCAATCAAATGCTATATTTGGAAGAAAAAGTAAATTTGGGGAAGTGTGTAAGAGGGACGTCTATGTTATCCAAGCTCTGTGGTCCCCAGTCAGCTCGTGTATTATGGTGGAGAGATTGTGGAACTTTGACAGAAAGTACTGCTTACTCCTTGGTGCTCACTTTCCTTCCAAATCTGAGCTTTCCTCTCTCTGTTTAGTATGCAAGAAGGAAGTGCTAAGTGTAAAGTTAGTTTCAGTTGGTTTGACTTAATAAGGAGAGGAGTGGCTGGTAAAGTAGGTGATTGTATTGATGCTCCTGTATGTAGTGGAAGTTTCACGTTCTCCCTTTCTTCCAGGAAGGTTTGGTGCTTGTGACACGATACACAAGCATGCTAAGCATCTAGAATATATAAATACATTTTGTGTAGTTCCATAAATGATAAAAAAAAGATGGTCTTTTTTCTGTCAAGTTAAAGCTGACTATCTGCTGCTCTTTTCTCACCTAGCAAATTGTGAAGCTGTAATAAATGACTGATGCATAGCCGAAAGCATGGCAGTGACGATCGTCACTGCAAATCTAATATTCTGACACTCCATAAAAACTGATTAGTAACAGCAGTGGCCCAGCAAGGAGCTGTTGCAGTAGTTGAAGGCAGTGAACCTCATGACATATCGTGGGCTCAGAGATGAACCGTGAGACACAACTCTGATTGTTTAGGAATTGTTAAGAGTCCACTCTATCTTATAGCTTCCTCAGAAAGCATATACTGCCTACCAATCTCTCAAGAGACTTTTTGAGAACAAATGAATCTGTAAGAATAACTTCGGTTTTTTTAAGCACAGTGCTGTATTATTGAAGACAGACATTTGTGGTACTGGTAGTGCTTAATAAAAGCTGGAACTGTTCTAGTTTTTGCTGTATTTCATTCTCATGAAAATAAAATGGAGTAGAAAGAATTAGAACAGAGTAATTCAAATAAGGGAGGTGAAAACTTCCAAGCCTTTTACAGTAAAACCAAAATAAGAGAGTAACGCATTACCACACCAAAATTATAGCTGCTTCTGTCTGATCACCAGCCCTCTACGTAACAGAGTAAGGGGAGTGAAACAGTGAGCATTTGTCAGTGCTACAAAAAGGGTCTTGTTGCCAATGCCCCAGGTGTATTATATTTTATTGAGTATGGTAGTTGTGAGTGTATTTTTGAATATTTTAATTAATTCTAATAGTATATATTTGATTAACAAAAGAAATGCAGGAATTTTGTAGCTATTTGATCCTTTTTATATTCGGCGGATATATAAAGTATTTTTCTGCAGAACAGTACTTGAAGACTTCTTTGTATATATGAGTTGGCCTAAACTTGACTAAAGCTATTTATTACTTTTGTAATTGGTGTCTTTAGGTACTGAATGACTTAAGACTTGCTCCCTAGATTGGAAGTTTGACATTTTATTGTGATAATTTGCCATGAAGGAATTAGCAACAGTGATTGTAAACAGAAATATTCTTTACTGATTTTTTTTCCAGGTATTCATTCTATTTGATTTGTATTGATGACTTATATAAAAAGAATTCAATATCAAGTCTTTTTTTTTTTTACTTGGAAAAATTAGTAGTATAACATGTAATGCTTTTTTACTGCTCTCCTTCTCTTTCACATTTCAATACTTACTCTTAATTTTTCTTTTCTCCTTTAATCCTATTCGTTTAAAGTAATATGCTGCTGATAAAGAGGAACACTTCCCCTCCTACTCATTCCCTTCTATTTTTAACATCCCAAGTTGAAGACGACTGCTGCATTAGAAGCATTAACATGTGTGTCAGTAGCCCCTCTGTGCATAACGTCTCGAATCAAAAAAAAATTCCTGTTAAACAGTTCTTGTAAATTTAGCATCTATCTGCACTTACGTATTCTTGCTGTGTTTAATGCTGAGTAACAACTAAAGCTTATTTCACGTTGCTTTTACATATTTTAGGCACAGCTGACGAAAGGACTCTGTGGCAGGGTTCTGTCCTAGGGCAGAACTGTGTCACTCCAGTGCTTCTCCTCAGCTTCTAACTCTTCTTGAACTGACACTTTCTCCTTCTGGAATTCTTTGCTTCAGCAGCAATGTTCAGTGCTCCCTCCCATAGGCGAAGTAGTATATTTGTCTGAAATTACGATGACTCTCTTTTTGTCAGCTAGTTGCTTGCATATTAGAGCACCATTGTTTGCATCTTGTAGAAGAAATGTAAAAGCATTTAATTTTCATGATGAAATAACATTGTGAAATGTCAGCTGGTAAAAGGTCTAAACCAGAGATATTCCTGTGCTTACCTCAGACTGCGACTGCTGCGTGGTAATTCACTGATGAGTTTTGGATGTTAGTGAGGTGGCAGTTTTGGGGGGCTTACATAGTCACTGGCCAGCTGGAATAAAGCAGTGGAAAGCACCGCTTACTCTGTGGGCTTTGATGACGATGATGTCATTTGCAGTTCCTAAATGACAGGTTCTTTAATAGATTTTTTTTGTCTTCCCATTAAATTTCTGATATTTGTCTTGTCTGGTCTAATATTTAAAAGTACTTAAACTTATAAACTGACCATAAGTTTTGAAATTGCAACTTGTGTGTTGAATAGAAAAATTAGAGACTTAAGGGTCTAGATTTTTTCTGGAAATAGTATAAACTGAACATTGTTTGAGACTTTAAAAGAACCAAAAAATTAATTTCATCCTCTTTCTGCTCTTCAAGGTCTACAGCTACAAATACAATTTTTCTCTTCAGAGGAGAGAAAGATGAAACTGAAGCAATTAGTCTGGCACATGAATTTGTCGCAGGAGGCTTAAAGGTGACCTGAAGATGTTGATTGAATAAACATAATGTTAATTCCTTTATGGCTCTATAATTTAGAACCAGCTCAAATTAGATCCTCCTCTGCTTACTTTCTGAAATTGGAATTGTGAATTTCTGGTTTGCTAGACCTAAAAGCAGTGAGGAAATAAATTACTGTTTCAAAGGATGACGATGTCTGCTTGTTCCTGAGGGCAAGGAAACACAAAATTTTGAATGCTCATCAGAGTAGCATTGATACTAAAAACTGTTTGGCCTAAGGCAAAAAGGTCCTTAGTTCTTCTCTTGTCTCCTGCCATCTTAACTGTTTCTAATTGCCTTTCAATATTTCTAAAAAGAATGTTTGGTTTTGGTAGTGAAGAGTTAGTGTATTCTTTTACACTTCCTCTGTACAATGTACAAATATAAAGATGATGGGATGAGGTGGAGGGAATTGCTTCGCCTTATCCACCCAGTGAAAGCTGCTTTTCGTAAACCCCACTGTATCCTAGTAGTGCTATTCCTACTGTGGCAGAGGAGTTCTGAGGATTGTGTGGGATCCTAACTTTTAGTGGTTGTTATTTGCTGTTTGATTCAGAGTTAGTGAAGACTCGTCTCTCTTTTGTTGTTTTCAGTATTATTAATTGCATAACTGTAATGTGATAGGTAGTCACTTTTCTTTAATACTTGAGAACACTTACCTTGCCTAACATTTTCTTTACAAAGCAGGGCAATGGATTGGGGAGTGTGTGCCTTGTTCTAGCTGAATGCTGAAGGAATTAAAGTATTTTCTGGCAGTCAGTCTCCTTCATTTTGTGTTCCCTGTTAACTAACAAATTAATACTTTTTATTTCTGGCACTTTTCCTCTTTGGGATTTTCTAGTTATCTAGTTTATGAATTAAATGTAGTAGTATTGAGTGGGTTGAAGTAGATGGATTAGGAGGGAGGTAGCAAAATATTTCTAGTAATCATGTTTCAAATTGCATTACTGCTGTTGTTGATGTATGTACAGAAACCAAGCTGCAGCAGTTTTGGAAGTGAGATTTCTTGCATTAGCCTGTGACCGCTCTGGGTTGAAGCTTGTCCTCTGGGAGGCTGCTGCTTGCCGTGTCTGCATGCAGATGTGCTGGCCCCTCTGCTCAGCTGGAACCCAGCTGCGTCCTGCACTGCCTCCTTGCACCCAGAGCCTCTCTGACCAGCACACAGCTGATTTGGGAGCATCCTGAAGTAGCGAGGCAGAGAAAAACCTGGTTGCCAAGTGGTATCTTACCCTCTTCCAGTGAGTCGCCTCTGACAAACAGCAATGTGACAAAGCTGGCAGTAAGAAAAATTTGAGGTTTGATACCAAAACAGATCTGGGTACAATAAGTCAGATAAGCTTTCAGTCTTTGTGACTATTTTAGCAAATGCATATTCAGAGTGAGCAAATGGCAGAGCAGTATGACTCAGCAGTGGCAGCTGGGGTAGAGATGCCATCTGTAGTCTGAAATGACACTCATAGTAGTGTGGAGTTGCACGACAGCTACATGTAAGGTAGGTGGGCCCAGAATGGTTCGTGATATTCAGGCTGCGGAGTAGCAGCACTCAAGAGCAGATGTCCAGAGAGTATGAGTGATCCCTGGGTAGATAAAATATTGCTGCTGTATTGACTGTTATCATGATTTTTGGGCTTGGGGGGAGGGTGTTGCATCCAATTTTATCAGATGGCTGTGGTAAGTCAGAGACCTATGGAGAGAGATTCTGAGAGAGAACAGATGTGAATTGTTTTGGTAGAGCTCCTTTTTGGAAACGCTCTGCTGTTGAGTCGCAAAAGCATTCCTAGAGATGGAAAATATGCCAACTGCAGTAAGAGTCTGCTGTAACTACCATTTTGCAATTCCTGGTTCCCTCAGGATTAGAAAAGGATTGAGATTAGGTACACAGGCAGATGTCATCAGCATAGATAACTGTACTGTATGAACTGAAGGGTAACACTGATTAGAGCTTTGAAAATGTGGCGCACTAGTACTTACACTGACTCTTAAGGTTTGTTCATTTCAGCTATTCCTATAGACAGTGAAAACGGTGACTGGTTACAAGGGCATTGCACAGTAGAATCAGATCACTTAGGGGTTATTCTGGATAGGTTTGTTAGCAGATTGTTGTAGTATACCTTCTAAACAGAACAACAGGGCATCAGTCATCGACATTTTCTACTATAAGTTTACAAAGTGTGATGTCAAATTGAGACCTTCACAACAAAGCCAGTGCTAAAAACTAGCTCTGTCTTGTTTGCTAGTCCATAAAATGGATTATTAGAGTTACCTTGCAGCAAATTCTGAGTGGTGATTTAGTTCTATAAAATATAACTGATCTTTATCCTGATTTGAAAGTGATTATTTCTGTCACCAGAAGGTGATCGTTCACCTTAGTGAGAAGGCTGTGAACAGGCAAGAAGTTGAATTAATGGAATGAAAATGGTGTTGTTATGGCTCAACTTTACCCTGCCTCCCATTGAGCACCATACCACAGCACGCATCTCTTCCTAGATTGTAGTACACTTGTAGATTCATTTAAAACAAATACTATGCTATGCGAATAGGTTCTAAAAGTGTTGTAAAATGAAGCCTGTCTCACCTGGCTTGCATGTGTAGTGCTGTGCCTGCCAAGTTAACTCTAGATGAAACTAATTTGGACTGGAAGATGAGTGTTTTCCATATAACTGGACTATACAAAGAACAAGACAAAGTGTATTGGTGCATGGGTGCCACAATCACTGCTCAACAGAAGACCCCACTTGCCATTCAAGGTCAGACTGATCACTGCTGAATTGTACCTTCCCTGAAATCTGATATGTGGGCATTAAATGCATTTAAGCCTTACAAGGAGTTGTCTTGTATGAGAAGGTGCTGACAATGTCTCTCTTTTCTTCGGCTCGTGAAAAACATGTGTTCGCAAAGTTAATCTTCAGTTCCATTTCTTTGTAGCTGTTAGGAGATGCAAGCAGTGGAAGACTGCTGAATAATGCTCTTGACCGTTTGGTTTGGCTCTGAGTTTTGGGATATGCAAGTGTTTCTTCATGCTCAATCCCAGATACAGTATCAGGGCAGCTATACTGAAAATTTCTCTTGAAAGAATGGTTGCAGTTTCTTACCTACATATGACACTTGTGTCTTTGCCAGGTGGGCTATTCTGGCTTTGAGTAGATGATGCTGGCAATTTGGATAAGTAAGACGGTATGTGATTTTTTGCATTGGAGACATATGGGCAGCTGACAGCAGGAAACCCAGCCAACCAAGTGGTTTGCTTGTCCATATAATCGCAGAATCACAGAATGGTAGGGGTTGGAAGGGACCTATGGAAATCATCTAGTCCAACACCCTGCTAAAGCAGGTGCCCCTAGAGCAGGTTGCACAAGAATGCATGCAGGAGGGTTTCGAATATCTCCAGAGAAGGAGACCCTACAATTTCTCTGGGCAGCCTGCTCCAGTGCTCTGTCACCCTCACAGTAAAGAAGTTTTTCCTCGTGTTCAGGTGGAACTGCTTGTGCTCCAGTTTGTGTCCATTGCCCCATGTCCTGTTGTTGGACACCACTGAAAAGAGCCTGGCCCCATCCTCTTGACACCCACCCTTTAGGTATTGATAAGCATTGACGAGATCTCCTCTCAGCCTTCTCTTCTCCAGGCTGAACAGACCCAGGTCTCTCAGCCTTTCCTCATAAGAGAGATGCTCCAGTCCCCTCATTATCTTCGTAGCCCTCTCTGTTGGACTCTCTCCAGTAGTTCCTTGTCTCTCTTGTACTGGGGAGCCCAGAACTGGACACAGTACTGCATATGTGGCCTCACCAGGGCAGAGTAGAGGGGAGGATCACCTCCCTCAGCCTGCTGCCTACACTCTGCTTAATGAATCCCAGGGTACCATTGGCCTTCTTGGCCACAAGGGCACATTGCTGGCTCGTGGTGAGCCTGTTGTCCACTAGCACTCCCAGGTCCTTTTCTGCAGAGCTGCTCTCCTGCAGGTCAACCCCCAACCTCACTGGTGCATGGGGTTGTTCCTCCCCAGGTGCAGGACCCTACACTTGCCTTCGTTAAACTTTGTCAGGTTCCTCTACTCCCAACTCTCCAGCCTGTCCAGGTCACACTAAATGGTAGCACAGCCTTCTGGAGTGTAAGCCACTCCCCCCAGCTTTTTGTCATCAGCAAACTTGCTGAGGGTACACTCTGTCCCTTCATCTGGGTCGTTGATGAATATATTGAACAGGACTGGACCCAGTACTGACTGCTGAGGAACACCGCTAGTCACAGGCCTCCAACTAGACTCTGTGCCACTGATCACAACCCCCTTGGCTCTTCTATTCAGCCAGTTCTTGATCCAGCTCACTGTGTGCTCATCTAACCCACTCTTCCTAAGCTTACCCATGCGGATGTTGTGGGAGACAGTGTCAAAAGCCTTGCCAAAGTCAAGGTAGACAGCATCCACTGCTCTCCCCTCGTCTACCCAGCCAGTCATGTCATCATAGAAGGCTATCAGATTGGTCAAGTAGGATTTCCCCTTGGTGAAACTATGTTGACTACTGGTAGCCTTCTTTTCCTCCACATGCTTAGAGATGACTTCCAGAATGATCTGATCCATTACCTTTCCAGGGATGGAGGTGAGACTGACTGGTCTGTAGTTTCCCGGGTTCTCCTTCTTGCCTTTTCTGAAGATTGAAGTGACATTGGCTTTCCTGCAGTCCTTGGGCATGTCTCCTGTTCTCCAGGACCTTTTACAGATGATGGAGAGTGGTTTGGCAATAACATCCGCCAGCTCACTCAGCACTCGTGAGTGCGTCCCATCAGGGCCCATGGATTTGTGGGTGTCCAGTTTGCCTAAGTGATCTCTAACCCAATCCTTTTTGACCAAGGGAAAGTCTTCATTTCTCCAGACTTTCTCTCTCCCTTCCTTCCCAGGGTCTGGGAATGCCTTAGCAGTGAAGACTGAAGTGAAGATGGCATTCAGTAATTCAGTCTCCTCTGTATCTTCTGTCACCAGGGCACCCTCCTTGTTCAGCAGTGGGCCCACATTTTCCCTAGTTTTCCTTTTGCTATTGATGTACTTGAAGAAGCCCTTCCTGTTGTCTTCGACCTCCCTTGCCAGATTTAATTTCAAGTGGGCTGTAGCCTTCCTTGCTGCATCCCTGCATGCTCTGACA
>VZSC01017427.1:115232-136877 GCA_013398225.1 Steatornis caripensis | reverse complement strand
TCAAAAACAAAACAAGTTGAAGGGATGCCTGGCGGCCTAAAACCCCCGCTAGCTGCGCCTTTAAAAAGTGGCGGAAGGAACTGCACGNCTGGTGCGGTATCAGCCCAATGACTTTGTCCTTCGTTCCTTCCCAATCAAGATCATTATTACCGCGCATTTCGTTTGCTCTTACGTCAAACGTCTCATTATATTGGCTTCTCAGGGGATTTAGTGCTACTCTGAGCTACCCCGGACCCCCTCCGAGAAGGCAGAGGCAACTGGGGATCCCCAGCGCTGTACAGCTCGGGACCCACCTAAACCACAAGCAGTACTCGGACGCCTCCAAAGCACGATGGGGAGACCCCGCTGAGCAGCCCCCACAAAGCCTGCCGCCCCGCTGATTTTTCCACTGCCCCTAGATGGGCACAGAGCGCGGTTTAGGGAACGTTGTTGGCCGAAAGATTTTTTTCAAAAACAAAACAAGTTGAAGGGATGCCTGGCGGCCTAAAACCCCCGCTAGCTGCGCCTTTAAAAAGTGGCGGAAGGAACTGCACGAAAAGCCGTAGAAGGATTATTGGGTATCAAACAGCAAACTAGTTCAGAGTGGCCTAAAACCATTTCGCTTTTTAAAACCTTTACTTTTTTTTTTTCCAGTAGCTAGTATCTCTCAGAGAAAAGACATGGTGCAACCTGAGGTGATTTCTCCCAAATTTGATTTTTTTTTTTTTGAAAGCTTACGTTACAAGAGTTTAACACTGCTGAAGAATATAATTCAAAAATAGTTCTCCAGAGCGAATCGTATTTGGGCCGTGCTTCCCTGTTCCCTCAAAACAGTCTTCCAGGGAAGACTGGCATCCTCAAACTCTCACCAGGAGCGTCTTTGCACACTGAAAAACACCGCAAAAACACCCCCGCAAAAAAAAAAAAAAAGGCTCTAGAAGCACCGTTCACAACCCAAGCCAGTCAGACAGCTCGTTACCAGTAATTAGGTTACGGCAACAAGACCAGTTTACAACTTGGGGGGGGGAAGCTGTCTTGTTTATTTAGAAAGTGTCTCATTTCTAGCAGAGATTTGCTTCTTGTTAAATCCCGTGCAGTAACAACCTACCTCCCTCTCTCCCAAGTACCTGCCTTTTTTCTAACGGTCTTAAATGTTTTTTGTTGGGTTTTTTTTTTTTTTTAGAAAAAAAAAAGACAGCAAATTACCGCATCTAGCGAGTAATGTGGTTGGAGGTTTTATTGACACTTGTTTGGCACAACCAGGACGGCTCTTAGGGCTTTACCACTTGTGAATAACGGACACATTTAAAAACTGAAGTCAATAAAACATGTATGCTACATAAATATGAGAAGTATATTCAGAGTGCAGATGTTTTTTAGGGTGTTCTGCCCACCACTGTAATTAACGTTAAGAGTTTGCAAGAACTCGTTAAGCAGCAAGGGCAGCACCGGATAATTTATTGCCACGGTCGGTATCTCAGAAGAGCAAACAAGATGAAAGAGACACCGGTACAAGGAACTGCGCTCACACCTCCGGACAAGTCGCACACAGACGATTTCAAATTATCAAATCCAAAGCAGAAGTATGGGTTGGGGTTTTTTGTTTTGTCTTAGAAATTTAAAGCAGGAGTCACGTTTGAAAACCTTCAGAGACTGGGGGGAAAAAAAGATGCAAAACCTGTGACCAATTTTCCTTGAGCTCTTCTCTCTGACATCAGAGAACCTCTGCTTTCGAAAGAGAAAGGAGGAGGAATAAAGAAAGGAGTAAGAGATAATAATTAGGGAAAGGAAATTTATTTTTGCTAAATTGCCAGCGTCCTGTTGGGGAGGGAAGTTATCCAAGCAAGGGATCCTGCGCCACGGCAAAACCTTCCCAGGACTTCCCAATCCAACTTCAATGGGAATGCTCACACAAGAACTTCCCAAACCCCTGTCACGGTAAATAAAAACAGCCCGATTTACTGGAAGTCAGCGAAGGCAGAGTCCTTGACATGGTCATGAGTGTCTTCATCTGGCTTCAAAAAGCTTACCGTGGAAGTACGGCTCATGGTACAATCCGGAAAAAAAGAAAGCTTTACTGTCTGTGTAATGAGTTACTAGACTACGAGGGGAAAATAGGATGAAGCAACTAAAAAATCAGGGATCACCACAAATGCTCAAGGCTGCAATACCTCACTTTGTGTAGCTGAAACTCTTAGTACTGGTTTGGGATTGTCAACAATTCCGATTAAAAACATGTGAAGCACTTAAATAAAGCACGTATTGCGACCGCCATGCAGCAACGGATCTCCAGAGCCGACCTCAAGCATGGTCCCGACACACGCAGTTTTAATCGCAGCTTAAAGAATGCCCAACTCCGAAAATTTAACGTAAAACTGGAGAGAATTTTCTAGATGTACTAGGAACAGGAGTTGCTACAAGAGTCCCAGAAGAGCTTCGGCTGATAAATCATTTATATTGCTTGAATATCAATTTGGCAGTTAGGGCAAGAAATAAGGAAGTGTTATCGTACGCATGAAATTGTGTACAGCAGAGTTGAAGCTAACGAAGGGGCACTTCACAAATCCCCAAACAAACGAACCAACAGGAGCAGAGAGACTCCGGCAGCGCCTGCTTTCACGACTGTGGGAACGACTCTCACTTAAAAGAGCAGTTTACCACGTCCCTGCTTGCACCAGGAGAACACAAAGGCGCTCAAGTTGGCACTTCTCGGAAGACGCTGCTGCTCGGCATCGCAGCTATTTATAGCGAGCGCAGTTCAAGGTGCACGCTGCCGCAGACAAGCGAAGGGCTTGTTTTCGCAGTAATTGATCTATACGGCGCGGATTATATAAACAGTTGTTTCTTGCTCGTTTCCACTCCACCGGCATCTCCCATGATAAAAATGCACTTGTCAATACAGCAGCTGCTATCAGGCGGCAGAACTGTTAGCAGCTGCAAGGTCTTTAACTGGGAACTCTAGGTGAGTTTTGTAAAGATGTTCAGAAAATACAGCTGCGAAGCCTTCGCGTGCAGCTGTATGCAGACACAGAAGCGAGCGGTAATCTTTTTCCATGCTATTCTTCTGTGGTTTAGAAAAAAAAAAAAAACCACCATAAAGCCAATTTTCTCAGTTTCACTCACTACAAATCCTTATTCAAGCGTATCTGCACTAGTATTTTTCAATATTTTGATGGCAAACTTGGTGTCTGGGTTCCGTTTATGGAAAAGACAGTCCAATTTCTTTTACAGCTACTACTTGTGCTTCAGTAGGTTATTATTTTCTGTAAATTTATCCTTACCTTCCTGCATCTCTGCATAGAAGACGCAGCTATATCATGCCCCGGAAGCAAATGCAGCGTGTCTGAAGCTGACCACCTCTCTCTCCTCAGCGCCGTACGACTGTAACATATCGCTCTGCAAGGTTGTGAACCGGCCTGCCTTGAAGAGCCTTGTGTAGGACCAACCCCTGAACGTCAAGAGAAGTGTTTCACTTTCAAAGACGATGAAAAATCCACGCCGGCAGCGAGAAGATAAACCGCGGCGTGGCGAGATAGCCGCCTTCTGGGGAGCGCTGCTGCTCCGGCTCGGAGAACCAGAAATAGCTGGTGACCGGGCAGAGATCAATGGGTGAGGTGGTCAAAGGTACGTGATAAACACAACTCTGTACAGAATAGCTCACGTTTAGTGCTGAAATATATATGCGTACACACCAAAGCTAAGCTTGCCTTTGCAATTAACACCAGTCCCCAAACAAAACGAAATGCAGACAGCCCCCCTTTCGCCCCCAACCCCTTGGCAGAGGAAAAAAAAAGTTATCTTGCATTTATTTATCGCATCAAGCTTGACACAGCTGCCTTCGCCACCAGTGCCACCCTCACACATGGGCTGGAGGCACATCTCCCGCACGCTGCCCCACACCGCTCTTCCGCAATGATACTGGAGCAAATGAAGGCTCGGAAGCTGCTATAAACACGTAGAGAAGAAACAATCGAGTTGTTCACCACCACACGTGCAAGCGCTTTGTTTTATCTGGCACCGACCAGGGCACACCTCATCCCGTTTAGGTTAATCGGATTTTCAGAGCTTCATCGGAGCAGGACCCAAGAGCTGCAGTTTATGGTATGAGGAGTGTCCCCTGCACAAAGATTCCTTATCACTTTCCCGTTTTAAAATTTAATGACAACTTGGAGAAGAGAACCAAGGCCGGAACCTGACTATAGTACATTCTGAGCTTGGGGCCCTGGAACTCACTTTCATCCATGGGTAGAAGCCACTGGAAGAGGGGAAAAAACCAATACCAAACCTTTGTTTTCCCATCAGTGATTTACCCAGTTTCATTTTGCTAGCTGGCATTGCAAAATCAATGCTTACCTAAAGAGCTGCCTGTTGAGCAATACGGTCTATAGCTCTGTTGCAACCGAAGCCGAGAGCGCGGGGCGATACACTCAGGAATACCCCCTCTGCCAAAAGCCCCCTCCGGTTCCGCGCGGATAACTCAACTTTTTGCTTTTCAGTACTACAGAAGGGAAGTGCAGAACAGACTGATTGCAGAGATGACCGCAATGAACACAAACTGCTGCACACCAGTATTCAGCTCTGCTTTCAGCAACTTGTTTCTCTACCTCCACAGACTTGCTTCGCTGTCCTTAACCGCGAGTATTCGTTCTGTGATAAGCACGGACATCGCGCCTGTGCCTGCCAACAAGTCCATGGGCCTTTGTGGAGCTCCTCTGAGGAAAGAGGCGAGAAGCCCAGGGACACCACCGCTGAGGAACGACACGGCAGAGACAGACAGGAGAACCGCCTAGGCTTGAGAGTGGAAGTCCATCCCACAGAGTTAAACCAAGTCCTGGCTCTGTCCTGTGACAACACCGCTGACCGAGACATTTATTTCATAGAGCTTTTAAGGGATTCATACAAAACCAGCAGCAAACAACCAAACGTAAAGGTTAATACTGGATGTTTCTACAGAAAACTCACGTCTTCAAGTCGAGGCAGCAGTGTACTACATTAGGTTAGCAGAGGAAAAAACCAAATTCGGAGGCTCTCTTGCAATTAGTTCAAATGCAAACACCTCCGAAACGGAGCTTATTCCAAGCTGCGATGTGGGAAGCACAGCTGAATCGCAGGGCCGTGCCCCATGGAGATGGTGATGGGTCATAGGTCTAATGCCTGAACCCACCGTCAGTAATTTCAGACTTACACCAAAGTGCCTTTGAACAGACGAGTGAAGAACTTAAACATTCCTAAATGCCCCATAAAAGCTGGAGGCTATTTTTCATCAGTTTTAAACAAAATAACTAAACGAAGAGCATTGCATTAGTCAGGAATACACATTCACTCCCCTGATGTCTCTTGGGGTCCCCACAAGGTTCTCATCTGAGCATTTGCTTCAAACAGGATCTCGACTGACCAGCCAGCACTGAAACAGCGGGCCTGCTTGAACAGAAATACCTAAATATGCATTACCACACCCTCTGAGCCTGAAAGCTGCCTTCCCAAAGCGCCACAAACCGTTCCACCTCCAAGCTAATGCAGACTCCACAGATGCTTCGCTGCAGCCTCAGCACTTGAGAAATCGTTCTCCTCCCCACAGCCTGTATCTGAACAAGAAGTGCCCAGGAGTTTTTTTTTTTTTCCCCCTGTAAGTTTCAAAGGAGCAAGCTCAAGTCAGCCCTGGCCCTGACTGTATGCGAAATAGCTGTGTGTGAAGGAGCTATTCTGTTCAACCAGTGTTGTCCCTGCACATGTCGCTGCCGGCTGCTGTCTCCCCGTGGGTACAGAGACAAGATGCTTGTTTCTTCACAGGAGATGCACAAGTGCATTTGAATATATGGTGCGTTTATGCACGTTCAGTATGTATGTTGTACGTAGAAGCCATATTTAACAGCAGTAGTGATTCCGATTTATCACGAGAACCCCATTAGCCACTGAGATTGCTTCAGTTCAGACCGACCCTGGTACCCACTCCCCGCTGCAGGGAGCTCCCGACCGCTGCAGCCCCTGAGCTCAGCAGCAGAGAAGACAGCGCTGCATTTGCCTGCACCGCACTCGCATTTGGAAGGCGCTCTTTGCATCCATCACAGCAAGGCGGTGTTTACCTCCTTCCTCCTGTAAATGATGAAAGGTTCATTTATTCAGGAACCGACTACAGCGAGCTCTAGCTTACCTGGGAAAGCTTCCCATTCACCGCAGGCGAGCGGAGTTTTCGAGACATGAATGTCTGTTTTATGAACATCTGCACTCCATGAATGCTCAGAGTAAGAAATTTATAAATACGAGGACTGTGCACGCGGCCAATACGTTATCTCTCTGAGGAAGAACACATGAGATGCAAAACAGTACAAAAGCTTAAACCGGCACTGGTCCGAGATCATCCTACCTCATCTTCTAAAATTCACAGGAGAATATCCCTAGCTACTCCCTCCTTACGACATCTCTCCAATACGTTCTCTCAGCGTACAGCACAGCCCAGAAGTCATCCCGTTCCAGGTGTGCCACACACCTCCAAGGCGCAGACTACAGCCCCACCTTGTGCAAGCCCGTCCCACGGCACGCTGAGGAACAAAACACAAGGCGCAAAGATCCTCCGGTGAAAGACGTGTGGTGCGGGAAGCCCCATATCCTTAAGAGCCACCCAGAATACGTGGCCCCAACTCCTTCTTCAGCAAGATAAAAACATACCACTATGCCGATCTGCCTAATGCTCCCAAAATGGTGTCCTATTGACTTACCTTACATCCTTCATCTGGACACTTACCAAGCAAGATACTGGAAAAGATGGATTTGGGGCGGGAAGGCGGTGAGGGGATGAAAGCAAGCCCCCTCGCCAGCATGGATGCCACAGGACAGCAGTTCCTCTGAGCTCCCTGTCTTTTTAGACGAAGATTACAAAGCTTTAGAAACCAGCAGCTGCCTCTGGGCGAGATGTGAAACGATCGGCTTGACTCCGTGCCATGCTTCGGCTCGCAGAGAAAACATCATTTTTAGCAGTGCTAGCAAGCCTGCAGGTGAGTGCAGGTTAAAGAACTGCTATTTAGGAAAAAAAATCCCCAAACACATAAGGGTTAGCAGCGGAGATAATGGCATTTTACTCAGCAGGTTTTATCCACTACGAAATTTGAGGGAAATATTCCACAAGCGCATTATCCACTGTCTGAAACTAGCACCAAAATTTAGCCCTCTACCAGCAGACTCTGTTTACAGGGCACCAGTTACATCCCTCTCCCTCCTGCCAAAGGGTAAGGGCCAGGTAAAAGCTACGTGGAAGTCGGTGCAATTAATCCCCTAAACGTGCTGTTCGGTAGGAGTGAAACAGTTAATTTCACAGCTTCAGAAGACAGCAACAAATGTCATGCCTTCCTGAAGGGAGCAGACATCAGCACTCCCTCCCCTGTAGGGCTGAAAAGGGTTACGGATTTAAACCCACATTTCATTTGAAAATAGACTGCCGCAGCACTGTAACAGTATGATAAATTGACAAAGTCTGCAAGTGAATTTGTATCAGCCTTTAATCAAGGCAGTTTCTAGTAGGTTTCCTTTATTATTGTCTCAGTGTCAAGGACAAAATAAAAGTTACGACAAAGATGCCAAGCGCATCCCCAGAACAACAAGCACCTTGGAGATTCACCACCGCCGGTACCCGTGTGTTTCCACGGTGCAGCTCACAAACACGTAAGCAAAGGGCACATATGCAAGTCCAAGTAATTCCATCGCCTGTCGATGACGCGTACAGGAAAGCTTCTCCTACCCATGGGATCTTTTAGCTGCTGCCTGTGGACGTGGGCTTTCTCCTGAGGCTGCTTCTTCCTGAGAAGAGGGCAAGAGAGCGACTGCTGGCAAAAATTAATGCTCTCCTTGAAGTCTGAGTAGGCAGAACCTGACAGTCCCTAAGTACCATCCACCGGAGAAGCCGGCTTTAAAAAATGGCCTCACTTGGATCAGCAGTTTGAGTTAACAGCTCCCTTCAACAGCAATCCGCAACACAGTCCCCTCCCTCCTCGGCGTTTTTCCTTAGTCCACCTACAATTTTCCCTTGAAAGCCGAGACCTAGAAAAGCAGCTAACAGACATACATCCTCATTATTATCGGAGCTGATTCAACGCTACTTTAGAGATAAAATTCTATGTGTTTCCTTGGATTTTTAACAAATCCTTTATAACTTTTTTACATAAGTTTAAGTCTCCTTTTGTTTTGCAAAAGTTTAAGCCCTTACATGATAAAAACAGATACCGTAATAGGATAAATAAAAAGGACAGAAAACTGGCTGGCTGTATTGGATCAAGTGCACCCCCTCCAATTGCACTTTCTTGCCTTTTTTCACTGGAGGCTTCTTCTGTGCAAAACACATGGTATGTCTTGGGTGGCCTGGGAGGGGAAAAATTCACTCTGGACGACAGGACCATTTTGTAAGCTCATCCTGCGTGGAATAATAGCGGGAGGAGCGTTGAATCCTTCACCCTACAGCTCAGTAGGGCATCACCCTACAGAAAGGCGATGCCAAAAAAAAAAGACAAACACCAGCAGATATTAAGACACTATTATTTCAGTTAGAAAGAGTGAGGTTTGGGGAGGCTCTGATAAAACAGGGGGTTTCTCTCTCCTTTCACCAACACCCTTGCTCCCCAGCCAGCTCACCTGCTATGGCTGGACAACTCCAAGCCCTGAGAAGCTCTGCAACACAAGGTGGTGCTGGGACTCTCTTTTCCGAATGCGGACCAAGGGACCCTTGCTAGATTTGCTCCCTTGGGGATTAGGATTATACCAGCCAGACACTGGGAAAGCGGTGTTGGCGTTTTATAGGATACAGACCTGATGGACAGAGCTCACGGGGGGGATGCAGAGTCGCTTGACGAACTGTGTGATTATGGGCTGGGATGGACGCAAGAGGACAGCTTCTGAATTTAAAGACTGGAGCACAGGGAAAAACTGTCCCCCCAGCTAATGGCAGCACATGCAGGTGAGACCAAACCTACTCGACCTCCAGAAATACGGGAAATTCTTCTGAGTTGTGCCTTAACCCACCCAGCTGTGAGACCAAAAAGCAAACCCTCCATATAACAAAACCCCTATACTAAAGGATGGAATTGGCGATGAACCTTTTGGAGTCTAAACCACAAGCCTTGCTCAGGGTGGGTCTACACAAGAGCCCAGCCTATGAGGTGCTGCCTAACAGTTACAACACCAAAAACCTGAAGACTAAGCTCTGTTTCTTTCGAGCTTCGGCTAACCACCCTATCTTGAGTTTCCGCACTAAGAGCACTTTTTACCCCAGCTTTCCTTGTGGACAGGAAACAAGGAAGGTATTGATGTTTCCTCTCTGTTTTCTACACTTATTTCAACAAGAAGACAGCTCTGTGCGCCCAATATTGCATTTGGGTGTCAACAGCTCTCGCCTACAGATGTGCCAGGGCAGGTAAAGGAGCTATGACATTAAGATCAAGACCTGTACAGGAAAACTTAATTGCACTCTCGTTAAGAAGGACTGGCTGCTGGGACGGCTTTTCCCTCCACCTGCCAAAGGATGCAGGACTGCTGCAGTAACCATGGAAGTCATGCAGGCAGCTCCACTCTGACCCTGCACTTCTGACCGTACACAGGTACCAGAGCTTAGGGAGAAGGAGCAAGCAGGGCCAGCCATGAGCTGCCTCCACCCAGGCAGAGACTGAGCACAGAGACCCAGCCTAGGACACAAGGACACCACGTTAGTAGGTCGGCACAGCCCGCAGGCCATGCCTGCAAGCTCCTTATCCCTCAGTGGGTACCACTGCATCAGCCCAAGCTGCACCCTTTGGAGAACCAGCCTAGCTCTCGACTAGGAAGCTGTCAGGACAGATGAAGCAGCAGCTCTGCAAAGCACATAAAGGCACGGTTCAACATCCAATGGCTCTCAGGTAAACGTTTATGTGTGTGGTAACGGGCCAATCCGAGCACGAGAGCAGGACTTGTTTTTTAATACCGGCAACTCAATTCTTCGGCTTCAGCTGGTTCGTATAATCAGGTATTACAATACCAGAAGCTTTAGGATGTCTAGAAGCAGCTTAAAATGCACATTTGCAGGACATATTTTCTGTAATTTCTATTTGTAGACTATCCATTACCCGTCTACCAATGAAGCCATCCAGTAAGGACCCATACAGGCTCATACCTTATGTTACACATCTTCGAGTCCAAGTCAAGTTCAGCATGGCTCTACCAGCATGCTTCTCCACCAAGCCAGCATCCTACTGCCTGGGCCTTCATGGCAATGTAAATACCTAAAACTCTATCCTCCAACACATAAAAAAAAGCCCCCTGCTGCCATCCCAGTATCAAGCAGTAGGAGAGAAAGACAGATTTCAAGAATACTAAGGGCGAGGATACAACTTGCGCAGAGATGTTCCCCTCGTTTCCCCTCCCAGGGGACAGAAATATCCCCACTGTGTAAATACAGCCTCAGTCAACAGGGCGACAACTCCGTACACAGATAAATGTCACGCACTGACGTCAGTGCCAGAGCAACCTAATCAAAGTACAGCCTTCAACTATTTTTAAACCCTAGTTAAAGTATTTTTCTTTTTTTTTAAAAAAAAAAAGTCATTAAAGCTAATCTTTTTTTTAAAAAAGCCCTTTAAAGAATTCTATATAGCTGTAAAACAGAGCAGAAGTATTTCTTTCTCTCTGGTACTGCAGACATAAAAGCCAAGCTATACCCAACCGCGAAACTAGCTGTTCCGTCTGATGCGTCACTGCACTCGAAAGCAGAAGATAAGGATTTGGGGAAGCGTGCACATCAGATTGGCACTAGCATTTGTATTGGAAATTTACCCAGACAGGTTAAAAATAACACCGCGAACATTTGCAGCCATGCTGAAGGTCGCTTTCAGCAGAGCTGCTGTTTTTATAGTAAGAGCTCCTGGCGACATGTGACTCGCTATTGCTAGTATTTTTGTCCCCAGAAAACACGCCACACACTCGGGTTCCCTTGGCTGAGAATTAAGGTCATGCAAGCGGGTCACAACCAATACGACAGTGCCACAGCAGAGAAATCAAGCCCCACACCTGCGTGATTGACTTGTTTTCCTTCTTAAAACTAACCCTCCACTGACTTACATTGAAAAAAGTAATTTCTCTTTACCAGCACGCTCCGGCCAACATTCCCGTTACGCATTTCCATGGTTTTAAGCCCCATTACCGCCGGGTCCAGTTTCAGTAACACGAGAGTCAGCACAGCGCAAGAAGTGTTTACACGGACCGAGCCGCAGAGCTTCCCGATCTTCTGGCCTTGCAGAGCTCCAGCGCAGAGAGAAGAGCATCGTTACCTTCAGAAAGGTGCCTTTGTAAGTGAGCTGGCCCAAAGTCCACGATCACTAACCCGAGGGGATGTTCTCCATGGTGACCCTGGGCACTCAAGCGGCTCCGCGGTCTCCCTTTAGAAAGGAAGCGATTCCAACCGGGAACGGCTGGTGCTGCTTTCAGCTCTGGTTTCGCTGCCATCTCAAGGGCCTCACAGGGGCAAAAGGCCTTGCTGCTTCCCTGCAGTTGTAAAGTTTTCTATAAACGCTTGACGTGGAAGCAAAGAAAGCGTCTTCAATAGTTAAATCTCCAATTTAGGGGATCAATCACGAAGCCTCGTCCTCAATGGAGACAACAGCAGGAGACAACTGGCCAAAGGACAGGAGAGAAAAGGCAGGGCACACAAAGTTACAACACAATCCACACTGCAAATCAGTATTTTAAGGTTGAATCTAAGCGCTCAGATCAGAATCGGGTTACTGGAGGAACTAACCAAATACCTTCTAACAGCCAAGTCCCTGTTCCCACCAGAACTTTTTCGGAGGATTCTGCGTTTCTTTTTTTGAAGAGCATACAAGGAACACAGATCATTTTTTGCGTTTTCATCCCATCCGGCCTCCTTTTCTTAATACTTGCCACCTTCCGTACAAGCCATGCTTAGTACAGACTCAACACTGGATAAAGCTTGAGCACGTATTCCTACAGGGTAATCGGAACCAAAGCGAAACTCCACCAAGTCCTGAAGTCCCCTCTCTCCTCCTCCAGCAGCCAGGTCCAGCGCTCGTTAACAAGGCTCATCACCACTTTGCATCGTAGAGGTCTCATTTTCAAAACATTGCTCGCCCACTCTCCAGCAACTTGCTGAGCGCTAGCGACAAAAGCCTCGTGCCCCGAGACGAAGCCCGTCTTGCTACTGGCTCTCCAGGAATGGAAGAGTCCCCTATTTTGTTTTCTAAGGGTGGCTTGTTCACAAATACTAACAACTTCACACGTGAGCGTACATCCCTCGCCAGTGGAATTTGCCGAAGTCGTTGCCTGGTGTTAGCAGAGCTGAGCAGCAACCACGTGTAACAACCCCAAGTCCTCTTTCCAGGCTGTCCTTAGAAGGAGAGGTGGTACGGATTGGATGCCGTTTGTAATGGCTGGCAGCAAGCGTTCACATTGATCTCTTATCCTTGTTCTTTGCTCGGTTTTAAAGGAAGAAATTTGCTGTTTAAAAGGAGCAAGAATCTTTAAATTCATTGCCAGCACTTCCGTCGGCTGAACATACAATCGATTTAACAGTTTCTTGAAGTTATTTGTACTTTACAGATAAATAAAGATACCAGCTTCATGAAAGATTTCTGACTTATTATTCCTCACAGAGACACAGAAAGTAAAGGCCTGTTTAGCATCTAAGCTGTGCTACGCAGCAGCCACCCAGCAGCAAAGAGCTGTCGGTGCGGAACAGAAAGATTTTTATTCAGTAGAACATGAAAGCTTCATCCATAACGTACTCGCAGCCGTCAGTGAAAGAGCGTGCCGAGGGGAGCCGTAAATCAGCGGTGCCAAACCCTGCCCTCAGGATGCGGCCGGGATGCCCGGCGCCCTTTCCCTCCCACGGAAAAACGGCATCTCCAGCCCCTGTGGCCTCCTCCAAGCATGAACTCCACCAAGGTACTGCTGGCTTCCGAGCTGAACCAGACAGAGCGATACAGAAGGGAAGAAAATAAACCTTCAGCAACAACAACAAAAAAACCCCTAAAAAACAGGAGGTTAAAAAACAAGAGAGAAGGAAAGAGGAAAATTAAAATCAACTACCACTCGGTGAGATCATATATATATGCCTCGACTCGTGAAGATGCATATGAAGATAGATGCTTATCGATTCCTCTCTCAACCAAGGGGTTGCCTTATTTAATGGAAGACAGCAGAGATAAACCTCTTGGATAACCTAGCAGTGGAAGAATCCATTTCCCCAACAGAAAGGATCAATGATTATCCATTTTCCCTTTTATCCTCCCAGTCACACAGCGAATTTGAGAAAATGAGCTAACCGCAGCTCCCATCTGCTGTCCTCCCAGACGTTTCTGCAGCTGAAGAATCCGCGGCAGAGTCGGCACCAAACCTGTTTTGATAGGATTTTCTTACAAAACTTAATCAAGCGTGGTAAGTAAAGCAGCTTCACTCTGAATGCTAAATTTAGTGCAACTCTGCAGCTTGACCGAATAACCCGCAGAGCCGGACACGCAGAGGTGGACTGAGTGGTTTTGTCCGGCTCATTTTAAATTGGAAATACGCTAGCTCAAAGATCTAGAGTAGCACACAGGACTTAATTACATGAAAGCACACAAGCAGTGAATAACAAAGTCTTCAAGCAAGAACCATGCCGAGAGCTCTGAAGTCCCCTACAGCACTTTCCCAACCCCCCCAGCAAATAAAACTTCGTATTCAGGGAGGGGAAAAGGAATACGAAGTACATTTACTGTAATACTCGCAGATGAAAAATTGTAATTGCTCTGCCTTGACATCTGGTTTCTATTTCACTTCCATTATATCAGATTACATAACAAACAGATGATGCACTAGGGCTACAGCGTTCTTCTGCGAGTCTTGTGCGGATTTGGTGTTTACATTCTTGTTCATAAAAATTTAAGCTATGCCACACACACAGGCGTGTTCGAGGCAGACAAAGGCAAAGACAAACGAGCAGTTTTCAAAGGAAAAAGTAAGACTAATTTGGGGTGGGAGGGTGTTGAAACCCACATAGAAAATTATCCAGTTCAGAAATTGAATCTGCATATAACAGCACTTGCAGCTGTGCAGACAAAGTTTATAGGAAGGAGCCACAGGGAACGCACAAGTTTACACCTGGGTGAAACGGTTAGGTAAGCAAACGCCAAACTGAATGATGCAAACACAAATTCCACTGTGCCCTGTCACCTTACTGTTCTCTTACTGAACGCGACACCACATCACTCACGTGTGTCCCCCCTCCACCTTCTCATGTGGGTCTGTAAAATGTGTGATTTTTTTTTCAGACAACGGTACTTTTAAGTCACNCGCCAAACTGAATGATGCAAACACAAATTCCACTGTGCCCTGTCACCTTACTGTTCTCTTACTGAACGCGACACCACATCACTCACGTGTGTCCCCCCTCCACCTTCTCATGTGGGTCTGTAAAATGTGTGATTTTTTTTTCAGACAACAGTACTTTTAAGTCACTTCTGCTGTCCTATTGATTCACAGTCTCAAGAGCGTATGGCAAACGTGTAACTTTCAAAATCAGACATCTACTTTGCTGACCTTGCCCCTAGACGCACATTATAAACTTTCTTGAGAGTCAACAGCACATCCCTCCTCCGCAGCAATTCAGGAAGTCGTGCAGTTGTTAGAAAGCTGATTCAGCTGAATACAGGTGATCTTCACACGCCGGCGAGGTCTCGGTCCGTCTCCACTACGCAAAAGCTGCAGCGCAGCTTACCAGAACGGATGACAGATTTCTTTCCAGAGTGTGCCTGCACGTGCTTCTTCCCTCAGCACTGCAAGACGCAAGAGAAGAGTTGTAGTGGAATACACTGCATTTCAGAAACAGGACGTAACAATGCAGTGGTGCAGTTACAGCAACCTAGAATACCGTCTCCAAAGTTTGTAAGCCATGTGCTCAAACATGCAGTTCTATCCTCTGACCCCACAGTTACCCGTTTGACCGAACCTCCCCTCTTCAAAACGCAATACACAGGAACGAACACCCCAAGAGCTGCAGAATTATGCAGCTTGCGATGCTCCTCAGCTTCTCTCTACAGGATGTAGGTTTTATCTGGAACCCTTCTGAATCATTTACAAATCCCATACTCACAGAAAATCGCACCCACAAAATGCTTTCCACGGCTAGAACATGCAGCGAGTGACCCCAAACTTCAAGTCACCCCCAGGCTTCCCACTGCTCGTTTAAGTCGTCACCCTGGCCTTCTTTACCTACACTTCTGCCCACGTCCGTGTGCCGCAAAGCGCGAGTAGAGCATTCGGGCCAGCAAAATCATCCACGTTCTCAGGCACCGTAACGGCAAGAACTATATACTCATCTACTGCATATTATATTACTCTATACTGACCTCGGGTTGTCTGTTCTGTTTCTTAACAGCCCTAAACATGTCCTACTGCTCACTATCAGGCAGCACGCCGGACTAGATAAGCCTTGAGCCTGCTCAAGCACAACACACTCCACGAGCAGATTTACAGCTTCAGTAAAGAGCAATTCCAATGGGCACTCTCCCATGTTGGCCCACAGCAACCTCATCCCCCCCGCAAGTTATTTTGGAGAGAAGCAAACGCGGGACCCACTCTGCACAAGAAGAATAAGAGAGGTGAACAATCACTACAATTCGAGGGTGTAGATTTTGTCCCGTAATGGGACCAACAAGTCTTCTGCGGAAAGAAGGGAGCCCTAACGCGCAGCACGGGTTGCATAAATCCAGACATGCGCTCCCTTCACGCGGCCTTTAACCGTGTATCACACACAACCGCTTGTAAGAGCCAGTGTCACTCTCCTCTGCCCAAGCCCACCCACAGTAAATTTTGCAGGACGCGTACCCCTTTGGTACCTAAAGATTTCAGCGAGTAACGCTGCAGGCAACTCCTCTTTCATTCATCCTACTAAAAGCGGTTCAAGCAAACTCAACGACTGACTCCTTACCTACCGTGAGGCTTGCAGGCATCTAACATTGCTTTTAGTAGAAGTGAAGCAAATCTCATTTTTAATCGTTAGAACTGACAAAAACTTTCTAAAAAGGTTTTCTGTACTCTGCCTCTCCCAAAACAGCTTGCAGTACCTACAGGCCCTAAGAGCTGACAGGTAGCCCCAACATCCGAACCGAGCGGGTACAAGATCCTCGTGTTTTGTTCGGGAAGCACCTGCCAAGACTCCCTGTGGATGGGACCTCTCCGAGTAGGAGGTTACTGGCATTTAAGTTGGAGCCAAATATGCAAATAATAAAAGCACTGACAGATACCACCTTAACGCTTTCCAAAGGCCGGTTAGTGGCTTTTCTCCCCACCTTCTTCTCGCATAAATCTGCACACGTTTACATTACGTGGTGCGCAGACGATATCAGAAGAGTGGAAGGCACGAGTCACGGGCAGAGAAGTGGAAAAATACTCCAAAATACCATCATTTTCAAGCAGCTTATCCCTCAGGCACTACAGGTATCTGCTGCCAGCCTGGCAAACAAAAGCAAAAAGGGTATCTTGCCTGTGAAAGAGAATCACTTCTGGCCACGTCTTAACAGGTTTATCATTAAGCACCAAGCAGGCCATTAATAGTATTCATCTTAGAACAAAAAGACTGAACTAGGTGTATATTCAACTTCTTACCATGAGGTGCTTCTTTCCCTCTGGACGTTTCCACGCTGGACTAGGTTCTTAGCAAGCCCAGGAAGAACTGCTCAGAGCTGCGGCTTAGGGGAAGAGGGAAAGGAAAAAGGAGAAAAAAAAAAAAAAGCAATACCACCTCCCAATACAAAACACCAAGATATTTAAGGTCTCCTATGGAAGTTCCATGAAAACAAAGCAGAGGAACACAGCAAGCAGCAAGGAGCAGAGGCAGAGCTGCTCTAGCCAACAGCCCCAGTGCCATTCAGAGATCACAAGGGACAGTGCACGTCGCTTACTCCAGCATGTAGCTTACACCTACCCCCACTTTGCTGCTGGTTCTTGAAGCATCAGAATTAATACTTTTAATATATTTTTATATATATAACACTAATAATTATTCTTCCATTTCGCCTTCAAAAGATCTTTAGGTGTCCGTCTATTAAAACGCATCAGGGTTGCATTACATGCCTAAAATAATTTAACTGCAACAGCTTTCTCACAGATCTGAGAAATCCCTGCGGTTGGGTGTATAACTCAAAGGTAGCCTGCTTTCTTGGTAGTTCGGTTAGACTAAATTTGCAATTGGGGTGAAAATCTGTTATTGCACTAGGAAAAAGTTAACAATCAGATCCCGGCACCCTGTGTCAGCGAGGAAGGCTGCGTGTACACCAGCCACTATTTCAACTGCGAAACCTGCGACGGATCCCGCCTTCCTTTCCATGAGACACTCAAGCTAAAAACAGAAACACACAATGCACTCCTGGGGGAAGCCGTTGCATCGGCAAGAGGGCAACCAGCCGCTAGCCAGAAGGAGAAACAGCTTCACACTTTGGCATGAACACCTAATTTGACTCACTTCAGTTATTCTCCAGCAGAACTCTTGCTTGCGCTACCNGCATCGGCAAGAGGGCAACCAGCCGCTAGCCAGAAGGAGAAACAGCTTCACACTTTGGCATGAACACCTAATTTGACTCACTTCAGTTATTCTCCAGCAGAAATCTTGCTTGCGCTACCTTAACTCGCTCCCAGTAAGAGACCCAGCCTACATCAGCTCCTAGCCCATGCTGATGAGATGTTTATAGCTGGCAAAGAAGTTCAAAGCAGTGGATTGTTCTTTGAATACCTCCTCCTGCTGATGGGGTGGGGGGGGTGTTGGAACCAGGCAGCAAAGTGGTCCTCTCCAAAAAAATCAGCATGCAGCCCTAGCCATAACAAGTCCTCGAGCACGCCAAGAGCGGAACAGTGAATTCCACAGGGAGGACGAAGGATGCAGGTAGAGTCTTAATTTTACGCTTCCCAACATTTTTATTTAGAGCAGCATGCAACAGTGAGAAAAGGGGCTACATGGCTCTGACTTTCTCTGAGGCCAAGATGAAGCAGATGTTTCTTCAGCACCAAAATTTTAAGTGCTTATTCATTCCTGCTTGTCATCTGTAAGCAAACTACTCCTCCATTCATTACAGACTGGCAGAATGCAAAGGCGTAGCACAGAAGCCTTCACTTTTACTATTATAAATGATGCTATTTTTGCCTTTAAGCCTCTGGTATCACAAATCACGTGTCCTTCACAAGCATCACCCCCAGCTCCAGCTCCCTCCACTCAGCTATTGTGTCTTCCAGAGCTGTAGGTGTTTTCCTCCCATAGCTTTACCTGCTGAGAGCAATCGGGAGTGAGTTGTGACATCTGGCTGCTCTGCTACGGCGCAGCAGCGTTGCAAAGAGTTGCGTGCGCGAGGCTGTGTACGACTGTTTATTTATAGGACAGTCCAATTAATGAAGAGCTGCACATGGCCAGCAAGCGACGGCTGACAACACAGCTGCCGCGACGACTGTCCAATTCGCACTTAACCCCCACAAGCTTTCAACATTAGCGTCACCTTTCAACACGGAAGAACAAACCGCCACGGCCGTTCACCATCAGACAATGCCAGACATCCAAAACCTCGGCGCACGTTGCATCTTCTGCCCTCTCATCTGTTTCCACCAGCAGTGAGTTTTCACTTCTGCTCAAACGCCAGACAAAACATCTTTAAGCTGCCAGCATGCTTCTCGGCTGGCACAGCCAAGGGCACTCTGCAAAGGTCAGCGGTTTGAAGAATCTGCACAACATATCAGAAAGCCCTACGAACATGTGATGCTTGGAATGAGAGGCTGATCCATAATTAGATGTTTCAGTGGTTCTTATCCTGGAAAGAGGTCCATAGCGGAATTTCACAAGTCGAAGACTGGGGAAAAAAAAAAACCCCACACAGTCGAATTCATTTTCTCGGAGTCTAAAAAACGGCTGGAGCCGAAACTAAAATCTGGAGACCAGCAGCGGTGTCTGCAGCCCAGGATTTGCTAGCAGAGGCAGGGCTGCCTGCTTTAGTGGTGTTTAACAGCCTTCAGCTCAAGTACCTCTGACTGCAGCTAACACAGGAATCGGGTTATGTGGAAGCTCCAAGTCAGAAATTTTCTAATTAAAGGCATCAGCGGGCAATCAGTTAGAGTGTCCAGCACGCTCCGTTAGTTTCAGTGTGGGAGGAAAAACACCCCCGTCTGAGTTTTCCTCCCTGTGTTTTCCCTGTGCACAAAGGTATCCCCTGCACAGCTTAGTCAGCAAAACTACTAACCTGGAAGCGGCAGAGTGGTAAATAAAGGGGATCGAAGCCAATAAATCACTTAAAATTTGCCAATACAAAGAATATATTAACAAACCTGGATGTTGTTAACAACTTGCAAGTGTGATAAAAACAGTCAAGCTCACAGACGTGATGAACATGCAGTCTTGCAGGGAAAACGGTAAAAAAAAAAATCAAATATTAAGAGTGAATACTGAGCACTCCGCCTCTTTCAGAATAAGAGGCAGTTGCAATCTCACTGACAACAGTTTCTAAACACTACTTACTACTTCTTAGTGCAAAATAATTTCAGTTTAAAATGTTGGGGGGGAAAAAAGCCACTACAGTTCAAAAGAAACGGTCCCACTCTTGTGTCTTGCAAGAGAAAAAAAAAGAAGGAGTTTCTAGCACAACAGAAGTAATCTTCCAACACAACTGCGTCTCGTGCTTTTGCTTGCTAAAGCCACAAATACGTATGTGTCTAAACAGACTACAAGCATAATCACTTCAGTATAAAACCAAGCTCCTTCTGCAGAGTTCAGTAGGCTTCAGGAGCTCGAAAAGCCAAACGAAACACCACAGCCACTCACCCTTCTGCCAGCCCTGCTCCGGGCTCGCCCTTCCCAGGAGCGAGGGCTTGTCCCACGGCACTGCGGGCCAGCAGCAGCGCGCTCCCGCAGCTAAAGAAATCCAACCCTCACGACTGGCAGTTCCTGAAGTACTACTCTCAGGCCAGCTTCTCGTGAAGAAAGCAGCTTCAACGGTAAACTAAAACCCAAAATAGGCAGGGAAGAAGGCATTTTAGACCCCATATGAAGCTATTTTAAAATTCCTTCCAGAAGGAAGGAAACCGATGGGGTTTTAGGCTACAAGGGCCCCTTGCTCCTCCTAAAAGTCCCAACGAGCGTGGGGGCTGCTGTGGTCTGCCTCCCTTACTGCTCCATATTGAGGGTCTGACAAGTGCTGGGCCTTAATGGGACAACAGCAAGGCAAATAAGGACTGCCTCTGAATGAACGCCCCTACTCCACAGCAGCGTCACCTACACCAACTTTGAGACCAACACACAAATGCATTACTAACTCCTTGGCTAGGCAAAGGCTGCATCATGTGCATCCAGCTTTAACTCACTTATCCAGTCAAAGTCTTACCAAGGCTGCCGTTTCTCTCAACGGGGTCTGGCTGGCCAAAGCCAAAACTTCACCAAAATGTTGGTAGATGCACCCTGCCACACTCCGCGCGGGCCGCGATGGGTGCTACCAGCACGCTGGATGCTCCAATAACAAGCACCCATGAAGCTGATACTACAGCAGCCGTGAGACAGAGCAGCATCTTCTCAGAGGTCACCTCTTGGCACTTCAGGCACAAAGGAAGTCAAAGAGACAACTCGACATGTAATGGCCAGCGCTGGGCACCTTCCGCCCCTGCTCAAACGGCAGCCCAGAAAGTTCCCAGAACCACCGCTCACCTCTGTGCAGGGGAACAGTGCTGGGTCCCAGCCTCATTAATGTGGGTATTTAACCTCCAGCTCTTCAGCAACCAGTTCCCAAGGAAGGAAAAGCAAAGCATACCTTGATTTAGCGTACGGCCTTACTCAACAATTAGGAAGCCTGCCTTTAGCCCAACATCACTTATTGTCTATTACACAACACCATGTTGATACCCCATTTATTTCAAGGTACATCAGACACCTGAAACAGGGAAAATGAGCATGTGTGTGTGTGTGTGTGACAAGCAGACTACAGCACCCCGATCCAACATCAGGCTGCAGAAAAGCACAGCCCAAGCCAAACACGGCCCTAAGGGATCAACTTTGACCAGTTCAGACGGGAGAAGGAGCCCAGACAGACAAGTGGCAACGCAGCAGTATCACACACGCCAGCAAACAGGAGCTGATCTGGACCCGCTACAGAGTTGGTATTTGAACCAAAAGATGAGCCCGCAGTCAACTTTAATGAAAAACCTTTGACAAACGCAAGCTTTAGTAACCAAGGCAGAGTTAGGACAGATGTATATACACACACACAAATATACAGACACACAAATACATATAACCCCACAGCCCTGAGCCAACTCAACACCGCCTTGTTGCTAACAGCACCATATACTGCCAAGCAGCCACACTTTCCACCAAGATCCTCCGATTCAGGCTAGGCGCAGCCTCTCGCTACAGGAACGGCACAAAAGCGTAAACACCTCCATCTGACTTCACAATTAAAAGAAGGAAAAGCAGGGCGGTCTGCACACCAACACGGGTATGGGCAAGCAGCTGCCAAAAAGCCACGGTGACATAACCACCGCTGCCTTTTCCTGCAACGTTCAACATCTTGTGGCTTCTCTAGCACCACCAGGCACATCTCAGATGCAGGAGTAAACAAAATTACACAGTGAAATATTTTTAAAGAAATATTTTTGTTCTCAAGCCTCAAGCTCTAATGGGAAAAAGGGAAGGGGGGG
>VZSC01017427.1:71641-115064 GCA_013398225.1 Steatornis caripensis | reverse complement strand
GGGGGGGGGGGGGGGGAATATCCTCTGCCCATGTTATGCATTAAACTTGACCAAAACATGTAAATCTCTTCATGAATATTAGTTTACAACTAAAGAGAGGAGGAGGAAGGGCAAGGGGGGACATCGATGCTGTAGCTCCAGAGCTTGGCACAAGATGAAGGATCCTGTACTAGAAAATACAGAACTTGTCAAATCCCTACTTTGGGCTGAGAAAAGCCACGCTTTCCTTTCTGGCAACGAAAGTCAACTTCAAGTGGACAGTTTTCTCATCAAACAGGGATTATATCTCTGAAAGTATTCAAAGATACAAATCACACAAAAGCCTGCCCTTTCGGGCTTCCTCCCGCCTGCAGCAGGCTGCCATCAGCATTAGGTTCAACAGATTGTTTTTCAAAGGACACAAAGAATATTTGCACAAGTCTATTATGAAACAAGCAGTTTGTCTGATAGTAGCTACAGCTGGTTTCTCAAAATTGGCAAAAGTAACTTCAAAAAGCTTTCATCCAGGAGCGGGACGTCTAGGATTTTTCCCCTGCCCCTCCACTGGCAGTTTTTGTTTGTATATTGATACAGATTAAGACAATGAAAAACAAAAATACATCTAAACTTCAGAAATATTCTTAACATGTTTCTGCCCTTTGGTCCACCAAGTCTGCTCAACCACTCAATTTACAGGTAGGGGAGCTGTGGGGGCATCGGTACAGTGATCCAAGTGGGAGGAGGAAGGGACTTACGGGGAAAAAAGTCTTTAGATCCAAGTCCCTCACTAACACACATTTCTTTACTGTGCCTGAATCAGCAGGACAACACTTCATAGTATTCAGCCATTTCAAACATTTCACATTTTCGCTTTGCTCCTTTCCTGCTTCACGGAGAGCTGGGAGGAGGAACGCTGTCAAAAAACATACTGACATTTTTTTGCAATGGCTTTAGTGAGCTGCTCCAGCAGAGAGGCAGCTCTCTGAGCTGCTGCCACACACTGACACCAAGCTGCAGGCGTTCACAGCACCCGCCAGCCGAGTGGCACAACTTGTCTTATTCTGCCACAGCCATAGCTTGTCACAAGGCGCACAGCAACACATGGATTATACGGGGTACGTTCTGGTTACCATTAAGTAAAAACTTGTTGCAGAGAAGGATTTTGCTTAACCTGGAGAAAGAAAAAAAAAATAAAAATCAAACTAACAAACCACCTCGCACTGCTTTTTGCAATGGAAAAGCAACTTGAAGATGAGTATTTGCTTTACTGTTCAGCTGTACTTTTTTTTTCCTTTTAAAATCAGACCAGGCTTGCAACTGCATCTCTTTTAATCACGACATGCATACAGACAGCAGTGACTGGCGTACTTGAAATGTGCTGTCATCCTTGCAATTAAATGCAAGTTTTCTTCCTCCTACCTGATAAATACAGACACTACATTTCCCAAAAATCAAGCTCTACCCTATCTTTAAAATCTGCTAAGTCACTTACCAGGTTTCTCAGCCTCCATTTCTTGAAGCATTCCACAGCCAGTCTGCACAACAACAGTTGTTCAAGCAAACGGCCTTGTAGAAAGTTTCTTTCATCCGATTGCTGGTACATCTAAAAGATCAAGTAACTGTTGCCCAATTAATTAGGGCAATTACCCCCAAAACATCCTGTGCTTTTGTGCAATGCTATCCATATTCTCCCTGACAAAAGCAACCCCCAGTTCTGCTTTGCAGAATTACCAGAAGAAACAAAGCAGTCCGAGTAACCAGCTCAAAAGCCAGCCTTCCCAAGAGACCAAAGGTGAAGAAGTGAAACAAGGTCTCGGACTCACTCAGGGGCCTCCCCTAAGACGGCGAGCATGAAGCAGGCACAGCCACGAACCATCGCAGACGCTCTTCTGAGCTCGGCCGCGTCTCCAGAGCGACAGCCCGCAGGTAGCCATGCGGCAGAGGACCGCAGCAGCCGAGCTGTGAAACAACTGATACGTACCAGGATAGCAAGAGGTAAGCAGGTGTGAGGAGCATCTGAGTTCACTGAAGAAATCAGCAAAGCCTTGAGGACCACGGTCACGCAGGCTGGCGAGCTTTGTTTCGTAACGAGCACAAAGACGACCCAAGCAACCGAGGCACTATGAGAAAGGCGTTTGGGTCACTCATGGCTACAAAAACACACGCATTTCTTCTAGTAAATAACAGAAACGCACCTAAAAACATTATCCTCTAAGACAGTTGTGAAACAGAACCTTTTATATAAAACACAATTCCAGAACCTAAAAAGTTAACGGAGCAGAGACGGTGGGGAAAGAGCGGCCCAGTGTGTAACCTGAAGTGCAGCAGCTCTGATATCCCACCAAGCACGCACATCCTGCAGCACTGTTGGACTTGACCGCTTCGCAGCTGCAAAATTAGCAACCTCTGGCCTACTTTCGGGCATGTTAGAGCCCAACCGTATTTACGCTGACAGAGACAAGCAAAGGTTGTGACGATTTATTGACGCAAGAGCCACTTCATGCTCGATGCCAGAAATTAATCAGTGGAGAAGGAGGAATTCTCTTTAAGCACCCAGTGAGAAAGAGCTTTGGTGCGCTGCTAAAAACAACAAGCTGAGGTCTTGCACGACAAATGCGATCAAGAAGAAAACAAAAAAGAAAAAAAAAACGCATTAAAAGGACAACTTTTACATAGCAGCTCCTTTAGAAAGACTTCGGAAGTCACAAGCAGTCAGTGCCTGGACAGAACTATTACAGGTTTCCTCGTGAAAAAGAAAACACGAGGAGACTCATTCAGAGCATTCCCAAACCTTTGTCAACATAAATTGATGCTGCGTTTGTTCAGATCCCCCTGTCTCAAAACATTTGGGGTAGGCGGAGGTGACGATTAAGTTATACTGATCCTGCGAGTTGGTCGTTCGCTCTCCCTGCTGCAATTCTGGGGACAAAGAAGTAAACCAGAGGCAAAAGTCCCATGACCTACTTGAAATAGCTGCACAGACCTACGCTAGAAAGAAAAAAAAAAAAAAACCAAGACAAAAATCTTTAAGGCAGACTAAATGAACAGCATCACCCCTACCTGCCAAGAAGCCATCAGGATAAACCTGTCAAGAGTTACGAGCCTGCAGAACAGGCCTTCCACCTGCCGGACAGAACGGGGCGGGGGGAAAAAAGGAAAAAAAGAATTAAAAAAAAAAAATCTAATGCCAATCAGATACTTGCTGCTGGCAGGGAACAGATGCCAAAGCCCTTTTTCTCGGTTTGTTAAGCTGTAAGGATCTCATGCCTTCTCCTGGCAAAGGTTGTATCAGACCAGTGGTACCGTATTTAGAATAAAGCAAGTACCTGGAAGTTTCGGAGATTTTTCCTAAATTGACAGATGTCAAAGGTTCACTACTTGGATGGACTATCGGGGTTTGGGGTATGGGCTCTGGTCTTTTATTCTTCTGGGTTATTTTTTGACCAGAGAAGGGGTATCAGCTTGGTCTAGTTCAGGCTTTTATGTCTTCCCACAAAGGCAGCTCAAGCATTTTAAAGAGCAGGAACACACTAGCATGAAAAAAGTTTTAAACTAAGATGTTTCTTTTTATAGCCAGCATAAAACAAAGGTGACGGGTAAAGGAGGGGGGAAAGTCTGCTGAACTAGAAAGTGCAAGTTCTGAATGCTGAAACAGAACAGCAAAAAATCGTTTGCAATGGATTACCTTAAAATCACCAAGCTTTGAGGGTTTCTTGCCTGAAGAATTGTCAATTGATCAAAAATACTGAACCAAAAAAAAAACCCCAAAACCCCAAAAAACAACCTGCCCTCCGATCTTTGAACAAATAAACCAACTGAGGGAGCATTACCCATCTCCCAGCTGCACCCAGCTCGACTGGCTGCACGTCTGAAGTGACCGCACGTACAAATAACTGCATTGATCTTGCTCTATTGATTAGAAGGTGAAACCTGACAGCAGAGAGTCATTACACGGTAGTTCACGGACAGCAACATCTATTAAAAAAAAGTCAAAATACACAACACAATGAGTACCCTGCCAAGAGAGGCAGCAAACCCCACACCCCCTTTACCTCAAGGCTCATGCTCCTTGCTATTACATAAAGTCTGATGGGGTTCCACGACCACAGCAGCCGCCTTTCAGGGCAAAATGGTTACCTGAAGCCAAGGCTGGCAGTGCAAAGCTCACAAACTAGACCTCACTCCTATTACGATTTTCCCCGTAAAGCTATTTATGTGGTTTGGCAACATAACTACAAACAAAATGAGTACATAGATTCTTGAATAGTGAAAGGGTCAGGATTGATTTTTTAAAAAAAAAAGAAAAAGATTTCTTTGAATTCATCTGTCATTTCTCCAACATCCTGATCCCAGCCCTACCACAGAGTGCAGCAGCAGCACAGCGAGAGTTTCCAGCAGTCCCCTCACCTACCGTTAGGAGTTTCTCCTGGAGGTGAAGGTGGCACTGGCAAAATCCTGCTTGCTCGTGTTGAAGTCAATGGGAAATATCAATATACAAAGGACGATTTATTTTTTTCCCTGGGGGCTGGGATTATTCAGCCCTTGGTACAACCAAAACCGTGCAAAAAGAAACCGATTAAACTGTTTTGTACAACTTATCTCCATGAATATCCCAGCAGCCAGCTCCCATGCTTACAGTGACGGGCTCGGACGCCACAGCTCCACTCCTCGCTCAGTGGAATGAGGCAGACCCTCAAAAACATAGATTTCAGCCACACAAGCTCTGATGCAGAGGGAGACAATGCAATGTTCCTCACCCAGCAAGGTCCAACTGTGCAATTCCCTGCAAACGCCAAAGCTTAAGCAGCTTCCAAAAGCAAATTTCCCACGTCCAGCCCCCCAAAATATCCAAGTCACATGCGACTAGAGGTTGAGAGGGTATATTAATGGCTGTTGCCACAACCTTACCTATTCTTACCCTCTTTCCCAGGCATCTAGATGCGGTCAGGCTCCCAGACCTGGTCTCCCCAAGGCTGACCTTGCACATCCATCCTTGCAGAATGTACTCAAGACTTCACAACTCACACCTTCAAAATGCATCTGATGTTGCTACGTCANTCCCCAAGGCTGACCTTGCACATCCATCCTTGCAGAACGTACTCAAGACTTCACAACTCACGCCTTCAAAATACATCTGATGGTGCTACGTCAAAGTTGAGCGGACCAGATACAAACACTAGGAATATTAAGTCTGGTCTGCGGATTCCCTGGCAAAGCCTGTGCTGCTGGGATTCAAAGGAGGATTAACGATGCCTCGCTGAACCCCGCATGCATGCGTACTGGTAACACTCGGAAGAATCGGTGCCACCAGTGGGACCCTTCAAGCTGAGTTTCTCCAGAGATGCTGGTGGACAGGCGGACAGTGAAGGGCCTTCACCATCAGAAGGACGTGTCGTACCACACCGTAGGAAAGTCAAACAATCACCAAAGAGAAGCAGCTCAGCAGTACTTTGTAAACCGACTTAGCTACAGAACTTGCGAATACGAGCGTATTAACCAGCAAATATTCCCAGTTATGGTCTTGATACGTGGACTCTCCCCTTGGGCTGACAGCGGCTTGGGTGGGAGGCCAGCGAGCCCGTAACCCACAGAGCCGGTGAAGGCAGCGCATGGCTGTGCTCTAAGGTTCATGAGCTGCAACAGCAGCTTTCCAGGCTATTGCTGGATCTGGTCTCGTCCTGAAGGGCTTTTAAAGACTACTTATCTGTTTTTTAAGCATTAAAAAATTAAGCTTGAATCATGCTTGAAATTCAAGACAAATCCCTAAATTGTTACAGTCGGTATATGTTTCTTTTGCTTGAAAGAAGATACTCGGTAATCTTGATCTTGTCCAGTTTGAAAGAGATCTCAGGGAGACGGGAGGATCTCAAAAAAGCCCACGAGTATTTTTCTGTACGTAATTCAGCTTTCAGTAGGTGCAAAGTTTAATATTAGCTTCATCCTTTTGGAAGGCTAAAAATTTGCTTCAACATTTCAGCACATCAGTCTATCAAGCATCATTTAGCCAAACCCTGACAGTAGTTCTCGGCCGAACACCAAGAGCCCTTGTGCATTTCAAAGCAAACAAGAGCACTGTAGGTAAAGCATCTGATTTTTCACAGTCACTGGTGAAACAGCAGTCTTTTCATTTTGGTTATAGAAACAAAATGTCCAAGAGATCTGCCGATACGCTAATTTCAATTTTCTTAAAGGAAGAATGAATCGCATGCCCCGTTTCTCCTTAGTTAGCACATCAAAGATGCTAAAGGAGATTCACTTGCCTGGTTTTTTTCTTGCAAGGAAGTCACTGGAGTCACTCAGAAACCCCAATGGAAAGGAAAGCACGTACCGTGGTTCAAGAAATCAGGAAAAAAAAAAAAAGAAAAAAGAGAAAGGATAGGAATAGAAAAGATGACAGCAACGCACTGCAGGAACAGCCACAGAGTGTCCCCTCGGCCAGACCATCACAAGGGCTAAAAACCAAAGTGGAAGCTGCAGTTTTAGTCTGAAGCACGGCTGCAGAAAGGGTTAAACTCTGCTCATCCTAGCTCAGTAATTGTGCAACACTACCAGTTAATTAGCTAGATCAATTATTTGAGATCTAACTCCACGGAGCATCTTTGAAGTTCCTAACTGCAAATTCATGAAAATGAGAAAACAGGCACATAAAGCTACCCTGAAATCCATGCAGTGTTGTACTTCAGAGGTGTCGCCTATGAATAAGATCATTCTCGTTTATTTGCAATAATATATTTCTGCTGCCACAGTTTGGCCAAGAAGAGTGTTCCAAGCTTTACCCAGACTTTTGACCTCTCCACTCGGTACCTCAAACCTTGCAGGTGTCAGTGCACTTCAAAGGCCTTGCTCGCTTAACAGCCTAAACAGAAAAGAACAAAGGCTGCGGGGAAATTCATGGTATATTCCAACCCAGAGCAGGGGTAAAGGCGCTTGTCAAGCCTTTACTGAAGGACGGGAGAATTAACACATCCACAATTTTTTCTTCTCCGGTCAGGCATCTGGTACACCGTGTCCAATCACTCCTGGCTATTTTCTGACTAAAGTTTCTGCAGAAGTTAAGAGACAAAAAAAAAAAATACTAAAAACTACACTAAAAGAAGAAATATCATTGCAGTTCTTTTTCCACTCTTCTCTGTGACCCAACAATATGAAAACTTCTTAAAAAAAAAACAACTCCAAAAGCTTTTGACCAAGAGCTCTCAAAAATAAGGCAATATATTTCTTCTGCAGTGAGTGTAAGCAGTACCTGTCAAAGCACAGGTAGCCAGACAGCCAAATTCCTAGACCTAAAGGATGAAAAACCCCGTGTATGGCTGACGTCCATCTGAGAGTAAGTGGATTTTCTGCCCCTGCTCTTGAATTGCTTTCAGAACCAGTGAGATGACTGAAACGTTCCTTCAAGACCAGCTCTGTCCCAATTGATCTGACTGCATCAAAGGCACATGAACAAGCCTCATGAGTGTGAGCACCTGGCACGAAGAAAACACGTTGAATAATTTAAAACAAACACTGAGAATATACTCCTCGTTACAGTCCAGTAACAAATTTCATTTAGGGAAGTATACATGAAATAAGGTACGGGTCGAGCTGAGGTTGACCAAAAGTGAGTAATAAAAAAGTAGTATCCATATAGAAAAAGGTTTCTCTCCTTTCCAAGTGAGGCATAAGGTCCCAAGGACTATCTCAAACATTATCAGTCAACTTCAAAAGCACAATCGTTTTTATATCCTTTTCCTGCCCTGTACCTCATTCAAAATAATTCAGAGTTCTCTGCCTCTCATCCTAAGTACGTGCTTCTCATCTTTGCACTGCAGGGTACATCACAGGCTAAAAACTTGCTTTAGAAACAGGCTTTTAAAGAATTCCAAAGTGCAAGAACTGCATTTAAAGAAAAAGTAGAAATGAGAGGAATGTACTTAGCAGGGACACTGACCTGGAAGGAACTTCAACTTGAACCCCAAGCTGAAGCACAAGACAATTCTTCTCTTTTGAGGGTACAATAAAAACCTTCTACGGAAAGTCCCAACTATTTGATGCTCCAGAAAGTGAAAACTTCACAGGCTTCACGGTAGTAGCCTTAAAACTTTCCAGGTCCTCAAAATCATACTGTTCTTAGAGGAAATCCAGGACATACCCAGCTTACACATACAGAAGAATCACAATGCAGGTGAAGTAGGTTGAAGAAATAAAAGTAAACAGAGACATGCCCAGTTCCCATCCGCAAGGGTTTTCAGCTCTTCTAACCAAAGCTTCTTACTGCCAGATCCTGTTGCTGAGTTTACTTCCCAACCAACCCCAAAGCCCCCCGACTCCCCCAAACCCAGGGGATCGGACTGCTCAGGGCAACAGTTCCAAGGCACAGCAGTAGCTCTGGCTACCAAGCTCCCTACTCCACAAGGGCAATGCTTACCCTACTGCTGTGGGGTACTTTCCCACAAAACTTTAGCTTCCTGTGAAGCACACACGTGGCAGCAGGGGAAGAGACCAGGTCTGGAGAAATCCTTGTCTTTTCATGTAGGGAAAAGCCAGGATCAGAGATAATTAGGTTCTAACTACACTCACTACTAGCAGCGTTTTACTTATAACAGAAGCGTGAGTGCCCAGTCTGGAATAACCCAGCTGTAATGAACCAGAGCCCCAGACACGCTGGGGAAGCAGGGATACACCACGGGCAGATGTCCTTCCAGCCACCAAGTACCAGTTGTGCCGCAGCCCTGCTGAAGGAGAACTGGAATTTACTCCTCTAGTCCTTATGTTTATTGAAAGAATGCTCTTGCCCCCAGATAACTCATAGAAACAGACTCATTACTGTCAGAAAGTAGGTCAGCGTCATTTAAAGCCAGTTTGAAATGCATCTCCACAGAACCTTCTTAATCTTTAAAAAGAGAACACATGAAATATTTATTGGATAGTGCAAAATGTTTGAAAGACTAACAGGGAAAGCTCTTATGTACACTGCACGAAATGGCTTTCCACGCCTCACTGAGCCACGACGTATGAAAGGAGCGTGGCTTCTCGCACTCAGCAGATAACACGCCACACAAAAGTACTTATCAACCTAGCAAATCACAGCACGTGACTTGCTACCTCATTTTCCCAGCGCTGCGTGATCACGAAGCTTTCTGCTTGCTCTGGTATCTCCTCTCGGTCTTAGCGATCCCACTGCAGATTTTTCCCTATCGGATAGGCAGCTCATTCTTAAACTTCAATATTCCTAATTATCAAACATTCAGCATTTCAAAATGTAAATAAAATTTGCATCTCCGCAAGAGTAGCTCTGAAGAAAGAACATAGCATTTGCATTCAGACCGGCTAATTCCTGCAAGATAACATTTTCATAAACAAAATGCTTCATTGAACATGGAGATTTTCAGCTCTTACAAAGAAAAGTGAACTTTAAACAAATACAAATCAGTTGAGTGATTAACTTTAAGTGTTTTGTTTTTTTAAACTAATATTTATGTATAACTAGTATCAGCAGAACAATCTTTACTGATTAAAGAACCAAATGATAGCGAAACTCCAGTCACTGAGAATTAAGGAAGGAGGTAGAAGGTGACCGCAGGAAATCATTTAAGGTCTATAAGGGGGTGGGGATGGGGGGGCACGGCACGGGCAACCGAAAAAAACCCACCCACACTCACAACGCAGTCAGCCTGGGTAAGACGAGCAGCATCAGCACCACAGGTTACGTAAGGTAAGTTTAAATTGTGGGCAACGTAACAAACAGGTTAAGAAGTGAAACCAAACGCACTTTCCCCTGCCCCCTCAAGCTTTGTCATAACCCTAAATGTTATCTTAATTAGCCTAATTTTCTTAATTATACTTTGCAGCAACTTGATCTTTTACAGCACAATTTCAGCAGTCTTTTCAGCTTTGTTCCAGCACTGGATAAAGCAGCAGCTCCTCTGCCAAAAGCCAAAGGGCACACGATGCTTCTGAGCTTTGTGTTGACTAGGTCTAGGCAGCCTCCTCCTCCCATCACCGCAGGGAAAAAGCCTGTCCTCCTGCCACCCACCCTCCAATTTCAGCCCCTTTTCCCCCCGGCTTTCCTTCATCCTGCCCGGCAGTTCCGCCCAAAGCGATTTCCATTCCTGCTCAAGAATCCACAAAACCTACCGACACCTGCAGGGAGCCGGTCGCTCCTCCAGAGCGGTGGGTGCCACGCAATACTCGTGGCAAGAGGGACACTATCAGCCCACCTGCTCCTCCTGCTCCTCAAACGCGCGGCGCACCCACACGTGTTTTTGTAGCAACGTAAGTTTGCAAGAGGTGCTGGTCCTAACCCAAGGCTCAAGTAGGAGACTGCAGAGAGAACCTCTGGCACAGAAAACAGAGGTCAAGGCCTTCCACCCTGTATGTCCAGGCCTCAAGACACATTGATTTACCCACTGCAAATTTNGGCGCACCCACACGTGTTTTTGTAGCAACGTAAGTTTGCAAGAGGTGCTGGTCCTAACCCAAGGCTCAAGTAGGAGACTGCAGAGAGAACCTCTGGCACAGAAAACAGAGGTCAAGGCCTTCCACCCTGTATGTCCAGGCCTCAAGACACATTGATTTACCCACTGCAAATTCTTGAGGATTAACTTCTCCCACCTCCACATTCTTGCGTCTCCAAAAGTTATTTCTTATTCTCTGAGAAAGTTTGCTCCAAAATACAACAAAAGAAGCGGCACTGATGGGGAAGAATGATGAGGGGGAGGGAAGTCACACTTTTCTTAGCCAATTTAATCTTCTCCATATTTTTTTGCTTTGTTCAATGAGAAGCCTTCAGTACCCAATTTTTCTTACAAGAAAGCTTTGCAGAGTGGAAGGGGGGGGAAAAGAAGGCAAAAAACCCAAAGCACTTTCATTCATCTACACTGCAACAATTTTATGGCACTGTTCCTAAAAAATCCCATTAGTGATAGGTTTGGAGAAGATTAGAGAAGAAAGCTCCTATCCACTGAAGCAAGGTTTAATAGGCTCTTGAGTTAAGCCAGAGCCTTCCCTTAAACAATGCACATCATTAGTAATAATTACCTGTAGCCGTATAATCAAAGTAGCTATCATAACTGACATGAGAAGTCCAGATGTCATCTTTGGCAAGATTTGGAAAATATTTCTGCCCAACTATTATAAAACTGACTGGAAAAGAGAAACAAGCAATAAGAATACCACAGCGAAAGCCAGGGCTAGAAAGCCACTGTGATACAGTGTAGAATTTGAACCCAACGCTTGGAAAGACAACTAAAATAAGCACCCAAGGCCCAGGAAGGGCACAGGGACAAATTCTCAGCAGCATTTGATGAAAACTAGGACTTTGCAGAACTTAATACCGCTCAAAAAAACAGTTTTATACAAAGCCCGCATGCAGAACACTATTCAGTAAAAAAAAAAAATACCACCTCATTTCCTCTGCTTTTTCCATTTTATGGAAGTTTTTCACCCCTTAAACGATCACCAGTGAAACAGTTGACGATGCGCCACGTCCTTCACTTCAAGGTTTACCATCAATATGATGTTTGGGCTCTATTTCTAAAGAATGCAACTGCAACAGTTTCTTTAAGTTTGAAAGGGCTAACTACTAGAGTAGGCAAAACTTTCCCCTATTAGCAGTCTTTACTGTCTACCAAATGCTTGTACAGTAGTCAAAACTTGCATTCTTACCGAGCCATCCCATACCTCACTCTAAGGCCTCATGTCACAAGGGCCAAGAAGCAGCAGCAGCGCAGGAGAACGCACGTGTGTCAGCAGCCATCCAGCTGAGCCGCCTCTTCCCTGGGTTTGACTAGAACAGCCTTCTCAGCAAGAGCCACGCCAGACACAGTTGTTAGAAAAGGTCGGCTCAAACCGATTTTTAGCAGTACAGAAACACTTCTTACACGGGGAGCTTCTTGTCTTCTTTCCTTAGCCCTTCTTACGTGACTCCCTGCTGCACCATCAGCACAGGCTTGAGCGATAGTAGCAGCACCAATAAAAGAAAGCAAGACCCCCCCAAAAAAATGGGTTGGCAGATGAACTGACAGAAAACAAGACAAACCAGCAGTGGGTTTCCACTACCCTGCACCGACAGAACAACCCAACTAGGAATGACACTCGCCTTTCCCGAATGTCAGGAGAGCGGCTCCTTAAGAAGTAAAGTAACATTAAGTTAGCTTTGTTTGCTGGTTTTTAATATAGGCATATATTCAACCTATTCCACTAATGCAAGAAAAAAACCCCAGGTGGCCGTTAGCTCCTCAGTGCCTCTCTCATTTGAGGCAGGAAAGCATTCAAGTAACTATCCCACTTACTTGAAGAGATCTGTTGAAAAACATCACATTGCAAGAAATGTACCACAGCTGAATCCTTATATGCAGAACACTCTACTCCTGTGTATACGCTTAGTTTCCCAACTCTCCATAGTACCAGAACTAAGTTTCAAAATCTGAGAGACTTCTTCTACGTTGTGGAAGTAGAAGGCAGAAGTTCTTTTTCATAAGACTGATAATTTCAGAGACTTATGAACTTATTTCAGTTCCTACACAAGGGTCAGATTTGCAACGCTGCCGCCTGTAACCCCCAGCAGCCCTGTTAACCGCAGTTTCTTGTTCCCAGCCTCAGAAACACAAGTGGGCTGCTACAGGTAATTCTGAAGCAAATATAAAATTCTTCNAGGTCAAGGCCTTCCACCCTGTATGTCCAGGCCTCAAGACACATTGATTTACCCACTGCAAATTCTTGAGGATTAACTTCTCCCACCTCCACATTCTTGCGTCTCCAAAAGTTATTTCTTATTCTCTGAGAAAGTTTGCTCCAAAATACAACAAAAGAAGCGGCACTGATGGGGAAGAATGATGAGGGGGAGGGAAGTCACACTTTTCTTAGCCAATTTAATCTTCTCCATATTTTTTTGCTTTGTTCAATGAGAAGCCTTCAGTACCCAATTTTTCTTACAAGAAAGCTTTGCAGAGTGGAAGGGGGGGGAAAAGAAGGCAAAAAACCCAAAGCACTTTCATTCATCTACACTGCAACAATTTTATGGCACTGTTCCTAAAAAATCCCATTAGTGATAGGTTTGGAGAAGATTAGAGAAGAAAGCTCCTATCCACTGAAGCAAGGTTTAATAGGCTCTTGAGTTAAGCCAGAGCCTTCCCTTAAACAATGCACATCATTAGTAATAATTACCTGTAGCCGTATAATCAAAGTAGCTATCATAACTGACATGAGAAGTCCAGATGTCATCTTTGGCAAGATTTGGAAAATATTTCTGCCCAACTATTATAAAACTGACTGGAAAAGAGAAACAAGCAATAAGAATACCACAGCGAAAGCCAGGGCTAGAAAGCCACTGTGATACAGTGTAGAATTTGAACCCAACGCTTGGAAAGACAACTAAAATAAGCACCCAAGGCCCAGGAAGGGCACAGGGACAAATTCTCAGCAGCATTTGATGAAAACTAGGACTTTGCAGAACTTAATACCGCTCAAAAAAACAGTTTTATACAAAGCCCGCATGCAGAACACTATTCAGTAAAAAAAAAAAATACCACCTCATTTCCTCTGCTTTTTCCATTTTATGGAAGTTTTTCACCCCTTAAACGATCACCAGTGAAACAGTTGACGATGCGCCACGTCCTTCACTTCAAGGTTTACCATCAATATGATGTTTGGGCTCTATTTCTAAAGAATGCAACTGCAACAGTTTCTTTAAGTTTGAAAGGGCTAACTACTAGAGTAGGCAAAACTTTCCCCTATTAGCAGTCTTTACTGTCTACCAAATGCTTGTACAGTAGTCAAAACTTGCATTCTTACCGAGCCATCCCATACCTCACTCTAAGGCCTCATGTCACAAGGGCCAAGAAGCAGCAGCAGCGCAGGAGAACGCACGTGTGTCAGCAGCCATCCAGCTGAGCCGCCTCTTCCCTGGGTTTGACTAGAACAGCCTTCTCAGCAAGAGCCACGCCAGACACAGTTGTTAGAAAAGGTCGGCTCAAACCGATTTTTAGCAGTACAGAAACACTTCTTACACGGAGAGCTTCTTGTCTTCTTTCCTTAGCCCTTCTTACGTGACTCCCTGCTGCACCATCAGCACAGGCTTGAGCGATAGTAGCAGCACCAATAAAAGAAAGCAAGACCCCCCCAAAAAAATGGGTTGGCAGATGAACTGACAGAAAACAAGACAAACCAGCAGTGGGTTTCCACTACCCTGCACCAACAGAACAACCCAACTAGGAATGACACTCGCCTTTCCCGAATGTCAGGAGAGCGGCTCCTTAAGAAGTAAAGTAACATTAAGTTAGCTTTGTTTGCTGGTTTTTAATATAGGCATATATTCAACCTATTCCACTAATGCAAGAAAAAAAACCCAGGTGGCCGTTAGCTCCTCAGTGCCTCTCTCATTTGAGGCAGGAAAGCATTCAAGTAACTATCCCACTTACTTGAAGAGATCTGTTGAAAAACATCACATTGCAAGAAATGTACCACAGCTGAATCCTTATATGCAGAACACTCTACTCCTGTGTATACGCTTAGTTTCCCAACTCTCCATAGTACCAGAACTAAGTTTCAAAATCTGAGAGACTTCTTCTACGTTGTGGAAGTAGAAGGCAGAAGTTCTTTTTCATAAGACTGATAATTTCAGAGACTTATGAACTTATTTCAGTTCCTACACAAGGGTCAGATTTGCAACGCTGCCGCCTGTAACCCCCAGCAGCCCTGTTAACCGCAGTTTCTTGTTCCCAGCCTCAGAAACACAAGTGGGCTGCTACAGGTAATTCTGAAGCAAATATAAAATTCTTCCCCCACAAATACACAGTTCCTTAAATCTTAGGAGCTGTGTGTCAGCTTTTAACTTCAGTCTCATTTGACTGTTAACCCAAAACTGATTACACTGAAGTCACAAAAGAAATCTCTCAAAGGCATAGTTAACTAAGTACTTCCACGTGCCTTGTCGTCGTTGGATTACTTGCTTTCCGGCTGTCATTTTCTCTACCGTAAACTGAAACGGTCAAAGCAGGCGTATCGGAGCACAGTTAAAATTCCTCTTCCAAAGCACAAGCTCACAAAGCTCTGCCTAACACACAGTTACCTGAAACTCACTGAAAACAAACACGTGAGACAATTTTAAGCTAGAAAGCAGTAACTGAGTACCCACAGATCCTCTTGACAGGCAGAAACGCGCAATTTTGTAGCGATGAATCGTGTGTCTTCAAGTACAAGACACATNTGAAACTCACTGAAAACAAACACGTGAGACAATTTTAAGCTAGAAAGCAGTAACTGAGTACCCACAGATCCTCTTGACAGGCAGAAACGCGCAATTTTGTAGCGATGAATCGTGTGTCTTAAAGTACAAGACACATTAGGGATAATCCCCCAGACAACACTGAGGTGGATCAATTGCCTCTTGTTCCAGCAAAACTATTCTTTCCTATTAAAAAGTACTCTGAAAGTCAAAGAGTTTTCTTAAACATCAATAAAGCCACACCAGCAGAACCATGACCGTTCCTTAGAGGTACACTACATCCCGTTAAGACTTATCAGCACAAATTACACATCTGGTGAACATCTCAGAAAATACCTACAACTTTCAGCGACATGTAATGCAACAATTAGAAACGTAAAATGNAGCCACACCAGCAGAACCATGACCGTTCCTTAGAGGTACACTACATCCCGTTAAGACTTATCAGCACAAATTACACATCTGGTGAACATCTCAGAAAATACCTACAACTTTCAGCGACATGTAATGCAACAATTAGAAAAGTAAAATGGCAAACATTTCCTTGTAACTCTGGTGTCGGCAGCACAATTTTCCATCTTCCCGCAAAGTCTCAGTTTTAAACGAAGTAGTAGTGGAGGGAGAGGGACTGCATTATTGTTTCAACGCGCTAAAAAGTCTGTTCACGCAACAAACACATGGTGATACGCTGTCGTTACCAGATTTGAAGTGGTTTTGCCCTTACCTGGATGGCTTTGGGAGCTCATTGCTAGTAACGTCTAGTCCTTTGGAGAAGGGATTCGAGAGGGACCAGTTTCCACACAAGTAACAGCAGCTCTAAAGAGCTCCAACGCCTCACCAATACATAGAAATTGCAAGTGGGGATTAAATCATGGCCACCTTATAAAATCCAGGGCCCAGTGACATGCTGAGTTGAATAGGAAGTAATCCAATAGGGTGGCAGAGTATCTTCTAATGGCTTTCAAAATGGGAACCTGCAATTAGAGAGAAAGATGTCTACGTTACAGAATTAAGATTTACAACCATTCAAATTACACATTATATAGCATATTTATCCCCAGAAGATTAAAACAGGATACAGTTTTAGGCATTAAGGTTGCAGAGAGTAATTTTTGGAGTTACAGATGTAATTTTAATTAATAACCATAAAAATGCAGACTAACATTTAACATCATAATAACCAATTTAAAAACAAAAAACAATTTTCTACTACACACTCAAGTCTCAAAAACACAAACTTGCATGTTAATTCTGATCCTCCAACAGCACCATATGAAGCCACTTCAGTCCAACAGCTTCCATATTTTAAAAGCCATATGTATGAGTGGTAACTGTACTTCACGCATCTGTTCCCCAAAGAAGTCTAAAGAAAAATTCCTTGGTGCCAAGAAGTGGTCTTGGAGCAGGAAGGAAAAAAAACCCACACAATCAGTTCCACTCCCACTCTAGCCAAGCCTCCAGCAGATTATTAAGAAGCAACTTCATAGTGCCCCAGGGGAAAAAAAAAATTCCACTGTTCCCAATTACTTAAGCTGTATATCATACGGAGGAAGATGAAAGAAAAAAAAAAAAAACCCACTGAGTTCGCAACCTTGCATACCCCTGCCGCCCTAGAATAAAAATATTAAAGCAGTAGATTCTCTAGCTTATAGAAACCCCCACCTCAGAGGCCCCCACAGACAGCGTCTCCGATGCAACCAGCAATACTCACACCAAAATAATCTGCTGCAAGGTGTCCTGAAGTTCAGTTTGGGGGATTCAGGGGGCTTTTTTGGTGCTATACCGAGGGGCATCCGGTATTTCTAAATAGCCACGTTTTACAGGCAGGGTATCTCAGGAAGATCAAACCAAGTTGTGTCCTTTATGCAAAGTCTTTCACAACCACGAGTGATTTCCCTTCTTTGCACCGAAAAAAAGTCATCAGCATCCAGGCTCCCAACAGATAACCTCTCCTGGATCCTGAGGATGTCGTGTCAACAGACGGCTGGTACCCGGCGGAGCTCCGCACTGCTCTGGCAGGGCATTTCTGCCCTCGCAGCTTGGCAAGCAAAACCACTTTATACCCAGCACTCCCTAACCCACTTCAGCCATGAAGTAAGCCTGCTAGCAGAAGCCAACTAGTTAATCCATCTGAATTAATCCAGCTGACTCTGCTCAAAGCAGAGCAGGGAGCACTCACCCCAAACTGCTCCACCAGCAGATCTGAGGGTGTGGTGACCTCCAGCAAAGAGACAGCAATACTCCTTGGGCGGGGGACGATGATGATACTAACTACTACTGCTGCTTGCACAACGAGCATCTGTCCACAATTTATCTGTGCCATTGCATTTCAAGTAGTCCCATCTATTCTTGGAAGAGCTCTCATCACGCTCAGATATTCACGTTCCTTTCCAGTAAGGCAACAAAAACAGGTCTAAGGCTTCAATACCACCACCGTCGCTTCTGACAGGCCCTGCTTTATATTGGTGCTTCCCTGGTTTGCAGAATAATGCCCAAGCAGACGCTGCTGAACAAAGAGGCTTTCCTTGCCATATTTCATTTAAAAACCTCTTTAATTGACCATTTCTCTCCACCCCAAGCGTCTCACAGCACTACTGCTCTCCAAGTTCCTCTGCCCAACTTGCATTTTTAGAGACCTCTTTCACGCGTCAAATTCAAGAGAAAATTACTTAAGTGTCATTTCTAATCCCTGCAGGTCTCTGCCATCCCAAACGTTCAAGATCTTCCCGTTCCATTGATTTGCACATCCTGTTGAAGAGAGCCGGGTCAGCTTAGACCAGGCATTAGGAAAATATTAACATCATTCATTTCCAATAAAAACAGCAGGTAATGTTTTAGCATAAGCAATCTCAGCTGTAGCCAAGAAGGATTCAGAATGGAGTTAACAGATTTCTGGCCACTTGTTGCCACGACGCAAGAATGAAGTATGGAGCATGAACAGTGAGAAGATGCGTATGCATTCCCCAAAGAAAATGGACTGAAACAGTAGCAGCAAATCCATTTAACTGCACCACTGGTTTGCCAGGTGCCCCTTCTGCCCCGCAAAGGTCCATCTAAATTCAGCCAGACATGAGAGCTTTTACATGTTTTAGTAATACTACTGCCTGGTCAGAGCAGAGACAACAAAAAAAAAAAAAACCATGAAGAGATGGACGAGCTACGGATTCAGTTCACTCATACTTTTTTTTTTTTTAAAATCTTTCCTGCATTCTTTTCTAGAAGACTGAGTAAAGCATAAGCACGACAGACCTTTCCAGGATACAGACAGCAGTCGTCTCCCAACTTAGCTCACCAGCAAGCTCTAATTTTCAGTTAGCACTTGCGCTGATCTCTATGCAGTCCAACCAGACATTTCCGAAGTGGTCAAGAGTTGCTGTCAGGCCCCCATCTGCAACAATTCTTCAGTAAATTTGTCATTTTGCCACTATCTCACAAAAACACTTCTCAGATTAGGGGAAACAAAATGCTGGCTACCCTATGCCTAGGATATCTGGAGGGCTATACGGTTTTCCAAGCAAATTCTCTCGTTTAAAAAAAAAAAAATTAAAAATTTTTAAAAATCAAAGCTCGTTTTACTTCCACTCCACTACCTTCCGGGACAAGGGTGATCACCTCTGGCCTGCACATCTCTGCCATAGGAACAGCGCGTCCACCCCACACATCGTCCGGAGGCACGCTCCCCTCGAGTTCTTCAGGCACAGGCAAGGACTGGGTCATGGCCGGGATGAGCTGCTTAGGCAGCCTGCCCACTACTAACCCAGACACGCTGTACACGATAGGGATGGGCACGCACTTGTTTATAGCAGCAAGATCGTCTCATGAGTAACTTCATAGCCAACTATTTTGGCAATGCAGGCTGCTCACTTTCCTTTTTCGGAGGGAGCAGGATCATGGACACAGCAGGCTTCACTGCACGCGTGCTCAGGTCAGACTCACTTGGCTCCAGCGTGCGGAAACAGAGATGGACAACTGCTGCCACGGGAACGTTTTGCTTACCCTGCCCGCTGTCTCCGAGCGAGCCCCGGGACTGCCAGCCGGCTAGGTGAATTTTCTTGGCACTCAACAAGCAGCAGCAGCATACTGACCGTGCCGGCTATGGCACTTCACATGGAGTCCTTCCCTAGGCACAGAGCAAAGGGCAGCCGAAAAGCATCCACACGCGAGACTGTGGACGGCACTGCACATTTCAGACTACAGGGCAGAAAGACCAGGCAGAACTGCATAGCAGTATAAAAGAAGCAGGTGTGTTAAAACGCACACTCTTATTTAATCAGGTGTAGCAAACAGGACTGGTGTGATCAAGCTTTCTGCCTCGCAGGAGGATTGTTCAGAGTCTGGTCCCTGCTGGATTTTTAAAAAAACTCTGGAATAGGAGCACAAAGAGCTAATTAATGCCTATTTATTTCAGCCTGCTTCTACCAGGGTACGCCCAAGAGCACATGCTCCCTAAAACCATGCAGGCTGGTGCATCTGCAGCTGTATCCTCATCACATCCCTGGTGCCGAAGGTAGCCACGGCCTGAGCGTGCTGTCACCTCCTTGTCACCAGCTGATAACAAGCCTCCATGTCTCCAGCCACCACACACTAAGACGCAGACTGAGGGGCTGCTGCCTCAGCAAAAGCCCCTGGTTTCTCAATTGTTCTAGTGCTTCAACAAACCACCATTACTATACACCTTTCCCTAGATTAAAGGCACAATTAGTCATTTAGCTCTTCTCTTATTCATCCCCTACCAGCGAGTCCCTCACACAACACGCTCAGTCCTCTCAACAGTACAACAGGCAGACCTTTTGCCATTTGTGCCAAGGGAGGGACGAGTCTGCTTAAAATACCTCGATGAGGCTTCAATTGCTTCTTCCAGGATCTGCAAAGAAAACAGCAGCAAATTAATTAACAGGCTGGGTCATCACATGTGGCAACTAACCACCTATACACAGCAATAACGTGTATAGGGAGAAAGCATACAGCTCTGAACACAAAACTGTTTAACGGCTCTCTAAAGCAAGAGGTCCCTCACCTTCTTCCTCTCCAGCTGCATGACCAGGCTTGCGCCCTGAAACCACACACACAACACGGCTCCACACCTCAGTTCTACGCTATTCCTGACACGTGCTTTCCCAGACCACTTCTTGTCCACTGGGCATCTAGCCAACCATTAAGAGACAGAACGGCATGTGAACTAGGAAATGTAAGCAAGGCAACAGTTTTCCAAGCCCGTTTCCATACATTTTGCAGCTACTGGAAGCTGTTTTGGTTTGGGTTTTTGATTTTTGGGGTTTTTTTTTAACGATAATAAGTAACAGGAATCTTACAGTTTCGCCATACCGATGCTTTGACAGTATGAACGTTCACCTTGCTCTTCTCAGCCTGTTCCAGATGTGCCCCTTTACTAGTCCAGATGTGCGGTAACCAGTAAGTGAAGTTATGATAGAGCTTTATTTACAAAGCTCTATTTCTCAGAGCTTAAATTGCTACAATACTTCAGCCAAGATAAAAATCTTGGCCTAAGGGTGAAGTTTCAAGACTGTTTTAAGCCAAGCCAGTCTGGTTGCTCCAGGATACCCAGCTATCGATGGCCTCGCTTCATCCGCACGTCCTCTCAGACTCATACCGTCAACACCCTCAGAGACACTACAGCCAGCCGACAAGATCACCTGAAAACCTCAGTTAAACAAAACGTAACGGCCTGCTGACTCAATGCATCAAAACATGGTGTAAGTCACACGCGTACTATCCAGACTGCTGTACTTTGACATTTATTTCTAGGTCCACAGAAAGCCTATCTGTCTTTCAGACCCTTCAATGTGAAAAGCTTTGCAGAAGACACTGCCTTTCAGCAGGGCAAGGACGCCAGCTCCATGAAGACAAGAGCAGGAAGGCTGCTGGGAGAACACCTTCTGCGTCCTGGCACCACTTCAGCAGTGCTCCAACACCGTAGGGTTTGGTCTCCAAAAGCCATGGAAACACCCACCTTCCAAAAAAGCATTGTCACCCATCCTTCTGCCTGACACTGCAGATTAAATACCAATAACCAGGTTTGGGGTTTTTTTTTGTAAAAACCTGTTAAGATCCCTTGGTGCCTTAACAGGCAGACGGTATTAAGTTTAATCCCACATGCTCCACACGTAAGATGATGACATCACCACCCAGACGCTTGCTTGGATCCGTACTCGTAACACGGAGCCTGCGAGCAATGTGACGCTGCAGCATGCACGTGCGTTGCACGGGGCTCACAGACCTCAGGAGAGGCAGCGCGTCTGTTGGAGCATATTGATTAAATCTCTCCTTTGACAACAGATCCCGAACTTTACCCAGAGGGGGAAAAAAAGATAAATAATAAAAGATGCCTTTGCTTTTCAGGGGTTGTTTATAAAATAGTGCCAACATGGGATCTATATATGAAAGCAGGAAGGGACAAGGAGAGGCACATAGCTGTTTGAAAACAGTAATAATTTATTGTGCCCACAGAATTATTTACTGTATCTCTATTTAGAGCAGAGGTGGTGCGAAACACTCTCCAGGGCTGATGCGTCTCTCTAGGGACCATGCCTCCAGAGCCACCACTTTCCAAGATGACAAAAGCAGCAGCAGCAGTCCTGAGGACCCAACACAACCCTTCGACAACGCCAGTTCGACTCTTTGCTTCTCAAGCAGACTACAGCTTTACTGAATCTGTCCCAGGAGACCCAGTTTCACAAGCACTGCCCAGTTCCAGAAGCGCTGGTTTCCCTACAGTTTCAATGATACTCAAAACAGACATCTCCCAGAAAATATACTTGCATGTCTCAAACACCATCAGACATCCTCTCAATGAGTTTTAAGTCTCTGAAGACAGCGTTGCTATCTCTAAGCACGTGCTGCAGGAGTAAACACTACTCCAGGGTTTACAGGCTGCACCGTAAAATATACCATCAGCTTAATGCGCAGCTGTGGACAGAAGAGCAACCCGAATACCACTGACAGTAATGGAAAATAAAAATAGAACACCAAATTCGCTGCTGTATTAGCCCAGTTCCTCCAAAACCACTAACATTTAGTGCAAATTTGGACATCCCACCTTAATTCCCAAGTTTAAGAGTGTTTCAAAAGAATGGCAAGAAAAATTATCAGAGGTGTGCTGCAAATTCCTTACAGAGGTGAAGGAGAGTCTAAGCCTTCAGCCTAGAACAGGAATGACTTAAGGATATTTACAGTGGTGCAGAATCATGACCGCTACAGACAAATCGCCAATCACACTGTTTTCCACCTACTTCTTTCAGAGCAAGAAGGTTTTCCATTCTTTTTTCTGGGAGAGAAGTTGGGTGCACACAGAAGGGAGGTATCAGAAAAGACAGGTCAGGTGGCAAGCTGAAGCACAGAGCATTTACATGCCCCTCCTCAGCTGCACTAAGAAACCCTGCCTCGGGGTGCTGGAAAAAGTGAAAGTTTTCCTGAACTCCAAAAGCAAACGTACAAACTTTTCAGAAAAGAGGACAAACACCAAGTGCTTCCGCACAAGGCCAGGAAACCTAAGAGACCAGTCAGTGGCTCACGGGAGAGTGTTTCAGAGAAGCATCACCACACGCATGTCCTGTTGTGAAACACCTCTCCCAAGGTACATCTTCTCGGATGCTGCCGGAGAACGTCGCAATCAAGCACCTTTAAAGACAAAAGCCCACCTACACACCAACCTACACTCACCAAACCAACACAGCTCTGCTTTGTCCTACACTGATGTGACAGGCCCGTCTTGCAAAACATAAAGTTTACTCCTTATAACTTTCATATTGCACTGAAATCGCATACCAAACTCTTAATTAGTTTCCACACAAGTGGTGAGTACACCTGCGTTCATTAAGTTAAAGAAAATACTCGAGAGAACTGGCAGGCAGAAGCATCTACGCGGCGCTCGGGTATTCACATGGAAGACGAACAGAGAGTAAAATCAGTTTGAGTACCTGAAGCCTTCATTACAATTAGAATTGTGTAACTAATAATTAACCAGAAAACCCAACCTAGTACAGCTGTTACAAACAGTTTCTCACCAATAGTATACTAGGTGCATACGGATCCAGACTGACCAGTCTCGGCCTTATTACTAGGGCATCCCACCTTTGCTAAACTCGCCGTTTCCGCAGTCTGATCTTGCTGCAGCAAAACCAGAGGTACCCACCTTTAAGGCCAAAAGCTCCACACAAGGGCTCAAATGTACTAAGCATTTAAGAAATACGGAAGCATTATCCAGTATTTCAAGGAATTAAAACAGAGTACGTTTGTTTAGCAAATGCTGACATTTCAATGCCAGCCATTACAAGTGCTATTCTCACATGACAGCCTAAAGTAGAACAAATACTGTGTTTCCGCCTCTCCCTTAAACTTCCACTTTCAAATACACGCTGTGAAGATTTATTGCTTACATGCTCACACTAAACATTTTAACTTTGTGACAGGCTTTGTATGGTATAATGTTCAGAAAGAGATTCAAACTCGAACCACATTTGTCCTAAGTGTTAAATTACAGTGTATGCACATTAAGACTTCAAGAATAACCGATACCTACCCTGTATTTACGTGGTTCCTTCAGGGAAGGCTATAATGCATCGCTAGACGGTCCCTGGTAGTTGCTTTAAGAGCAATCCTGCTATTATTTCAGGCAGTGGCTTGTTAAGCAAGCCTTTGCAATACAAGCAGTGCTATACATGCACTGAGGTCACCATCAGACATTAAAAGAAAAGCAAATGAACAACAGCCACAAATGGCAAGGCACTATTAACTAATTGTGAGCTACTTTATTAACACGGAACTTTACCACAGCTCTTCAAGGGAAGCAAACTTACACAGAAATAATTAATCTAATTACGGGTAACAGAAACATTCAATAAAAATAATCAAGAAAAATTGCTTTCTACAGTTTCATACTCCTTCGCTTCTTTTTGTCAAGAAATGCTCCACTACTCATGTCCACGGCACGCGGATTCCTTAAGCCAGGCTCCTTTTGGTTGTGTTTCAACGTCAAGTCAGCTGCTCAAACTGATCTCTGGTGGCAGCCCTTGAACTGTAGGTCGCGTAAACCCAAATGCTGAGACACGAGCCCAAACTGAGCACACAGGGGACACTGATATTTCCGTGGAAGTGAAGACCTCTTCACCCATCTCAGCGTTAACAAGGGCGGACCTGGCGCTGTTAGAGCTCGCCCCTAGCAGAAGCCTACAAGTTAAACACGCTTTTCTCACTAAGCTTTACACCAAGGGCTACTTGGAAGAACATGCTTTTTGCATATTCTGCACAAAATCCCTCACGGTACCATCTATAGACACCTTTGCAAATCACCACCCTGACCAACAGTTAGAGCTGCTGTGCAAGCTGAAGGCACCTCCTTCATGTTCTATAAAGAAAAGGCTTAGCTCTTCTGGTGGACACCATGAAACACCTCAAGTTTTTGTGGCTATTCTCCAGTGCTAGGAGCACACAAGAGTATTAACCGTTATCTCTGCTTCCACAGATTTCACACCAACAGCGACACTAGTGGGGCAGCCGAAGAGGGGACCTGCTGATATCTCCTCTATTTTTCGACCTTGACAAGGATCACTGTCGAAGCAGCATCGCAGGTATCTCAAATACACACAGAAGCAAAAAAGCCAAGGCTTTGGGAACAACCGAGCGGACGACAAGTGGACCTAAATGCTCCAATGCGTAATCCAAGACCGAACACAAGATCTTCTTTAAGAACCCGGGCAAATCTGGAAATACCACCTCATGTTCACTCTGTGGGAGCTCCAATTTAAAGTGGTCAACAGCTTGGAAAAATTTTTTAGACTCAGGCAGGAACACAGCTTGTAGAAGAGCTGCAGATTCAGAAATGCAGCTGACTGTGTGTAAAACCTGGGAATATGTAGATTTGCAGGATTACAGAGCCCTCCTTGACTAGCAAGACTCTGGCAGAGGGTCTGAAAGAGCAGGATGCTTCTGAGCTCGATCCAGTTTCTCAGCAAGAGCAGCAAGAACAAGCAGTCTCACAGATGGATCCGCGTGGGAGGGAGAAAGGATAAAAGTCTGCCTCGGGAGCCTGTTCCAGCTGCTACCGAAGCCTTGGAGGAGTTGGTACAAATTGGGCAGAGTTACCTATAAAAATCTACCGTCTTGGCTTTTTCTGAAGCCCTCTTCTTCCCCCATCCCGTGTTTTTCCTCTAGCCTAGTATTTCTGCATTTGAAAGAGTTCAAATCAGATAGCTGAAAGCAGCGCTTGACAGAAGGTAAATGAATAATGTGAGTTTATGGACAACGTCCATCTCTTTTCTTGATGCCTCCCGTGTAGATCACCCTAGCTACAATAACTCAGAAGCACAAAAATCAAAACTCCTTTAAAATACTTGACTGAGAAGTGATTAAAAAAATGGTATATCCTTTTAAATCAAAATCTCCCCCAACAACATTTCCAGTGCCAGGAAGTTTGCGTGACCAGCGGGCAGCAAGCACATCTCCCCGACTGAAGCATTCCCACGCCAACTCCAGAACAGCCGAAGCTTCCCATCGATGCCCGTGATCTAAACACAACACTTACACAACGATATTAAGATCCCCCCCTAATTCGTGCAAATTAAAGTCTCAGCAACTTGCAATGTATCCCAACATTTTACAACTTACCGCTGTATCACTATGCTAAAGTCCCATCAAAGCATTTCTGCTGCGCTGGGGCCTCTTTACTTCGCTGACACCCATCCTCAGATATTCTCAAAATCCTCTCCCTCCATGCCGCTAGCACAGCGGACACCAAGGGGGAAAAAAATCAGGTCATGACAGTTCGTGGACCCAGCCACCATTTTTCTGTGGACTTGCTCAATAATGCAGCTTTCAAACCAAGTCATACTTTCTTCACCTGCTCGTGCGCGCGCGCACACACACACACACACACACACAATCTTCCTTTCTCTTTCAAAACAGCTTGATATAGCAAAAAAAAAAGATACAGACACCTTAATGTAAATTAGTTTTGGGAAACGACTGAAAACCTTCAGCTTTCCAACCACATTTTCACTCTAGCTCAGCTTTCTCAACGGCTAAAAATGAACAACCCACAATTCTTTACATGGTGTTGTTTCTCAAATCCTCTTATATAGGTAGGGAAAAGCAGAGCGATAAACATCTACCTTTTCTATTCGTGTACTTCAGCTGTTACAGCCCACAATCTGAACTTCTTGTTCCTTCTGACAAAAAAAATCAAAATTAGTGGTCACTAGCTGTGCCTAACCCATCTGGTCTACCAGCATAAAATAGCTGAGTACATGTGTCATCAATCACTGTTAATTACTTCATTAACTTGCAAAAAGAATATTGACTTTTTTTAAAAGAACAAACATTGTTTAAGGTTAGTCTAGTTCCTCTTTTTTTTTTAATTGAATGCTATCTGATTTCCAAGAGAAAATAATTGAGTCTGAACACTAAAGCAATCCTGTCACATAATTCGTGCAATTCTTTTGTCTAGTAAAACATTTCCCGGAGTTTCTTTTGGAACTGACTACATTGCAATGCCAGTTTTAACCAGCATTAAGTTTAACCACAAACTTAATTATGCATGTTCTCAAACACTCGGTGCTCACTGCACGATGTTAACCGCGCTGCCATTCCCACCTACTATCGCTGTGCTTTTAAGTTCTGACCTTTGTCATGCTCTTGGAAAGAAACATGCCCCAAGGTCTCCACAAACAAGTTGCATCATTTTCAAGTGGACATTCAGTCCTCTGCTGCGAAAGAGTGACACAGAAAGAGAGGTATTACAACGGTTTGTGCATTTTAATCTGCAACGCAGATACTCCAAGTTTTTTGGCACAGGGAAAATAAAAAAGAAAGAAAAAAGTGTTCCCGTGCTAGCAGCACTGACTGCAATCAGTTACGATTTGTACAGCACGATGCAAACTTCCCCCTGGACTCCCCCACTGCTCCAGGGGCTGGACTGGCTCATCCCCTGAAGATCTCAGCCCTGTTCCACCACCTCCATCTGCCCGTACCCAGCACAGGAGTTCACCTCCCTTCCAGACAGAAGGGTCCCCGCTCTGGGCCCCCGCGCATGCTTACCGAGCCTCGTCTGGCCACGCTCTCTGGGAAGAACCACTTAGCTCGGTTCTTCGTTACATTTTTTCACGCGCCAGTTAAGTGGCTTAAACACTCGCTGTCAACTTTTTAAAAGCTATTTTGTTTGAGGACAACACCGATGCCATTTTCTAAATCTAGATGACACACATCCCCTGCAAAAACAACCTATTAAAGCAGCCTTCTTACGCCACCGGCAGGAACCGGCTGCCAGCTCCCACCATTCACGCGCACATCCTCTTTCGCTCCTAAACCGCATCTCCCACAAGTCTGCCCCACAGAAACAGGGCTGTGCTTGCCAATATCCACTGCAAGAAAGCGTGCAGACCTCATGTAAGCACCCTCGACCCTGACTATTGCCCAGTTCATCAGACAACAGCACGCCTTCACCCTCAAAAGCGATTGCAGCACAGGATCCAAGGTTTATGCTTTTGTATGTTTTACTGCTTCTGTCTCACGCCGCATGCTAACACTGTCACCAAAACACAGCGTTTCCCACAGCAATACAGCAATCCAGTCTCCTGCCCTAATGAACTCGTGGGGCGCTCTTCCATTTCTTCTTTTCACGTGCCTCTCTCTTCCCATGGCCGATGAAATCACCGCGCACTACTGTAGTGCATTATGTATTTGCACATCCTCTTACTCAAGGGATCTTAACCAGGGCATCACCTAAACGCAAATTTTAGATATGAGCATAAAGGATAGCTCATTGAAAACGGGGGAAAAAAAAACCCAAACAATTTTATCTTTAAAGTACAATGTAACTTTTTTTTATTATTTGTTGGGAAAACCTTTTCTTCTCTCATCCTAAGCACATGAGAAGCGATGCTGACACGCCTGTAAAAGCACGACAGAGCTGGCAGTCGAATACTGAAATTCAGATAGCTTTTAGTACTCCATCAGTTAAGTCAACAGCTATTTCTGCTATGTAAAAAACTGTAAACGGTAGCTTGAATTTTTTTCTTTAAATGCTATGTCACATGTTAAGTTAGCAGTGGTTTGGTTTTAGGTTTTTTTTTTCCTCCCTTTTGGGAAAAGTCCAGAGAACCACCTTTGCTAAAACAGGCTGCTTTCAGGCTGAGGTTTACCAGGCACGGAGCGCACCGCAGGCAGCACAGCCGGTCCCCCACGGACCACCCTGCAGCTCACGGGTTGTGCCTGAAGCTCAGGGGATCACCCCTCGGGCGCAGGGCAGCCCTGGGCACGCTGCTCAGTCCCTGGCTTATCTGCCAAAGCCACTGAGACTTCAAGAGCAAGTCTGCTGGTAACCAAAAGGGCAGCAATCCCCATGGGAAGCTAAAGTAAACGTATGCCTTTATATTTACAGGAGTTCCGGATTTCCCACTTGTTCCATTTTTAAACAACAAGTCACACTCTCGAGCCACAAACAGGGCCAGAATAGAAAAGTAACTCAACCACCAGGAAAATGTAAATTCCTGTGCTGTACCCCTCTAAGTAGGGTTAAATTTTTAATGACCAACATCACCTGTTAATGAAAACTAGAATCTTCGGTCAAATATTTCAAACTCGCAGCTGACAAGCAAGAAAAGCGAGGAAGGAACAACTGACACTATTCATACTTGAGGGAGTTTGGGGCTTGGGTTTTATTTATTTATTTGTTTCATAGCACCATCAAGGCAAAAAAGGACAAAACCCTTTAAAGAAGCACTTGCAGGTTACCTTTGAAGAGACAGCGGCCATCAAACTTTTGAGAGTTTACTTACCAGGTGTTGTTTCCAACACAAGGGCTGTTACTTAACTCAGGGTGAAGGAAGAGCTCCATTTACTTTATGATTTACACCACGTTTTATATAGCCCATTTTGTCTGTTTGCACAACACAAACACAGCAAGACAAATTGGAATTGTTCCTTGAAATAAGAAAGCTGGATCGTAAAGCCGCAAAAACTGGGACGCATTTCAAGGACCGATACGGTATCTACCATGGGGGGGTTTTTAGGTAGATTTTAAAACACTGCCAGTCACAGAGACACGCTTCAACTCAGTATCCTCAAGGAAGCCTTAGAGCCCTAGCTTAGATATGCGAGGATTCACATTCTGTCAGCTTTCGATGATCTAGATTAAAATTTATAGCGCCGTTTATGGCTTTACACGCTGAACAGATTAGATGCAATATTCTTCCCTGTAAGACATTCCTCTTTCAGCACAGGAATCCAAGCAAAGGAATTTAAACCTGGTTTTGTCCCTCTTCAGCCTTCTCTCTCCATCCATTAAAACACCACAGCCCAAACTTCAGGGTCTTTTATTCACTCTTCTGGGTTTGGGGATTTTGCACTTTTGCATGCTCCTAAATATCCTCCTGAGACCTTCACGCTGACAGTGGTGGATCCCATACCGGCAGGAATTGCTCTGCTTTCGAGAGGGCTGCCATTAGCCAAAGCTGTGCTGCACAGAATCTCCTTTCGCTTCACCACCTGCTACCTGGAACACTCCAAAGTAAATGCATAGGAAGGAATACAAGATACTTTCGAAATCTTTGGGTTTGTTGTTAATCTGGATGAACCTCGTGTTACCGTGAACGCAATGATTAATAAGTTACATTATGCCAGAAGGGGAAAAAAAAATGGCCCGATAGCCAACGCTAGCAAGCGCCGCTAGCTAACACTGTGGTCCCTTTACGTAGGAAGTCACTGAAAATGCAAAGCCAGCTACAGTGCACTACAAACAACTCCTCTGGACTTCAGTTGTTTCTGAAAATTTACGTTTCTGCACGAGTTTTAAATTCTAGCAACAGTACGCGGCCGCCGCCGCAAAGCAAACGTGACTCCCTGTTACCTCAAAACACTCTGCATGCAAAGCACGCTCCAAGGCTGGGGCGGGGAGGGGGGAAGGAGNACTTCAGTTGTTTCTGAAAATTTATGTTTCTGCACGAGTTTTAAATTCTAGCAACAGTACGCGGCCGCCGCCGCAAAGCAAACGTGACTCCCTGTTACCTCAAAACACTCTGCATGCAAAGCACACTCCAAGGCTGGGGCGGGGAGGGGGAAAGGAGATTCTAAGAATTTTTTCCTGAAATGGAATGGGGAGATAAGATCAAGTGAAAAGGAGCTGAGGCTGCTGACATATCTAGATGTACAGAAGCCAGTAAATACGCAAACAGGCAGCCATTTCTACCAAGAGTGCAAGAAGCCAGTAACATTCAAACCCAACTTCAATTCTGCTAAAACACACTGCATCGAAGCAAGAGACACAAGTCCAACAAGGAACTATACAGAACAGCTCCCTCTGACCAAGACAGCTTCACTTCTCATTCAAGGAAATACTGAACAAAGGTTTCTATTAAAAAAATGCCTCCACTTTGAATATGGCAGTATTTATGAATAACTTCGGACATTTCCTTTTAAGTACTCCAATTTGGAAGTACCGTAAGAAAAGGTTCTGCACAAAGCTGTAAGCCACCCTGATAAAGCTGCATCAATTACCGGTGACAGACCCTCCCACAAACCAGGAAAGAGCTTGTTGCCCAGAAGCCACAAGCAGCGAATTTCACACAAGATTTCAGAGAGAGGAGAAAATAAAGGCTGGATTGACCGTGCATCCCTGCAGACAGATATTACACAGCAAGAACTGAAGTTTACGTGACTCGATAGCAGATGATCAACTCGGACGTTAAGAGCTGTTTCAAAAAGGCAATGCTTGGACATTCATCTGTTGTCCTTGAAGTTTTGAGAGGGAGACACACCAACCAGAAATAAATATATCTATATGAAAATACAAAATACATATGATCTATTTATATATATTTATATGAAGTATATTTATGTGAAATAAATATATATATATATACGCAAAAATATCAGAGCCAAATAAACTATTTCTTTTTATTTGCACTTCATTTTATTCGCCTACCACCTCTGAATCGGAGACACAACCCAAAGGCCAGTTTTGGCTATATCCCGAGACACGCATTTTGTACGTTTATAAGCAAAAGCGGAAGTAGCTCTTCCCTACTACGGCAGGGATTGAACTCAGCTTCTGTAACTTACTTCATTCAATGAGCCCATTTCCTAAAAGAGGGGGAAAAAAAAGTACTCCAGCTGGGACACCGACTTGAAACCCCTTGGCTTCTCTTCTGAGACAAAGCACTCGGGGAAGTCAGCTACCTAACGAGCACGGGGAACTTCAGCAGTCGCCAGCACCAAAAAATAGAAGTATGTACAAAAGCTAGGAAGATGTAAAAAAAGAAAAGAATTAGACCTTTCTGGTCTGAATAAGCTTCATGTATGGCACAAAACAACAGAAACAATCTACCCAGAAACGTAAGCCCCTGCAGAGAGATTTAAGCAACCTGCAAGTCTCCAAAAGCAGGACTTGTTGCCAGCAGTGAGGATTCAGATATTACCGCTTGCAAGAAACCTTCTCCGGATCTCTCCGTACCTGTGGTAAACGTAACAGATGGCAATTTAACAAGAGATCACTCGGCAAATCTCACAGCACCGAAGCTCCTGAAGAAAGGTTCTGACACAGCCCGTTTGCTCACAGGGAGGCTAAATGGAGACAGAGAAAAGGTTCGTGAGGGCCTGCTCCGGGAGAGACAAGCCACACGAGAGGAGGGGAAGAGATTGCAAAGCGCCGGACCGTGAAACACCTACGCTCAATACGTGCTCTGTCCGTCACAGCCACCCCAAGCACTGCGCTGGAAGCCAGTTCTCTGCTGCCCAGAAAGCAGCCGGTGACACGGCTCTACCTTGCTCAGGTAGTAGCCCTCCTGCAGCTGCAGGAGAACCAGGAAAACGTGAGAACCTTTTCCTATGTTGGTGAATTTCACATCCAGGCTCATTGGCTGGCTATGGCACATGCTCTGAATTCAGTTATCCATATTCAGAGGCTGACATAATTTAGATTTTCATTGCCAGTGTTAAGAACGAGCCTCAGAGCTATACACTGAGGCCCTGGAATTTAAATATACCGTAACACTGTAAATAAAAGGAAACAAATTCCTTAAGGAAAACCTTTTCGCATGCCAGATCAGTTCCCAATAGTAACTGCTCTGCTTTGACAAGAGATAAATATTTACAGTCTAGAACAGAGAACACCTTGTGCTGCAACACTAGGAATGCAAGCCTCATCAGTCCCCAGCATACTTAAGAGGTTATTTTGATTTTTAAAAAAAAAAAAAACCTTGAGTACTTAGAAGCACACACATTAGTCTGCTCATTTACACCACCAAAACAAAAAACTGAAGGTAGTCATACAGAGAAATTGTCAAACATACTGAATCCAGAACAGATTTTCACAAAAGGAGACCTCATCCCCCAGGGAATGTAGACAGTTTACAGCAAAAGTCTAAATTATTGCCAAGAATATGCTGCTTTTTTTTTTTCCCCTTTTCTTTTATTTAAATATAGCCTGAGTTGCTGCTCTTTGAAGTTGCTCTAGTGAATGTAGACGCTGAAGATTTTTCTCACTGGGGCAAGAAGGCAGTAAGGAGGATGAAATATCCATACCAAACTCCTTGGATTGAGGGGAGTGCCACACTGGAGATACGCTCGGAAGACAGACGACAAAGCTCAGACCCTAGTTCGTTAGACTATCTCTCAGCTTCCAGAGTGCCTCCCGACCTCCCTGCTTGATCAGCTCCTTCCAGCAAAGGAAAGAATGCCAGGAATGTCATTCATAATGGCACTTGGGAAGATCTAGGAATTGAAAGCGTACAATAACTGGATATCCTTCTCACAAGGAGGGGCGATAAGCCTCATGCAAAGAAGATGCTCTCATCTCTAGCATTAGACGTCCGTGTCTCAAGTTGTTTGGGTTTTCTGTCATTTTTAATGAGGAAAATACCTAATAAAACATGAATGCAGTGTTTTGTATATTGTCCATGCAGTCCTAACGCCAATTTCTAACAGGACTTCCAGAAGGACAGCCCGGTTTAGCTGTTACCCTATGGGAATTCGTATCTGGAGCGTAATATTCCTCACTCAACTGCTATTTGGGCTTTTACGGCACATACCCTTTCAAGTGTGGCCAGCCGGCCCCCGGCAGGCTTACAGAAGAGGTCAATGTCTATCTCGGAGTCTCAGTTTTCTTACCTCCTTCTCGTCTTACAATGGAATTATTACCTTGTGCAAAACTTTCCTGCCTTGACCTCACTCATGCCATGGTCGGCATTACCCCGGGATACCATCCCTGCAATCAGTCAAGCGCTCTATCTTATGTTCTGTGCACGAGTTCTCTTCATTTGCTCCCCTGCTTCCAACATCCCTGTGCATCAATTTATTTTTAGACAGGCATTTTGATTGCAAAGACCAGAAGCAGCACACTTTCGGTGCCAAACTGAATTCAGCTGAGATTTCTAATACCATCGCTGATTGACGTAAGGACACTTTAGACCGACTGTCATAGAAAATTGGTAGTAGCTCTGTGTCTGCCATCCAGGACCACTGACAACTGTGGGCGCTCGCTGCAGCGCTCTCCCAGCTGCCCCACACCACTGCCCCCAGGCTACCAGCCAGTTCACAAAGGTCAGCCCAATACTGCCCAAGAGGGATTCACACCATTCACCTCTCCATCAAAAGAACAGATCATGCTTTGGTTTTGGATCTGTGCGCAAGCTTTCTGCACTGAGAAGGATTTGATCCCCTCCCCTGCCGAAACGAAACACCACCTATCTTTATACTTGCAGTGCCACGGATCGGACACAAGAATCAGATTCATCAGGTACCACCACCACCACCACCACCTATTTCTGTTTACAAAGCATAACCCAGTACGGGAAACACCAGCAAAAGCTACCCACACACCGCCACAGAGGCGAACAAGACCACATAATCCGTGTAAATCCACCCAAAACCAGCACAGACTTTTCCTATGCAATCTCATGAGCAGTCTTTTCTGTTTTCAAGGATTCACGCTATGTGCTCATGAACAAGATTTCAACTTCCAAGGCCACCTTCTTCAAGGTATCCTGTAGTCAGTTACAGAGCTACACTTTGCCCTAAAACCACATCAACACGTACATCAACACAACCTTTCTTGTCTACTGATCCAGAACTATCTTGCTTTTCTGCATTATGCCCAGTTTGATAATTTATAATGTGAAAACTCAGATACCGTTCTCTGTCACAAGTTCCCTTGCACTGCTTTGTAGTTTTTGCAGAGCTTCAACCACAAAGGTTTGGGGGTTTTTTAATGCTAAGACTTCATTCACAACAATGATTAAGCCCATCATCAGATGCTCCGTTCGAGGCACGTGGAGCAGATGAGGCAGCAGCCTGCCTTCATGCAGTGCATAGCGCTGACTCCTATACAGGGATGAAGAAAAGCCCAACAGAAAGACAGATGGGCGCAGCCCCCAACTAAGTATTCCATACCTACCACGTGCAATCAGAATAACTTCCCTGCTCTTAAATTCTAGTTCTCTCCCACCTCCTTTGATAACGCTTCCAGGCTCAAAATCCTGTGAGAGGCACTGTTCATTCAAATGCATCCTTCAGCCTCTGACAGCAGCCAAGGGCTGGGGGAAATAAATAAGTGAAGAAAATTTTCTCCCAGCCAAAGCACTGCCATTAGATTCCAATAGAAAAATCAGTCTTGGGTAGGAGAAGTGCACACCAGAATCCATATGGAAAATAATTTATTTTAGGAGGCTCATTTACATTCAGGAGGTGACAGGAAACTGAAATGCAAATGCAGACCATGGTAGCCAGGATCTGTTCCAGTCCACTGGAAGGATCAGTTACTCAGCAGGATATCTAACACGAGATTCAAACATGCCCGACTGTGCGTGGCCTCTTCGTCTTGCTTTCCCTTCCTCTTCGTCACAGAATGAAGACAAGATAGAAAGTCTTGAGCACACTCACTACCAAACACATCTGGGTCTTGCTTCATCGCACTGCTGCTGAGCAAGAGCAGCAGCAACAGAACTAAACTCGGAGAACTTCAGGTAATTTGTGACCCAAATCACCACCCACAGCAGAGGCGAGGTTTACAGAAATACAGAGGTTTGTTTGGTGATGGTAACAGCAGAAAACAAAAGCAACAGACCATGCTTTCTGCTTTGCACATGGAGCACGGAAGGGCTGTGCTGAGCACCAACCCAACAAAGATCCCGCTAGCATCGCAGGGAGTGGTTTCTCTCACTGCCCCTGAAGACGCTTCAGCAGCACAAACCGCACTCTCAGAAACCGCATCATCCCCTTGGGAAGGCAGAACAGGGAGCAAGAAACCACACCTTCCTGCTTTCGTGCCCTCTTCAGTTTTACAGAAGTTGCCATCATTCATTCCCTCCAAAAAGACCTGCACAAGAAACAGGACCTGCTATCTTCTGAGCTATTCCAGAAAGATGCCTGTGCTCCCTTTTTCCCCAAACGGTCTAAAGAAAGAAGCCAGGCTTCTCAGCAGCATGTACATCCTAGGGCGCTGCACGAGGCCACTGTTTCAGAGTCCCGCCGCCTTTTTTATACCGTGACTTGGAGACGTCCTCTCCAAACTCACCCAAAGCACTACATACAGCAGTTTGTTTTTTGTTTTTTTTTTTTTTCAAGCCTACACTGGCTTTTTTGGTTTGAAAGAACAAGTTCCATCTCTGCAATACTCCAAAATACAATCCAGTCTGTAGGAAAGCTCAGCTTTGCCTACGAATTCTCCTTCTAAGACTCCTCTTGCCTGGCTGTCTGTACCACAGGTCTTCCCTTTCTGCTGCTCCTTGGTAATTAGAGAATCTTTACATCCTTACTTGTTAGCGACTTAAGCCACTGCATTCAAAGTCAAGGCCAATAGCCCACCTCCCATCTCATCCCACCTCTTCCTAATCAGCCAACATTCACAAATACCTGCCCCACTAGCGCTGCGTTTCCAGAGCAGACTGTCTCTCTCACTCGCACCCTTCCCTGAGCTACCAAGCTCTCAAGGTTAAAGCTCAGAGACTACACCGTTTTTTCAGAATCCTCAGCATTTTAAAAGGGTTCATGATGCTGCTTTGCTTCACTTTCACGCGCATTATTTGAGCAGCACAGCAAATCTTACAGCTCTGTATCTTATACGAGCTCGCAGCGAGAAGGCAGGCCAGGTTTTTTGCTCATCACCAACCTGTACCTGGGATTTTAACAGAATCTAGAAAAAACCACTAACAAATCTAGGTAACTGTAGCTCCCATGGGGAAAACCGTAACTTTCCTAACACTTCAAACAACACTCCCTTTCTGAATACTTGTTGGGAACAGCATACAACAGAATGAATTCATTGTTTCAGGCTTAAGTTTTGGATCCTCTTCTTGGATCAAAGCACACAAGACAAAGTCTTGTCAACACACCACCAGAACTATCTTGAATGTTTTCCTGCCAAGCGAACATAACATTAGCTTTTCCTTTTAGCGTTCTAGGAAAATGCAACACAGTAGAAGTATGTTAACTGAGTAGAGATAACTTTGTGAAAGCTACAGGGTTTTACCGCAGAACAAAAACTCCAATGGGAAGACAATCTGGAAAAACACAGGGGGAAAGAGGAACAGAGTAATGTGCTCATCTACCTTTAATCCTGAACAGCAAACTCAAATAACTGCTGATTCAACACAAAATGCTCGAAGGCTTTTGTGGGGACATGGCTGCGAAGCTATGCCTTCCTACCAGTGTGTTCGCGCACAACCGCAGAGAGGACAAAGCAGCACCGGTTCAGGCAAGTACAACACCCTGCAAAACCTTACGCACCAGTACTAGCGACAGGCTGGTTACGAGTAACTGCTATTTCTCAAATTCAAGTTAACGCAAATTCTATCGGCAGACTAATGCTATCCTGTGCGTTTGGCAAATGAAATTTGATTTTATGTAGGAACAAGTCACAGTATACTAACATCCACAGAATTTAACAGTAATTAAGTCTTACTGACAGACACCTCCTTAAAGCACCAGTTCTTCAGAAAAATTAACAAAGTGAATTATTTCTTACGTGTGAAGTATCAGAATTTTTCCCTACTCACAAAAGATAAACAGGGTTAAGTTCAGTTGGATGTCAGCGTTCACCACAATGAGTGACACGCTTACAAAGATCATTTAAAACAACACATTGCTATGCTGCCAGCGCCTAATCTGAGATGTTAATCTCCTGTACCTTATTTTATCCCACGATTGCGAAAAACAAACCCCTTACAATACAATTCTTAATCCGACAGCTTACTGGCTTGTTATCAAATGTACAGATGAACATATCCAGGAAAGGTCTACAGGAGATTAAACTTGAAAGAAAACAAGAGAGCGAACACAGCAACAAAAGCAGACGTGACAGTCAGATTGCACCCAAGGCTGGGTCTTCAATTTGCCATTTCAGCAAATCACATCTGCAACACGGAGAGCCGAAAAACTGGCCAAATGTTTTCCTAGACATCATCACCTCACAGGCAACGCGCTGCCGCAACAACACTTTGTCATATCCTACGGATTCTGGCTCCTTTCTGGTCCTCAACCAAACTAAATGGCCATCTCAGAGGTCTCTTAGGGTTAAAAAACAAGTAAACTAACAAAACCTAATCTTGACCGAACTAGAAAGAGGTTTCTTATTAGCCTAAGATCCAATTTTCAAATCACAACTTTTTGGTTTTTAAATACTTCTTGTTTGAGGAACAAAGGTTCAGTCACTCGGTGCACGCGGACGGCTAAGCGTGCCCATGGCCGCAAGTCAACGCGCGTTCCTCTGCGCTAGCAAAGGGCAGTTTGAAGCAGATTTTAATCAAACTTTTCTGAGGTAATATCCAATAGGAAAACATGAAAGAAAAAAGATGAAGTTGATCAAGATGTGTCTAGTAATGAATGCCATGAAAAAAAAAAAAAAAGCCTGAGTTTTTATAGAGGAAGGCCAAGCTGTAATTCCTCGCGAAGGGAAAACCACAGCAGCTTTCCAAGAGATTTTACAGTCTTTTCCTAATTTTTCTCTTTTTCAACATCGTTATGCAACCTCTTTGTGCTTTCCTGCTTCTCTACCCCCTTATTTGACCCATATACCACTCTACTCAGCGTCTTCTAAATTTTACGAGGCAGCTCCTTTAAGACAGTCAGAACTATGGCGCATATTTGTCTTTTCTCCTCCTCACAATTTAAACTGCCCGAGTCCTTCCGGTGAAGAAGCATTGCCCAAAATCTGCTTGCTATTCAAGCAGTCCTGGCAGTGACGAGCATCACTTCATGAATCATCTGTTACATATTGCCTTATCAACACGGTCCACTGCAGGATAAAGCAAACCTGGCCCACGCCAATTTTCTGCACAACACGATCCACATGCAAGTGGCATTAATTACTAGAGCAGTCTAAGGAGTTCCCTCATCCAAGGACTCGAATATTGAGACAATATACATAAGAGACAACCTAAATCGAACCAGAACACCAAGACACATTTTGTCCCCCACCACACACAGCTTTAACTTTTTAGAAGACCATTTACCCCTTCTTCCAGGTAACGATATTGCCACATTTCTAATTATTAAAGCAGACCGCTTTAGTGTTTCTGCTGTTTCTCAGCGTAAACAATTTGAGGTAAGATCTCATATTTTCATGGGTTTTTTCCTGCCCATACCCAGACCTCTGAGATCAGCATGCAAGCTGTGGAGAACCAGGCTCCTTTCGTTGCTTTGCAGCATTGATATGCTTGCACCTGGGGAACCTGGAAGCAAAAGCAAATGGAAAACAGCAGCTATCTGTTAGGGAAGTGGACTCAAAACCAAAAAGCAATTTTGAATTCAGTGACAAGACACACCCCGTCAGCTTCTCTGTCCCGTAAAACACGCTTTTACAGAAGCACGAACTCAAAAGATTCCAGCAGGAGTCTGATAACATTTAAACCCAATGGCTGGCCTTGTAGTCTAGGTAGCAGGATTGAAAAAGACTACAGAAAAGCAATGGGATAACTGGAAACAAGCTAAAGGTGAACTGGAGGAGCAATGAAGTAGAAGATGACACCACCAAAGAAGCCAGCGAGAAGAGTCAAGAATACTTGGCAAATATTTAATGAATGTCGTTACCAGTGTCCAAATACCACGTTCAATTACTATTTCTTTGTGGTTTGTGACAAGCTTTGCCATTTGGAACAGGCTAGCAACAGATACGATTCAGCAAATAAACCATTCTGGTAATATTACCATGTGTACCCAACCATAGATGCAAGACAAGTAAAAACACAGTCCCAAGGGTTTGGGGTTTTATAATATACATACATATATAGACACACACACAATGCCAAGGAGTATTTATTTCCAGCAAATGAGGGTAACGCAATCACTTCTTTGACTGGAAGAGGACACCAAAGAAATGTTTTAACCCCAAGACTAAGCTGGCACAGCCGGGCAGCGAGCATTCAGGTTTTCAAACCCCGGAGAGAGCACCTCATTAACGCACGCTCACACCACTTAACCCAGACAGCCGCATGCCACCCTTGGGAAAACATGAGGGCAACCAGTTACTGTTCCCCAACAAAGGCACGACATGACATACAAGCACTAGAGGAATGCTTCAAGCAACGAAAGCGCCAAAAATGAAGACAGCAGTCCTTCAGCAGAGCATGCCCAATATTCAGCTGAGCAAGAACATCAAACGCCCCGCATTAAATTGTCAGTTTGCCCTCCTTAAGGTAAGGCCACGTAGCAAGTTTTAAGAGACACTCGATGTACTAACTCCTTTTAGCCCAAGTTATTTGATAAGCACGTTTGCGAGCAATCCATTTTAAAAGCTCTTGCCTATTCTCAGCTCTGGAAGATGAAAGGAATTTGGCCTAGAATATTCGGCCCCGTCACATACTGTGTGCTTGGTGGCAAGTTTTTGTCTCAGCACTTTGTTTTAAATGTGTTTGGGCACATTTATACACAGAAAGTCTGTAGCTTCCTCAGATTTGAACCGTACAAATGATCCTACAGGGCAAGTTTCAGGCATCACACCAAGTTTCTGAATCACTGATACAGCCTAACATGGCTTTAAGAAGACGATTCTCCACAAAGCACAAAGCCACTTGAATGGGAGATTAAGACGGCAATCTAATCTAAAACCACGGACTCCCGCTCAATTTTAACCTTTACTTTTAACAAGTCCTACTCCTCATCCTTGCAGTTCAACATGTGATTTAAGGCCGAAGACTGAGATCAACTCCACCTTCTCACCAGTCTATGAAGAGCCAGCTCCCATGCTTCCACCTCTGCCCGTGGCAGAAGGCAAAGAGAAAAACGAGCCCTCACCGTGGCAGCAGAAAGTCACACTTGCTCAGGCTGCTGCTTTTGAGGAATGCGCAAGCCACAGGGCAGGCAAGCAACCTGCTCGTGGTGAAAGCAGAAAGACCTGACGGTTTGGACAGAGCTTCCTTCCAAAACCATCCATAACCTAACACGGGTCCATGGGACCTGCAAACCTTTTCCAATCCAGATACTCATGGGATTTGGGAGGCAGCCTGGAGTTCAAGCCCTTGAAGATCTGGACAAAATGTGTTTCTTCAAGACAAGCCACTGCAATGTGCATCCACCAAAATATCTCTTACCAGCTCCTGTTACTAGGTAACTTCTTCAGAAATTCATCAATTGCAGGTGGCTGTAAACACACCACTCCTAGTTAAAATAAAAAACTCATGTTAAGTGCACTGCTGTTTTTCCATTTTCTGCACTAACGGGACGCCACCTGTGAAACACGAGCACAGCAAAGCAGAAAGCTGCATCTTGACCGATACAAAGATCAACATACGCAAGAAACTACTTTTTCCGTTTTGCTCTTTTCGCTAGTAAACAGCCATCAAAAAGCAAACTAGGTTCCACTAAGGAGCTCATCTGCATCGCGTATCAGGACCTTGGTGTCCTGAACCTGCTACCTCCCAACCTGCGGCCAGCCGATGGATGGCTGCTCCCTGAGCTCCTCCAGAACTTCTTCGCTGCTTTCCCTTGGCGCTGACCACAAGTTCCGTAGCTCACACCTGCCAGTTTTCTTCTACTTTAGGATAGTCTGCTGGAGATCGCACCACACAAACACAGACCGCTCGACAAACGTTTCCTCCCAAAGGAATAAAAGCTTTCTTGCCACACGTATGCTATTCTTTCATGCCTCCATCCCATTAAGTAAATGACAAATTCCTCTGGCATTCAGAGGTAATTTTCAAAATGCATTTCATGCATTTTCTAATCTGTCCACTTCCTAAAGGCACGTCCTGAAGCAAAACCTAAGAAATCACAGGATGGCAAAGTTAAACTTTAAAGATTTTGGGTTTTTTTTTCCTTCCCCTAAGGTCAGACAACCAAGGGCACAGCTTAACACCAGCGTCGGAAATGTCAGATGCGCATGCTAAAACACGCCATCCGTATATGAAGAAAAGTGTATAATCCTGGAAAGCGGCGTCTTACACATTTCGCTTTATACAGAAAATCTGCAGTCACTAAAACTTACTCTTCCTAACTGGGTGGCATTTTACATTTCCAAATGTAATTGAGTGAACATGTTGCCATGGTTACAGTAGGATTCTGCAATAACTTTGTTGCCTTGTAATTGCTGTATATTTGTATACAAGCAGCTGAGCTTTCTTAATTCAATGCCCTCTTAACTCTTTCCGAGAGCCTGCGGAGCGACGACGGCAGCTTTTAGGCTCTAAACTCCGTACAGAGGTGGTGGAAGCATCAGAAACGATTAAAACTCAGGGCTGCGACAGACCGCATTACCAAAAAAAAAAAAAAAGAAACCTTGCCAAGAACCAGATTATTATATAAACTTCAGAGCTCCTTAGCTTTTAAAAATGTTGCCATTAAAAAAAAAAAAAAGCCCAATTCAGATAATTAACTCCAGGTAGCTTTTGGCAACAACCAAAAGCACTTTGACAGCAGGAATACAGCACAAGTCCCATTTATTGACAGTACGTAATACCAGTAAATCAAAATGCATTGGCAAGGAGATTATTCACTCAACGGTGAAATTCACTGTTGCACAGAGGGCCAAAATAATACTTGCTCCATCTCTTCAGTCTCAAATTAGCATTATGAAGACAACAGAATACAGCTGCTGGAAAACAAGTACGAAATAAAGCCTCTCCCTGTTGAGAAGAAACGGAGAACACCGGAGAGCGCCTAGAGCCTGCTCCACCACCTCCAGCTGCACGCCCCATCGCAGATTTACAAGCGATTTTCACATCCTGAACCCACCCACACCTTTCCAACACAGATCTCACTTCTCAGGAACATTTTTAGACCTGTAATCCAGTCTGGAATATCAAGCAAGCCTGTAACATGAAATCCGCTCTTACGGCCAGAAAACAAGCGGTTGCGGTGACGAGCCTAATCTATGCAAATCTTCCGAAGCAGGCTATCGATAAGCAAACAACCACCAAAAAAAAAAAAAACCCAACCACCTTCCACTATCACGAAATACGTGCACAAAACAATTACGCAAGTGTTTTGAATAAAGGGCAGGTTTACTTCCCTTTAAATGGTACACCGCACCGAGCCGTAATGTCAAATAATTATTATGTAAATACATTTGCTTGCTTAAGATGTCACGCTGCGTTCCCCGCGCCACAAACACTCGGAAAGATAACATTTAGGGAGCCGAGGGGATTGCACAGCATCTTCCCTGATAAATTCCTGCAGCAAAAATGAAAAAAAAAAAAAACCCCAAACCAAAAAACAACCCTATACACACAACTGCTCAGCGACACCTCCCTTCGCGCTCCTCCGAACGCGGTGCGAGCAGGATATTGTTGTTTTATTTTTTTTTTGTTCGTTTACCGTCGCGCAAACGGAGAGTTGACGTTTCGGAGCGGAGAGCGCACTTTATTCGCCGGCAGGTACCCGAAATGCGGGGTTTTTTGGGGGGAGAAGCCGCAGCCAGCGGCCGGGGACGGAGCCCTGTCTCGGGTGGACCTGTCATCCTCCCTTCCAGCCCAGCGTTACCTCAGGACTCCCGAAAAACGCCGTGATGCTGAGAAGAACACCCCTTGTTTTCTCCTCCCGGTTACAAAAATAAGCCGGTTTTAACGGGTTTTTTATGATTTTTTATATTTTCGGAGGGGGTCGGTGCCCCGGGGCGCAGTGACCGCAACGGCCCAGCCCGGGAGCCGCTGCCCCCTCAGGCAGCCCCGCGCCCGGCGCGTTCCGGCGGGCAGCCCGGCGGAGCCGCGGGCGCAGCCGACCCCGACAGAAACTTTCCCCAAGTCCCGCGTTATTCCCGGGGCCGGGGCGGGGGAGCGAGGGAAGAACCGACCCCGGGCCGCG
>VZSC01017427.1:39462-71071 GCA_013398225.1 Steatornis caripensis | reverse complement strand
TTACGCTTGTTAAAAATCCTTCCGTCACGCGTACTCCCCCTTCCACCCCTCCCATCCCGGCGGGGGGGAAGGGAACCAATCAGGCCACGCCCTGGGCCCCCCCGGCCCCGCCCCGTGGCGCGCGGCCCATCGCCTAGGCGACGGCGCGGCCCGGGGTGGGAGGGGGGAGCTCAGGCCCGGGGCCGCCATGGCGGCGGCGGGGCCGCAGCCCCTCAGGGAGGGCCCGAGAAGCCCAGCCTGTGGCGGGACAACCGGCCCCGGAGGCGGGGGGGAGTGGAGCCCGGAACGGGATTTGGGTCTCCCGAGGCCGGCTGCCCCCCGCCCCGGGCAGGCCGGACCCCCTCTAGCTCGGAGGCCCAGGCCCTCTCCGCTGCCCGCTTGGCCGCAGCATCCTCATCTCCCCTCCGCGCCGAAACGCGACAGGGCCGCCGCCTGCAAACGGCCGCAGGGGAGCCAGCGCGGCCGTGGAGCATCCCCTGGGCACCGTCCCCTCCATCTGGTGACTTCGGCCTCGCCGCGGAGGCCGAGAGCAAACCCCGCGTGCTCCGCGCGGCGCTGGGCGCCTCTTTCTAGAAAAGTCACGCAAGCGCGGCAGCGCCCCTTTCCCCTCCGTGCCTCCTGGACCCGCTGCTGCCGCGCGTTCCCTCCGCCGTCTCATCTCCGAGACGTGGAAACGCGACGGAAGGCAAAACTCAAACCTAGATTCATTTGGAGAACGGAGAGGCAGAGGACAGAGAAGCAACTGTGGCGATGTGCCCCCTCGAAGTTAACTCTTCCGCTTGTACCGTGAAAAGTTGTGCGTTCCTTTGTCTTCTTCCCTGAGGTAGTTTCACATCTCTGAAACGGTGGATTTTTTTCATTCTCAGGATAACAATGGAGATGGGTGGCCTAGAAATACCATAGGAAGTGCAAGCCGGGGTAGATACGGTATTTTAATAGAATAGGAAGCTGGTTTTGTCAGTTTTCTGCATCCAAGATCCCACTCCTGAAGTGTGTTTTTCTTTTATCCATCAGGTATTGTCTATAAAAAAAATGGCTGCTGAGTACACTGCTTTTGACAGCAAACAGCTGAATCAAGATACAAGAACTGAAAAGGGGAGAGCATAGTTCAAAATCTTTACAAATCTTTGCCTGAATTACCAAGAGTAAAAAATAAAATAAAAAGGAATTGTTCGGCATACTTACCTCTACTCATGTTTTCCTAGCAACCATTCAACATTTAATTGATTTTTCTATTTTCTAAAGAATTACCCTATTGAACTGTCAAGTCTTTTCTAGCTGCAGGTTCTTGATTGGCTGAGCCCATGGCTGGCACGACTCTCGTTTCACTTGCGTTTTGTCGTTTTACCTTTGACTAGCACAATGCCTGAAACGAAGAAGTCACGCTGCAAATGTTCCATATCACGGGGAGCAAAATATTTCAGCGGCTGCATTACCTGGTGCGAGAAAGCTCAGTCGGGCGGGGGACACCCGTGAGGCATGCTCCGATGGGAACATCTTGCCCGAGATGCGTTAGATAACCATCTCAGGCTTCACTGAAGGCATCGTCAATGGCCAAGGAAAGCCTGAGTCTCAAATGCCATGACGTCAAATCTCACCATTCCATTTTTTCATGATGGCTGTTAACTTTTTTTTGAAGGCAAGCCATCGTGGTAGTCCCAGATAGAGGACGACCCCTTTTCTGTTCAGGTCCATTCTGTCTGAGGTGAAGGCCATCTGCACGGCATTCAAACCTCTCCTCTCCCATCCAAGTGCAGCTTGCAGAGGGTTCTTGCTCTTCGCATAGATGGAGCCCTTGGCTTGCGCGGGGTTAAAGGAGTTCATGGCACCAGCCCGGGCGCAGCAGTCTGCTTTCACACCTCTTGTAGCAGTCCGGGTCCTGGAGCGCAGTAACCATGCTGTACTCGTAGCCCATTAAATACATGGGGACTTCCCGCTTAGCTTTCGAGGAGTTTCTTAACATCCTTGACTAAGACAATATGAAACATTACAGTCCTATTCGTAGGCAGCCATCCCAGCACACTTCTGGTGGTTTTGATTAATTGGCTCTTGCTAAATTGTTTTTAAACTTCCAGATTTTCCTTAAAGAAAAACGAACTCCTGTTGTTCAGCCATGTGGATTTGCATAACTTCTGGGACCTGGTGGGTTTTGCTAACAACTTCGTCTGTCCCTCAAAATTTACATATACATGCTAGTATATAAATACCCCTCTCTTTTTTTTTGGCGGGGTGGGGGGAGATGAGTTTAGCAACTACGTTTCTATTTGAAGGGCCGCCCATCTAAAAATCCCTGCCTTTTTGATCTGACCCCTGCAGCTGGTTTTTTTTGCAGCTGAACAACACGCTCTTGGCAGAGGTCAGAATTGCTCTTGACAGTTCCACCAGCAATAGCATCCCACTAACTTAAGCTTTCCAATCTTTAGTTCTAAGAGAGAGATTCATTTATTACTTTCAACTTAAGATAAACATTGCATTTTGATTATTCCTAGCTTCAGCATACAGGCAGCATGGCCGGCCTCGGAGAAGACCTGAAGTTTTGGAACATTCTCCCTGTAATACGCGCCTAAGAACAGCGCTGGCAGGAAGAGCGCCACTTCTGCATAAAGCTGAAGNCAGAGGACAGAGAAGCAACTGTGGCGATGTGCCCCCTCGAAGTTAACTCTTCCGCTTGTACCGTGAAAAGTTGTGCGTTCCTTTGTCTTCTTCCCTGAGGTAGTTTCACATCTCTGAAACGGTGGATTTTTTTCATTCTCAGGATAACAATGGAGATGGGTGGCCTAGAAATACCATAGGAAGTGCAAGCCGGGGTAGATACGGTATTTTAATAGAATAGGAAGCTGGTTTTGTCAGTTTTCTGCATCCAAGATCCCACTCCTGAAGTGTGTTTTTCTTTTATCCATCAGGTATTGTCTATAAAAAAAATGGCTGCTGAGTACACTGCTTTTGACAGCAAACAGCTGAATCAAGATACAAGAACTGAAAAGGGGAGAGCATAGTTCAAAATCTTTACAAATCTTTGCCTGAATTACCAAGAGTAAAAAATAAAATAAAAAGGAATTGTTCGGCATACTTACCTCTACTCATGTTTTCCTAGCAACCATTCAACATTTAATTGATTTTTCTATTTTCTAAAGAATTACCCTATTGAACTGTCAAGTCTTTTCTAGCTGCAGGTTCTTGATTGGCTGAGCCCATGGCTGGCACGACTCTCGTTTCACTTGCGTTTTGTCGTTTTACCTTTGACTAGCACAATGCCTGAAACGAAGAAGTCACGCTGCAAATGTTCCATATCACGGGGAGCAAAATATTTCAGCGGCTGCATTAGCTGGTGCGAGAAAGCTCAGTCGGGCGGGGGACACCCGTGAGGCATGCTCCGATGGGAACATCTTGCCCGAGATGCGTTAGATAACCATCTCAGGCTTCACTGAAGGCATCGTCAATGGCCAAGGAAAGCCTGAGTCTCAAATGCCATGACGTCAAATCTCACCATTCCATTTTTTCATGATGGCTGTTAACTTTTTTTTGAAGGCAAGCCATCGTGGTAGTCCCAGATAGAGGACGACCCCTTTTCTGTTCAGGTCCATTCTGTCTGAGGTGAAGGCCATCTGCACGGCATTCAAACCTCTCCTCTCCCATCCAAGTGCAGCTTGCAGAGGGTTCTTGCTCTTCGCATAGATGGAGCCCTTGGCTTGCGCGGGGTTAAAGGAGTTCATGGCACCAGCCCGGGCGCAGCAGTCTGCTTTCACACCTCTTGTAGCAGTCCGGGTCCTGGAGCGCAGTAACCATGCTGTACTCGTAGCCCATTAAATACATGGGGACTTCCCGCTTAGCTTTCGAGGAGTTTCTTAACATCCTTGACTAAGACAATATGAAACATTACAGTCCTATTCGTAGGCAGCCATCCCAGCACACTTCTGGTGGTTTTGATTAATTGGCTCTTGCTAAATTGTTTTTAAACTTCCAGATTTTCCTTAAAGAAAAACGAACTCCTGTTGTTCAGCCATGTGGATTTGCATAACTTCTGGGACCTGGTGGGTTTTGCTAACAACTTCGTCTGTCCCTCAAAATTTACATATACATGCTAGTATATAAATACCCCTCTCTTTTTTTTTGGCGGGGTGGGGGGAGATGAGTTTAGCAACTACGTTTCTATTTGAAGGGCCGCCCATCTAAAAATCCCTGCCTTTTTGATCTGACCCCTGCAGCTGGTTTTTTTTGCAGCTGAACAACACGCTCTTGGCAGAGGTCAGAATTGCTCTTGACAGTTCCACCAGCAATAGCATCCCACTAACTTAAGCTTTCCAATCTTTAGTTCTAAGAGAGAGATTCATTTATTACTTTCAACTTAAGATAAACATTGCATTTTGATTATTCCTAGCTTCAGCATACAGGCAGCATGGCCGGCCTCGGAGAAGACCTGAAGTTTTGGAACATTCTCCCTGTAATACGCGCCTAAGAACAGCGCTGGCAGGAAGAGCGCCACTTCTGCATAAAGCTGAAGCCCTTTTTGTTTCATTTTTAGCTTGTATGGGCTTGCTGGGTTGTCGTTCTTTGGTTGGTGAGGTTTTAGGTTTCCTCGTATGGTTGTTCTGCTGTCTTTATTTGGGGCCAGTTTGTGCGCTCGCATGTATGGGTGTACGTGCATATAAGTACGCTGCTAAATTATCGTTAAGTGTGGAGAGACGGGTGGGCGTAAGGGCTTTAGGACTAGACGTTTACTAATGCTGACTGTGTAGCTGACAAGGTAATGGTTTGCAAAGGCTGCGAGTTCCTCAGCAGATCTAATGATGGGTGGTCAGCGTAGGACCCGCCTGCAGGCACGGGTGCCCTCCCTTGCGGCTCCCCGTTTCTGGTACAGCTGGGAAATGGTTTGGTCACCAACGCTGAGTTACAAACGTTTTGCCTGAGCGCTCATTGCACCTTCTGAACGTAACGGAGCCCAGAGGTCCCCTGCCTGCGTTCCCCTGTCCCCAAAACCCTCAACACTAAGGGTTGGACGCTGTACTGCAGACCCATTCTCTTGGCTATGAACCACAGAGGCTACTTGCCTCGCCACAGCAGTTGTCTCCAATGCTTTCTGCATTGCTGAAGTAGTTTGGAAAGAGGAAACAAGAGAAGAAAATTGTGCCTTAAAAGTTGCCATGGAGTGTAAGTTTTATCTTCAAAATTTGATTGATGCAGTACTAGTGGTTGTGGGTGTGAATATGTGTATCTATTAATATCCAGTCTAGGCTAACCTGTGCATAATGACAGAAAATTGAACCTTGTCATTGTTCATGTAAATTAGAGCTCCGAGATTAACAAGAAAATGTATTCTTCCTATATGTTAAATCCAGCTGGATATAGCGTAGCCTGTTTGCGCTGTAATTGCAGCTGAAAAGTTTAGTCAGAAGCCATTTGAAGTAAAAAATAAAAATAATAAAAAATTGGCACAGCTAATTCATAAAGACTTAAATAAACTGCAATTGCAGAACTTGCCGCCTACCTCCACCTCATCTTTAGCTGAACTTGACTTGTTGTTTGTCAGAAATGGTTCCATTTTTATGTTCTTAAGCAGGAAACAGCCATCACAACACTCCAGCTAACTTCCCTCTCTAGTCACACGGATCTGGTGAAAGTAAAATAGGGTGCCTCAGCCTCCAGCTCCAATCCTGCCTCTCCCACCACCTCCTTGGCAAAAAAAAAAAGAGTGTCAAGTTAGGAAGAATGCCAGTAGGAACTTCCTCTGGAGCCTAGCGGCTGAGGACCTGCTCCACATGCCAGTGCCACTTGCTTCTTTAGAGACAGTCAAGCCTAGACACAAATTTCTACCTGGTGATTGCTTTCTCTTCCTCCTCCTGATCAGTTAGTTGCCGTCGTTGCTCTCCCTTGATATTTCTCTCCCGCCAGCCACCCTCCTTTGCTTTATCTCCCACTCCCATATGTTCTGCATCCTTCCTACATCACACTTATTTACTCCTTTCTGCCATCCAAAAAACCCCCGACGAGCCAACCAGACTTAAGACACAGCTGTAATGGAACAGAGGATGTTAAATTTAGGTCGCCCCACTCCCGCGTTTCCCTCTGACATACCTTTTTTTGGGTTGTTTTTTTTTTTTTTCCTGGTGAATTTTGCTTCAGCTGGGACTCCTCCTTGTATCTTTGTACAATACTCTCGCAGAGAGAGGCTTCTCTTCTTTGCTATGCTGTGAAATCTGTGCAGAGCAGTCCTGTCTGGCTTAGCGTGAGCTGTAAAGGAGAACAAGGTGGTTCTCCTCCACTTAAGGGAGTGCCTGTTGAGGCTGAAGAAGCCTGTATTTGGCTGCAGAAGGTATTTTTCCAGCTTGCCTGCAGACCCAACACTTCATCAAGCCTTCATCACTCAAGGACTGAAAAGCTTAAATTCTGAAGCATTAAGAGCCAGTCTTTAAGAAACAAGTTATTGCTGTTGTCTTGGACGGACTCGAGTCCCTGTCCCCCACTTGGAAGAAAAAAAAAAAAAAAGGCTACTGAAGTTCAAAGTAAAGGTCGTAATGTAAAATTTTCTCTCCTCTTCATATTTACGCTTGTTAAAAATCCTTCCGTCACGCGTACTGTTTCTCAAATTATGCTCTTTATTTCAGTAATATTAAATACAACACGATGTCACCGAATGCAAGAACTAGTGACCGTAGATCAGAGAGCCGCCTAACAGGCAGCGCTCACTTCCCATGCTGGAGGTTTGGTGAAGGCTCAGCGCAACACCCCTGGAAGCTCGCAGCTGCCGCGGAGATGTCTGGTAGCTTGGCTCCAGCACGTTCCCTCCCCGAATTACACCTGCAAATAACCATCCTGCGCAGCCTGGGTAGCAGGGGCAACCGCTTTCTTCTTTGAGCTGCGGTAAGGAAATTAGCATTGCTGCTGTTTGTAAGTAAGCGTAAAGAAGACGCGAGCTGAAAAAGCAGAAAACTTATCAAAAAGCTTGCGTGTGGAGACTGCTAACGAAGATACATTGGATTATTACGGCAGTCATTTTATCCTAAGTACAATACACTTTTAAAGTAAGTTTCCTTGGTAAAATTTGTTTTGAACAATTTTTGCTGGATTTTATAAACTCCATATTTATTTAGCAGCAACAGCTGTGCTCTCTACTGTATTACACAGAGAAGAAATGTTTTGCAGCCGTTACAAACCCCCGTCCCAAAGTTCTTACAGTGTCGTCATCCCTCTTGATTAAACTGAAGAGTTAAGAGTACGAAAGAAATCTCTCTTTCCCCTCAACTATTGTTTTAGTTTGGCCAATTTTAGTGGCACACTAGGGCTTAAATTTAGAAATAAGTCTAAAATTAATATGGAATCTTTGTGAAGTTGAGGCTACAGTAATTGTTGAATACACTTAGTTTACCAGTGATTGTCTTCTGGTTCTTAAAAAAAAAAAAAAAGGAAAATATTTGTTATTTAATTCCTTGATTTTTCATCCATGGCAGCTGCTGGGAGATAAGCGCGTGTCTCTATAGCGGGAACCTTAGAGGAAATATTGATTCATTTTTCTATTCTGTTTCAACCAAGGGGGGGTTGGGGTGGGGAAAGACATCCTACATGTTACAGGGTGAAAAACCATTAAAATCTAAATAAACGTAAGGGAAAAAAACAAAAAAGAAAACTAACAGAAAAGCAACGAGTTACTTTTTCAATAAAAAATACATGCAGTGTGGCTCTTGGGTGTTGGTTTTAACTGAAGATATTGACTTCCAGCTGAATGACGAGTAGAAGATTTTTCTACTGAAATATTGATAGTAGATTACACTAAACCACAAACTATCTCCATAAAGCCCATCATTTCTAATCCTAATGGTGTTTTCTTTCCCTTGGATGACTACTACATTCATGATATGATGGCTTTATTCTGTCTGAGGGAAAAACTTTTCACCATACAGCTAAATTAACTTGTCAAAAGACTTCAAACTTCGGAAGCTTTTACAGCTCAATTCAAAGCTGTTATTCAAGATCGAATGAGAAGGCTGTGGACTGTAAAAGCTGGCAAAAAAAAAAAAAAAGAAATTTCACGAGCATTCACAAGTTGAATGGAATACCTACTTTTTGTTCAGGTTGTGTGTGTTTCATTGAGCTGTCTCAGAATAGCTGTGTTTTGCCCGTAACCCCCTTGCTCTGCCGTGAAAGGCAGAATGCATCTTTCTGCTGCTCTTGAAGCTGCGACCCAGCGCGTGCTCTTTCGCACACGCTTGGTTACGTTTAGCTTGCTCCAACCTAAATAAGCATCAGCCAGCCCTCCAAAAACGTGGGGAGCACAAAAGAGAACGGCTAGCCGCTAAACTGAGGCAGAGCAAGAACACAATTAAACTTATTTTTATCCTTCTCTCTTAAAGTAAGATCATCGACTATCCTACTGGCAGTTACCCCTTTCTCGTGCAAATCAAAAAGCCTGGCTTCAGGAGCAGCGTCCGCCTTTAAGGAGAAGCGACTTTCAGATGTTACAGACAAGTAGGAGCTGGCAGAGCTTGTACTCGGAACCTTTCCTTTCACAGACCCAATCTGCTCTGGGACAAAGCTCAAATAAAAAAGCCAAGCTAACAATTACAGCCCCAGGAAGGGAACCCAGGGCTCTTAGACCCAGAGCTCTGTGGGGGAGCGTGCAAATAGAGTCACAGGCAAAGGATGTGGCAGAACGGGATCCGTAATGGGCAGCACGGCGAGTGGCCTGAATTCCGCATGTTCTCAATGCGGCTGCGTGTAGCTGGTCTATGGGGAATGCTGAGCACAGGAGCAAGTCTTAAGCACATCTTGTCTACTAAGGCCTGCGGGGAGGTTCTGCCATTCACTTGGGACCCGCAGCTCCCTCATCCAAACACTGAATTAGAGGGACTTTGCTTTTTTTAGAGATGCCTAGAGCTTGCAGCATATTCAAGCGTTCAGAGCACGCACCCACAAAATGGGAGATCCAAGCTCTGTTCCCTCTTCTGCCTGGCAGCTTCCACCTCCCTAAAGGACCGTGGTCACGATGGCTTAGGGTAACATCCCTCCTGCTGTGAAGGCAGGCTGCTGAGTGGAAAGCTGTGCGGGACTCACAAGATGAGGGGGCTGACAAGATGTTAAGTTCCTTAGCCACTAGGCTGTAGAGGCGGGTTGAGAAGCATTTAGGTTCGTGAGCATCGTCTAAGTTTAGACTGGTGTCGACAGGACCAGCAACACATCGCTAAGATGTTTTGAGGCTTTGCACTCGAGAATCTGAGCTCTGGGGAGCACTTAATAGCTGCCTTCATAATAAGGTAGCAACCTACTGTAGCTTGGGGAAGAGCATCTTTGAACTTAGGTTACTAAATGAAAGCTAACTATGTTATTGCATTTGGCCTTTTTTCTTTTAAGTGCCTTGGTCCTGCATCTGTAAAATAGGAATATTATTGTTTCCCTTCCTAAGAACAAGATGAGGATAAATGCACTGGGATTTCTTACCCATTAGCGGTAGACCTGCAGATACAAATGAGGCAGTACAGCATTAAAAAAAAACCCAAACCATCACCAGGCACTTTTGTGATTGCACGGAAGAAGGAAAACTTTAGGCTGTGGCAAACGAACAAAGTTCCCGACAATTTCTGCCTACTGTAGCTCTATTCCATTAAAAGGAAACGGCAATTCAAGTATCTGTCACAGCTGAACAAGATTAGTAAACTCAGACTACCTGTTGTCTTCTGTACCACCACGTGTTGACATTATCACTGCGTAGTTCTCTCCGCTGGTTGGAGATGGCCACTCGACATCAATGCTGATGGGCGCGCTTCAATCAAAGACTCATGAGGGAGGAGGTTTGTTTTAGGCACACGGAAGCCAAGACTAATGCGGATACAAAGTACATCAACAGTGCCCGGGGGCAGGAGCTCGGTGTTGCTCAGGAATAAATCATGTTTTGTCAGGCATGGTGTTTTTTGACCAAGGTCCAGAAGAGAAGATGATTTCAGTTTTAAGCATTTGAGACTAAAAGGAGCGCCGACAGATGATGCATGGGGGCAAAACTGCTCAAGCCTTTCAAATTCCCAATTTCTTCCTTCTCTGTGGCATTTTTCTAAGTTTCATTTGTTTTCATATGGGTCACAGCATTCTTATTCAGAGTCCGTGCATTTCCTGAATCTGTATATCTATTAAAAGGCTTGGACGGCTGTGTTTTGCGCTTGGCAAAACCTCAGTCGTCTTGTATTCCCTTTCCTGTGACAAAACCAAAACCACAGCTAGTTTTGGATTTAAACCTACTAGAAGTACTGAAAGACCTCAAATTTTCTCTCTCTGCTTATAGGGGAGCCATCATCATGGTGTATCAGCTCTTCAGATCAAACCTTCCTCTTGCATATCCAGTAAAGAAGGGGCAAAAAGACGGGCACGGAAAGGAGGAATACACGAACAGAAGTGTCAGCTGGGTGCACTCAAAAAGCAGACTAGAGCATTAGAATAAACTACAGCGAAGAGCAAGATCCATTCTTGCAGAATGCATTCACATAAAATAATCCAGAAAATTTCTGAAAGTTAAAGGCTGCAGCTCACGCTGGAAGGGAGTCCGTGGATGTATAGGTCTTGTGCTGAAACATGTCATCTACAGATCATTCCTGTAGCACCAGTTCAGCTGTTTATGCAGAGACATAGGGGCATCAAAAGAGGGAAAATACTCAGATCCTTATCTCTCCTCTTTAAGATTCTTTTTTCCTAATGCTTGTCCCTTGCCTGTTGTATCTTAAAAACTTGTGTTAGTTACAAGCACTTTCTCCAACTTCTTAAAAAGCATCGTAGCGGATCAAGACACGCCAACAGAAGTACAAGTGTCCAGAATAGCAACAGCGAAACGGGCTTGCGGAAAAGGGTGTCACAGTCATGAAAGGAACGTCTCAAAAGCCTGAAGAGTCAGACCCTGTTTGGCACTATTAAATAATTAGGTGGGACTTTTGAATCTAGCGCTCTCATTTGCAGATATATCGTTTGGTAGAAAGCTGAGATGTGAGTATTCAGCCATTAATGTTAAAATTTAGAATGATGTTGAGAGGTCAGGAAAGTCAAAACCTCTGGCACCCCTAGAAATTGTCTGTGGATGTGTCGATAAAACATGGAGAGAGAGTTACTTCTCTCTTCCAGGATCACTAGGCAAGATCAGGCCTGTAAAAGAACAGGAGGTCCCTCTAGCTTTCTTCCACACATGCACAAAAAAAAAAAAAGGAAGAAAAAAGACAGACTTCGCATTCTGAAGAGTAGATAGCAGAAACCCCATGGTGTCACGGACTAGATTAAAGGAAAGGACTGCATGGGGTAGAGAGGAAACTGAAACTGAAGAGTTGTTTCAAAAAGCTGCAAGGCAATGGAGACCAACCCAGAAATGGAATGTAAGTAATTGAGATATGGATCAATAATACCTACACTGCGTAATACGTACCATATATTTTCCTTTTTGGAAACTGAAGAGTTTGCAATACGTACCTCTAGAGTTGATGGTGCAACGGGATGTGACTATTGTTCCAGCAGAATTGGTTTAGGTTGTTCACGCCAAGATACTCTGGCATCCGAAGAGACAAGACGCACAGATCTCGATTCATCCTTATCAGGAGCTTCCTATTAGGTTCACAGGTGGCCTGTTGGATATTAAAGACTTGGTTACGAACACTGACGGGAACTTCTCAAACGTCACACACTAGCAAGCTAACATGGATAACCTCTAGGAAAGGTACTGGACTGGCTGGGAAATGCGAGTTTGATAAATAAATACAGCCTTCTGCCTTGGACTGAAGGAAGGGCCGGACATGTTCTGGCTCGTACATAGACGCTGAGATGCAAGATGGGACTGTGATCATACGGTAGGAAGTGTAGTGGACCAAAACTGGGCCGTGCTTCTGTATAAGCAAGGAGAAGAAAGTGTCAGGGCTTTTTTTTTTTTTTTCTGCTCATCTGGTCAAGCGAACACAGGACAAGCAGTCATTTGCCTGTTTGCAAACCCAACACTCGTGAACAAACTATTTTGGATAAGGCAAGTAGGCGTGAAGGAGTTAGTATGGCAACAGAGGACTGGCTGAAGAGTGGGAGAGGGATATTGCTTAGTTTCATATTTTCTTCTGAACCCTAAAAACCCTAACCGCTTATCTCCAGCATCGAAGCCCAAGAACGCTTCTTGTAACCTTGCTTTTGGTAAATCCAGACAACTGTTTCAGGGGAGATTGCTTGTTAAATTATCCACAATGCTACAGACGCTACGCTGTTTATTTTGGTCGTACATTTCCAAGAACAGCAAACAGCGTTAACAGCTGTGGCTGATAAAACTCCTGGGTGTAATCATTATCTTCTTTTTCCTGATAGAGGCTGTCAGAGATTTACCATTGAGCTTTGGTCTAGATGCTGGTGCTCTACAATCAGCCAAAAATAAAATGGAAATAAATATCCTTAACGTGACAAAAGCAATTTTCAAGGTCGCAAAACTAAAGGAATTGCAATTCTCAGACTAGAGGAAGGAGCAGTGCCCTACACGGGTACATGACTATACTTCGGACGTGACGGGTGCCACCGCAGACCCCTTTCTCCCCCGCACGCCCATACAGATCTTGCCACAGGACTGAGGATTTTGGAAGGTGGACTCCTGTGCCATTACGAAAGAAGTTCTCTGAAGATCTCTTACGTATTTCAAAGCTGCAATCCCAGGAGCACGCATCAGTTCTGAGTGCCTCAGTTACCGGCAGCTCTGTTCACTAAGGGCCTGACGGTCTACAAAACGGCCTCTGAAGCCACAGCCCAAAAATCTAAGCCTGAGGCTTCTCCTCGCACAGAAATCACAGAGTCGGACCTGGAAACCACTTTAAAAGCATGGGCATCCTTAGCCTTTAATACGCAGCTGCACAGCGCGCAAGGTACAGCCGCACACCTTTGGCAGAATAAGTCTTCGCAGCTCTTCCTCCGTACGTGTTTTCGCAAGGCAACTTAACCATCAAAATCCATTTCTCAAGCAGTGAATGCAGCCCTCGTGCAAGATGCAAAGCCGGCAGGCTTCGGTATTGGATTTCCTTTCGTACGAGCAGCACCCCCTCATAGGGCAAAGCAGGCTGCCTCCAACTGTCTTGCCAGCCCTTCTCGACAGCAGCCTTGAAGACTTAATCCTAAAATTGTAGGGCTGTTCAGTGCCCTTCTGTGTCGATTCAATCGCTCGTCTGTCCGCTCCAGCTTTCAGCGCTGATGCCAAGCGAAGTGGTGGTTTCTGTGATGCACACACCTGACTGCCAGGAACTAGAACGAGACCACCAACTTATTTCATGTCAGTGACTGAATAACCGCTGGAGGTTTGCAGCTTTCCGTCACTACCAGCCTGGACAGGATTCAAACCAGCAACCTCAAGTGAAAATAATCCCTGCTGGATTACCCAGCTCCCAATACATCCCATCTTCTATATGTTTTAACGAGCGAGCCAGACAGCCCCGAGTTACAGAATAGCAGCCTTACGGTTGGTTTTAAAGAAGCATTTTTGTTTTTCTGGACTCGACTCCAAAATCGGAGTAACTCACATTCATGTCAGCAGAACACCACCAGCCAAATACAAAGTTGTCCCCCCAACCCCCTTTTAATTAAACTGTTATTCTCTCAAGGCAGACACAGGCAGTGTCATCACCCCAAACTACGAAAGAACGCAGGTGAACGTTGCCAGCAAAATTGAAAATCAGCTTGGAACAGCTTTACTTTCAGCAGAATATACCTTCTTTCGCTGGATGTCTCCTCACCAAGCCAACTGTTAGCATCGAAATAGGGCAGGTTTTGAGACTATCCAGAGCAGAAGACGTTTTGTCTCTGCTTTCAGAAGAGATGAAGCATCCTCGTTTCTTTATGTTCGGTTTAACTCTTCCCATTTCGGCGGGGGGATTAAGCCAAAAACATGCCCTTTTGCTACGACCGCTCGCTTCGCTCCCAGGACCGCTCCAGGCTTTGCTGGCAAAACCGGCTGTCGCTGCTGAGCGGGTTTGCTAACACAGCTCCACGGGTAGTGGCGTTTCTAGTATCGGTCGTGCACAGACAGTCCCAACACCAGAAGAGCAGCACTTACACCTGGCCCCGGGTGCCTTGAAGTCCTCAGCTCCCAGCAGCCCTTACCAAAAACCCCTTGCGCCAAACCGTAGCAGTTTATTTCCAGCCCGCATGGGAGCTGTGCTCTTTAAAGAGTGCGGGGGTACAGAAATACTGGAGAAAGACAAAGGACGGAGTTAAAAAATAGAGTGGAAGCACACATCTCCTGCTCATTAACTGACTTCAGATGATAACAGCTTGCTGTTTGTTTTTTTTTTCCACAGCTCTGGTGGGGAATGTTTTATTTGCTTAGTAAAGTTTTCACATGCAATATGTTGTTGCTGTTTTGTTTTGTTTCTTAAATCCCTTACCTATATATTTATTATAGACGGATATTATACCCTCGCTGTAAAGAAACCCTGCAAAGTGCTAGTTAACTTCTCAGAGCTGACTGAATAATACCATAAATACAAGGGTACTGAAATGACAACAATAAAGGGATCTGTCCTTCGAACAATAAATACGAACTGGAGCTGTGCTTTGGATTTTATGCATGCTCTCGCTAATAGGTATTCAGCTTGTGTGGGCCACTGACATTTAAGTAAACACATGTGCAGTCCAAGGGGGTTGGCTGCAGAGCCTCTTGTCAATTGAATCCAGCCCTGGGAACACTAATAGAGCAGTTCAGGATTGCAGAAATTCCACGCTGGGCTAGCCCTTGGTGGTATCTCCCCTGAAATCGTCAGACATCCCTCCATGGGAAAAAAAAAAAAAAATTAAAAAGCTACAATGGGGATGAGGAGAGGGTGGAAAACCCAAAAAACATGTGGCTTCAAAGAGATGTTGAAAATATTGCGAAGAAAAGCGTCTGCCAGCCTGCCCTTTGCAGACTGGAGGAGAACTCTGCTTCTCTGGAGCAGAGCGAGCTTGTCAGCTTTAACAGTGTTCCCGCACCGCGCTGGGGAAAAAAAAAAATCACCTTTGAAACAGAGCTGTTATTTTTTTTTTTTCCTTTGCAAAGCAAGGCCGCAGAGCGCACTCGTGTGAATCCATTACCGATACGAAAGGAAGAGGCTCCTGCGTTACAGGACCCAGAAGGATCCTGAGACAACAACTTTCTGCAGCGCACCGGCTCCCGAGGCCACCTCTGCGCGAGAAAGAACACAGGTTTGATTACGGTGGAGTAAGCTAGGTTGCGTTTCTGGAAAGGAGGAGGGCTAGTGCTGTAAGTCAGTCTTTACCTCTTCCAGCAAACCAGTCAGTAACCCTAAGAATCAAAAATGATTTGGCAGCGTCAGACATGCCGAGGGGCTACAGGCACAACGTTAATCCTCAGCACCTCCTTCCAAAAGGAGAGAAAGACTCTGCAACGTCCCCAGCACTTGTTTTGTGTGGTGCACGTAATCCACAGGTCACGTCCCGAGCGTTGGTGGGACATCAGATATTCTCCCTCGCTGTTATAGAAAGCATAGTTCCACATCCAGGTGTCACCTTTTCTCAGCACCAGCGCATACCGGTGCAGGTGAGGGGTAACCCAGGAGCAAGACGACATCGACCCCAGGGCTGTCAGCCTCTGAAAGAGGGAAGTGGCCAGTTAAAAAAACAAAAATAAATAACAACAACAAAAAAAGAATCCAAACAGGAATTCATTGAGCTGCTTATCACCGAGTAGAGCAGTAGAGGCTACATAATAGCATGATAGATAATTAGAAAACTAGGATGAAAATCTATGCTTTTGGTAGCTGGAATCACCCTCCCGGGGAATGCTTTGTGGGCATCAATGCATATGTAAGTAGGGGCAATTTAGTTGATACCCTGCACTCTGGTTTCTCAAAAGCTCCCTCACCAGGGGCTCACAGGAAATTAATCTCTCCTAGGATTAGAAGAAAGGGTTCTCAGGTGAATTCAAAACCGGTAGAAAATAGGAACGGGGCAGGTAGGAATAAACGGTTATTTTTCACAGCAGAGGGAATCCCAGTGGAATCCCCCAGCAATTCGGGCTGTGACACGGGTTGTTCTCAGAGCCTAAAGGATCTGGAGACGGGATGTAGGAGCGATTCGCGGAGGATAAAGAAAAAAATGAATTACTTAAAGTAGCAGAAACGAATGCTGTCTACAAATTGCTGCAGAAAGACTGAAGGACACGGCAATGAAACGGAGTACAGGTGCTGATGAATAAGCAGCAGCACGAAGCCAAACTGCCCTCACCATAGTCCCTCCATTAGTTATTGCTACTCAGGAAAGAGAGAATCCGGATCAACAAAAACATCCATTCTTTCCCAAACAGTGAGCAGAGGGCTGGCTGTCAGGAACTGCCAGGACATGGATTGAGAGATTCTGCTCCTTAAGTTATAGTTTACACCTGGCCGGTTACTTCTTTTCCTGGGAGAGAGGTGACTTCTGGATCTCCGTCACCTTTTCCATCGAGTGAGGAGGTGCGTGGTGGTGGCAAACACGTCGTCGCTTCTTCTGATGGTACAAGAGCAGTGTCTGAGGCGCATTCATAAAATGATGCCGCTTAAAAACCGAAACAAAGCACTTTTCCGTGCAAATCGTGGGCTTCACTACCGCGGGCTCTTGTGGAAGCCACAAAAGTGAGCGCGCCCCAAAGGCAGCGAGCCGAAATAACAGAAGGTGAAAGCTGAACAAAAAGGGCTAGGAAGCAAAACCAGAGAAAAACCTCTAGCTCAGCAAGCTGTTAAGCTGCAGCTCGCCGGGAGGGTTTGCGGGAGCCACCGTCACACCTGTTTTCATGCTCCTTCCACTAAGCGTCCACGACATCAGGGATAGCAACGCTAGCCGAGCCTTTGGTCTGCAGCCGTGCAGCTGCTCTTGCGTTTCACAGATTAACTTAGGATCCGGACATAATTGGTACAGAAAGGAAAACATTGAAAGAAGTCTGGGAGAGAATGTCTAGCATGCGTCCCTAATGGAGCCAATGCTTTCAAAACAGTCCCTCTAAATATAGTTTCCAAAAAAACACTCAAGTCAATAGGATTTAGGCATGGATGTAATTTCTAAAGCATGCTACTAGGGTAGGAAAAAGGAGTATTTGGAGTAACGGAAAATTTTCCCAGAACCACCTTCTTGATGGGGGACAATCAGAGACAGGACCTTGTGTGTGAAGTGCCTGGAGAAGAGGCTAGACCGATAAACCACACAGCAGTGACAATACCCAAGTCACTGGAATCAATTACTTCGCATTAGCAAAGTAACTTATGCCTTCTAAAGGAAATGAAAGGTGAAATAGTCGAACTACCCCCAGCCCAAGCTTGTAACCAGTCATGCTAATCTGCCTCAGTACCTGTTCTGGAATTTTACGTCTAAAAAGGGAGGATGCAAGCATGAATGAGGATATAGCCACGGAGAATCAGCGCAACCTCTGTAAGGGGAGGTTTTGCCTCACCGAAATACGTCGGTTCTGTGAAGCAGTCAGGAAGCAGACGGATAAGGGAGACAGTTGCTCCGATCTTCTTGGATTTCCCAAAATGCTTCCAGTATTCTCCTTCACCAAGCGCTCTGAGATGCCACGGGATGTGGGAAGATCCTTGCACAGACTAGAAGTGAGAACAGGCAAGAGAGAACAGGAAAGCAGAAGGTACAAAGCGGTTGGCGTTCCAGAATTAACCAGGATATTTCAGTACACGCTCACTTCTGCTTTCGCAGGAGCGGAGCGGCACAGCCGCCATCTCGCTGCTGCCCACCCCTACGGCGATGGAGCCTCTCGCCTTGCAGCAGCCACAGGGTCTCCCATTGGTTTCGCTGAAGCCCCGGCTCACCTTCCTTGTCAAGGAATGAGATCTCCGCTTTGGCTTTCAGCTCACTTGCGTTTTCCCTAGCTGTTCGATGTGTGGTTGCCAGCAATGCCTCAGTGGCTGCTCTGTCGCACAGCAAAGGTTCCCCGAATCTCCGTGAGCATTATTTAAAAGACCTTAACGCACAGGCAGTAGATTTTGCAAGAAAGATCTTCAGACAGTAAAAGTATTTTTGAAGCAGGGTGTAAACCAAGTTCAGTCTTCCATACTTTTCTTTTTTTTTTTCTTGCCAGATCGCCAGTGTCATGGATGAGGCTACCTCCCAGCACCTTTCACAAGCGGACAATTCACAAGCATCGCCTTTGTTATTCAAAAACTTGCATTTGCCAGACATTTCCCAGAACATCCATTGCACGGAGAGCTACTTCTGACTGCGTCAATGTCTGCAGCCGGCATGCATGCTTGCTGAAAGACATTATGGATTGTCACCAAGACTGTCTGATACAGGGGGAGCTGGAGGCAATGCTGAGGCTGATGGATGCACCTGCCTGGTCTAATTGGTCTATTTAGAAAATCCGGGGTGCTGGTTTGGGTGGAGCTGGGTGCTTAACGCTGCCTGAAGGTTGGAAAGCTAGAGGCGGTGCTGTGCGTACAGCACAGAGAATGAAAAAGTAGCATGTCTTGGGGTAGAGGGCTGCCTGGGAAAGCAGACTCGAGATCTGCAAAACTAGTGCAAGGAAGAGGATGCTGCATTTATTTACAAAAAAATGTAACTAGCTACACTGAACACAGTCCTGACTCCACTATTGTCCACCCCCTTGTGAAAACAAACCTGGAATAAGATACAGCTGTATAAAATACGTACAGCGCTCACCGAGACCGATGGGAAGATTCCTGTTGACGTCAACAAATACCAGCCCAGCCTTCAAGTGAATCCATTAAATACATTTAGATCCAATCACAACATTAACCACGGGGGTAGCTGAAGGTGTTTGAAGTCCCCAGCATAATTCCCAACACAGCTAGCACGTGGGCAGCAGCGTTCCTAAGCATTCCGATCCAGCCACAGTACTGTGCTACCAGCTGCCCTCCTTGGGGCGGGGAGCTTAGCGGGTTATGGGTTTCTTCAAGGGATGAGCATCACCTTGCTGGGGAGGCCAGGAGACTTGCTGGGGGTGAGGGGGGGGGTGCAGGTAGAGGATCCAGTCCCAAATCCTGATGCGGTGCCCGCCGGGAAGCACAATATCGGGTGCCAAATCTAAGAGTGGTCTTCGGGAATATATGCAAACACCTGCATAAAAGCAACTGAATTGAGACCGCCAACTCATTTTGCACAGACTACAAAATATTTACTATGATTTCCATTCCCCAGCAACCGAGGCTCAGATGTCATATTGATTGGGTGCAATGTAAGAAGCTTGACAGACAGAAACGATGCAGAGCAATCTGGAAAGCACGGGAAGCTGGGCTCCAAAGAACAACACGTATTTTTCAAGACGACTGAGTGCAAGTAGCTGCATGTAGGAACGAGAGCACACGTTGCACTTTGAGGATAAGGGTCTGCGTTCATCCGGGATGGAAACCAAAGAGTCCCGGGCAAACGACTAGCTGCACGGGAACCTGCAGGAAGGAGGAGGGCTCGTTTCAGTACTTGGGTACGTACACAGCAGAAAATCAGCCAAGCTCTTTGGCAAGACCGTGGCTGGAAGAGCGCGGAAAGCACATCTGGAAACCAGGTATTCAGGGAAGAGGCACAGATCTCACCCAAAGCCTGGAAAACCTGCCCTGAAGTCCAAGGCTGAAATAACTCACCTGGTCGTGGGCTAGACAGATGGTCTGATGACTCCGTAATGACCCATATTGGAAGAGCAGGAGGAAAGATTTCTAGCAGAAGAGGTATCCTGAATTTAAGAGAAACAGGCTCGGGAACCCACTGGCTGAGCACAGTGGGCTCTGGTCTAGCAGTGAAACGTTCATGTGCTAACAACAAGAGTAATTGAAGCAACCCTACCGTGCAGCAGAGTCCTCCCCAGGCACCACCAGACAAGTCTCTTTGGGCATCATGGCAACACCTACTTTCTGGAGCAGGATCAGATTTTCTACCCTTAGATTTTTTTCACATGCTTGACAGCGTACAGTTCCCAGAGCAGCTGTATTATTTCCTTTCCATGTGTTACTAGACAATCCAATTTCTTCATTTGTCTGCAGTTACCAGATAGTTGAATTTATTTCAGTTGGGGGAACATTTCCTTCGAGAACTGAAGATAGCCAAGTGCCCCAAAAGATCATTTTAATTCTGCGAGAAGCTGTTCTATGATATTATGATAATATCTGCTATATATTTTGGTGATCTACCGCCACGCCTTGGGTTCTGCGTTTAATGAGCTGAATTGGGTTACGGAGCGTTGTGTAGATTTGTTTGCACTCAGGTGAGTTATTGCTAACCAAAAGTCTTTCTAAGCGTCACAGGACAGTGTTTCTTTGTGATGGAAAGCTAACACCATTACACTACAACCAAAACAAACTCAATGTTTTCCTCTGATGGGCTGTTTGCTGTTGTCGGGGAACCCTGTGATCCCTGCCCCCGGCACAAGACACTGCTATACTAAACACAGGATCCAAGAAATTACAAAAAAAACCCCAAAAGACTATCCACCCTTTAGAGAAGCGTCCCTTTCAGTATTCAACAAGATAGCAAGTCACATTTAATTCGAACCGAGATTACCTCGAACAGTGGCTGCAGTACACTTGCGGCCATTCAGGAAATTATGCGCGAGAGGAGAAGGGCGTGAGAATTTGGGCACAGGGAAACATCCTGTATGGGATTGAGACGAAACTAGGGAGATACCAGACTTGGATGAAACGCATGGTTTGGGAACAAATGACTGAAAACTGGTCCTGAACCATCCCCTGAACAGTACCCCGGAGCAGAGACCTGCTCCGGCCGATACCAGCGTACGGACGGGCAGGGTCTGTCTGGCACTGTGCCTCTAGCCCAGTCCCACCACAAGCTCTTTGCCCTGCAGCAAGCGGCGAGTGTGCTGATCCCGCCTGGGGGACCCCCGTTCTGGTTCTGTCTCTGGAAAATAATCCACCAGAGCTGCAGCAACTGCAGTTGTTAAAAGAGCCAGGTCTCGAGCCGTGAGGCAGAGAAAAATCTTTAGAAGCCGAGAGATGCAGAGCAGCATCTTCACTTCCCTCGCCATCAATTTATTTCCAGCTGTTTTAAGATGGATTCTCTTGCAATCGGTTATTCCTTGACAGCACTGCGCTTGCAGTAGGAAGCCAGTCTCCTTCACTGGTCCCAACCGGCAAGACTGAAAAACAGCCTTTCCCTGCTTAACTCCTTCCTCAGGCAACCTGCACAAGGAGCTCGGCCACAGGAGTCCCCTGTGCAGTCAGTCTCGCTCTGGAAGTTGATAAGAATAAGAGAGAGATAGATCAGGGGATGCACAGGGGAACGTTGTCCTCGCTGCTCAGCTGAGCCGTTAAGCCCACAGCCACCAGCCCTTACTATTTCTTTCCAGAGCCTCTGGCCAGAAACACTTGTGATCTTGAAAGATGAGTGCCTGTGCAGTTAACTCTTGTGGGGATCCTTGCTTCTTACTAACTGTACGTGCCACCAGGTACGCTGACACTCCCGACTCAGTCCCTCCAGGTCTGTTTTGCACCCCGGATTTTCAGGCACTGGCAGTTTTAATATTTGCTCTTTCTAGACTGCCGAAGCGGAGGTAAATCCTAATCCCCAGATTCTTAAAACTACTAGCGCTTGATTCCTTTATTACCAGATACCTGCCGAGAGCTGCCTGTGTTGATATTTTACTGACGGCAGAACACTTCATACACCGTTATTACCTGAAACCACTCGGAAAAATAGCACGTCCGGAAGGCTGCCATGACAGCATCCTGAAGATGGAAGCTGCCATCAATGATGCTGGCGTTTCAGGATGTAAACTAGGACATCACTCATGCTCAGGCTACCTATGCTAGTTCAAAATAAGTTCAATCGATCGTATCACTGGTAGCTGGAGCATTGCCCGACACATANAATGATGCTGGCGTTTCAGGATGTAAACTAGGACATCACTCATGCTCAGGCTACCTATGCTAGTTCAAAACAAGTTCAATCGATTGTATCACTGGTAGCTGGAGCATTGCCCGACACATGACGAAACTTTCTATAAACAGACGGTATGAACGGTACCTTTACGAGCACCGAGATCGAATAGCGCTTTTGCCTGTACCGTGCTCACAGTTTCCTACTGTCACTTCTCAGCTTGTGATACGAGCTGTAATCATAACTTTCGCGCAGTATCCCCAGTAAAATTGTCATACCTGAGCACAAGTGGCTATGAGCCTGATTCAAATTCTCTCCATCTGACCGGCTGGGTAGTCTTTCCCGGATCCAATAACACCCTTAAATAATGCCACTGTTCTACAGCGGGGAAAACGGCTGCTTCGCAGGTAGCAAGCGATTTTGCACTGGTTCACGGGACGGGAAGACAACGAGCCCTTAGAAAGACGGGGGTAAGCGTAAGCTAAACTGCATGTTGAAAAAGGTAACGTTGATGGGTTCCCCCCCCCACGCTGTTCATAGCGCTTCCAAAAACTCACGTTTTTCTCCTTTTGTTCTCTCCCGTGTAGCAAACGTTGATCCCTCCCCTCCCCACCTAGCCCCCTGCCACGAGCAGAGATGAAATAAACAGCTGGGCTACTCCTGCCAAGAGCAATTTCGCCTCCCAGCAGTGCCAAAAACACCGTTGTCTGCATCCTGGCATCAGCCGTTTCAGCACAGCCTCAGGAACAGGATTTGTACAGACAGCAATAGAAAGAACTTGGCTTTTCACATGTCCGACCAAAATAATGGCTATTTAAAAATATCCTTGGCAAGAGAGCGGTGGAGCGCGCCTTAAAATCTACATCAAACCGCTTAAAGTCTGCAGGGACTCAACGAGACATCAGAGGAGAGCGGCTTAACATTGCAGGCAGCAAAGAGGGTCATTGTTAGAGCTACACGGAAAGAAAAGTACTTCCTTTTCAAAGGGGAGCCGGAAACAGAGTCTAGTTTCAAGGCGGCGGTGGAGGGGGTGGTCGGCTTGAGGTTTGGATTTTCCTTTTTTAACCTCCTCTGTGGAAGCGTGACGGCCGAGCGCCAGGGCCGCGCTGCCGGTCGGCTCCAGGAGGAGAAGCGCTTTGCCTAGCAGCGGAGAGCTTTGGAAACAGATGCTGGGGCAGTCCTCTCTTCTCCCCAGAAGGCAACCAGGAGAAGAAAAGCAGTGAGAAAGTAGTTAGGCATCCAATGGGAAACTGCTTGAATTCCCCTACGGCTTCCTTGAAGTCAAACCGTGAAATATTTCAACATCGGCACAAGAGGTTGTTTTTTGCCCCCGCATCGGAATTATTGTTTGCCTGGAAAGTTTCTCACGGTCGTTACGAGGAGGAGGTAGCGCGGCAGATGCTCTCTCGGCCGGTGCCAGGAGGTAGCCCAGTCATGTACCGATCTCCAGGGTGCTCTTCTCTTCAAGAACATGCCAGTCCCAGCTCCTGTAAAAAAGCACACGACGTTAGGAGGAGTGGGTTATGAGGTTCAGGGCAAGGGAAACTGATCGCAAGAAGGCACTTGCATGAAAACGCATGCCCTTTCGGCTCAGGCTCAGCCTGCAGGAAGCTTTTAAGAGCTGTCTGCTGGGGTGGAAACTTCATGGGCCCAGGAGCAATGAGCAGAATATTTGAGGAGGACTCAGAGGCAGCGGCAGGGAGGCAGTCCGAGTTCCTCTGGTTGCAACGCCAGTGGCTTCACCTGCGCTCTGCTGCATTTTACAAGCCTGGAACGGTCTCCTGCTACCGCCTTGCCAACGGCAGTCACTCTAGGGAGCCTGACAGCGAGGATAAGCACTTGTTAAAATAGATCAGCTCAGAGAGTAGCCAGGTCCACAAACACTGGCTTTCTGCTATCCCCACCTTCTCCAGAAAGCTTCCTCTTCTCTTTTCAACGTCTGTGACGTTTGTGAGCTAAGAAGCCAGAACAAGAGAGCCAGCAGAGAGAGCCCAACTCCCCAGCACCAAGGATTTCTGTGAAAGCTCTTCCTGCAGAAGGGTCCAAGTACCAAATATACACAGAAGTGACTACAAGCAGTAAAGGTGTCAAAAAGAAATACTTGCTAGGCCTACCAAAGGGGATGGAGCGGGAAGGGCTGCTGTTGCCAGGATTACACCTGAAGCAGGCAACAGTGGCAAGAACAGCCGAGAGTGGTAGCTAGGACAGAGCAAGGATGCAGGGGTGCTGGGCTTCACTGGGCCAAGAGGTAGGAATGGGGTTAGCGAGGTGCAAAGCTGAAACACCCACAGTTAACTCTGAATCTGTAACAACACCTTTGGAGATGTCGGCTTTGGGGTAGGATTCCCGCAAATGGAGAAAGCCGTGAACATCTAGAGGTCTCGCTCTAGAGGAACGCCTCCAAATAGCCAGGATAGGAGAACAAATTGAAGAGCAACCACTCACGCAGAAGGGGCAAGGCGGAGAGTGACCAGCGTGGAAGGAGAGAGACAGCTCAGCTGGAGTAAACATCGTGTTTGCAGTACTAAGACTTCTGAATAGAAGATGCCTGCAGCATAGCTCAGGCCGATCCGAAGACGTTCGTGGACTGCAGAAGAAAACCAGCACCAGGCACGCTGCCAACATGTTTGATCGAGGCCAATGCTAGAAGCAGAGAAGCCCAGAAAACGCCTGCGGTTTGATGCAGGACAGAGAAAAGACAGACGTTACATAAGCAATAAAGAATAACAGAGCATTGCACGCGGACGCGCAAGCTTCCCTTACAGCAACGATGCACAAACAAGTTGGAAACTAGTTTGAAGACTGCAAGAAATAAGAAACTACAAGATCTAACAGATACGCGAGCCAAGATAATCACTTCCCATGCTCTGTACTGCCCATTTTTCCTCTGCCGAGGAGCTGACCAGAGAGACTTCAGGCAGACACAGCCTGTAACTACATGGATCGGTAGTGCTGTACCAGAGCAGGGGGCTCGTAGAGTGAAACGGTTACTCTACACCCACACTATATATGTTCTAGAGTTTAACTTTGGATAGATCTAGTCTGATCCAGTGACCTGGATGCCTGCTAACAGCAGTCATGCATTACACGCCCGATCTGAAAGAAAACATTTCTCTCAAGGCACCCATAGTTAACGTGGCTTCTGCCGGCGGGTGCCAGGCGAGCTCTGCCACCATGCCGAGCTCATGCTACGCAGCAGCATCTGCTGTGCTCGTCACTGGGATGGCGCCAGCATGGGGAGGACGCAAAGGGGTTCGGGGAACGTGAGCCTGTATTTGGGTCAGAAACCGTTTGCTCAAGTGAGTTTGCAGTTTCCAGGGGATGGGGCATTAAGAAGAAGAAAGGTCTTCTTGGGGGAAATAGCACATGTGCAGCTTCTGCGTGGCACACAGACCTTCATCCAGCTTTGGGTCTTTTGAAGGCCAGCACTGTCCTACGCTATCCCCGCTCTGTTTCCTCAGCGGACGCCTCTCTCTGCTGGTGCCTTAGCCCGATCACCTGCCTGTGCTTTACCTGCTTGGGACAGGATCGCTGTGAACGGGGGAAGAGGACAAACAAGCTTGTCATTGATGTGTTTTGGCATCGCTCCATTTATTATTGATGCGGTGTGTAAATGATGGCCTGCTGTCCGCTTCCTCTGTTGTGAAGTGTTACTATACGTTATTAAAAATAGTCCGAGCCATGAAATACGGAGGCCTAAAAACACTTGCCCCTGAGCGATGGGCACGGAGCTGTGATACAGCTACCTCCAAGCGGCATGCTTAACGTGACGGCTCTGAAGGCTGGCGCTGACTGCTCGTACAAGCAACACAGCCTCTGCGATGCCATTTCCTTCCCCTGCTGAGGTATGGGGGTGGCACTGCTAGGTGGGGGGGGCTCTCTGGAAGCGAGGAGCTGCCAGGACGCACATTACGCATACAGCTTTCCAAAGCGGACTGAAGATGCGACACTTGACACAGGCAGCAAAAAGCCCCCAGGACTGACGTCCCTTCAAAGGGAAGTGCTGTCCTGCTGAAGTGGGGATTGCAAAGCCTGAACCAGAAGGAAAAGGTCTCACATCCTCTCATCCCACTGCAGGTCCCCAATTCTATCACGCATCAGCTGCCAGCACCACACCACCACAGGGAACAGCTCACCATCAGGCACAGAAGTGCTGCGTATGNTGACACAGGCAGCAAAAAGCCCCCAGGACTGACGTCCCTTCAAAGGGAAGTGCTGTCCTGCTGAAGTGGGGATTGCAAAGCCTGAACCAGAAGGAAAAGGTCTCACATCCTCTCATCCCACTGCAGGTCCCCAATTCTATCACGCATCAGCTGCCAGCACCACACCACCACAGGGAACAGCTCACCGTCAGGCACAGAAGTGCTGCGTATGCACAAAGGCAAGAGGGGGACAGAAAAATAAAAAAATGAGTGCCAGCACCTTGTCGTGCAGCGTTTCATCTACTTCTCCCTCCGGGAAAGAGGAATCCTTGGGGCTGGCGCACACACTCCAAGGAGAAGGGCCTGATCNATCCTCTCATCCCACTGCAGGTCCCCAATTCTATCACGCATCAGCTGCCAGCACCACACCACCACAGGGAACAGCTCACCATCAGGCACAGAAGTGCTGCGTATGCACAAAGGCAAGAGGGGGACAGAAAAATAAAAAAATGAGTGCCAGCACTTTGTCGCGCAGCGTTTCATCTACTTCTCCCTCCGGGAAAGAGGAATCCTTGGGGCTGGCGCACTCACTCCAAGGAGAAGGGCCTGACCCTCTCCACGCAGTAGGAAGCCTTCAGAGCCCAGAATATGATTCCAGCGTAGTCATTTCAAGTCATCTGTTCAGCCTGGTGGGTCCCGGGTACCCGACTGCTAGCTTGCTGTTTTGTTTGGGGGACTGTTTTCACACAGGCAGGAGATGCACAAATTCCGTAGTTCAGCCTTTGCCACCTCCTGTCCTCCAGGGCAGTGCACCATCGCTTCCACCCCCATCAACCTCGACATGATCCCATGTTGCATGCAGGACCTCATATTTCCATTCCTCAAGGGCCCCTGGGACTGGCAACCCCTCAGGGCAAGGAGGCATCCCCTTGGCTGGGATACGTTGTTGGAGAAACGCAACATGGAACACCACAGCAAAAAGACGAGTTCTCGAACTCAACGTCTTAAACTTGCCTCACCGGGAGCCCCGTGTGCCAGGAGCCTTACACCAGAGGCGGACGGCCCTTTCCCATCATTTACAAGCCCAGAGACGGCAAGAAGCACGAGGTGCAGAAGAGCCACAGACCACGTGGACCGGTCCAACACGCCTTGAAGCGCACAGCCTCGGCAAAGAGCCTGACGAGATGAGGGACACCAAGGCCAAGCTTGCGGCAGTCCCGTAAGCTTCACGGCGGTGCAGCCCCAGCCCCGTGAGACAGAGAGGGCCTGACGCGGGACGGAGATGCTTTGGCAAGCGTCCCTTGGCTAAATAGAAAACAGTTCTTAAAACTGCATGCCCGGAGCAGAGTTTTTCCCCTCCCTCTCTCCTCCACCCCCTTCTTTCTGGGGATGGCAGGCGAGGAGCAAACGCTGGGTTTATTCATCCCCTCTCCATTGATTGCGGCGTGCGTCACTGGCTGCACGAGTGTGGGAGGTGCAAGTGTGCCTCACAGTCAAATCACCAGCCTTTCAGCTTAATAACACCTCAGGGGGATGCGGGCTCTCTTCTCCTTTTCAAAATAAAAACAGGAGAGGAAATAAATGTTCCAACAATATAAACCAAAAAAAAAAAAAAAAAAAACCCGCCCAAATCCTCCACAGCAGGAAGTGAAGGAAAAAACAACTCCTGGAAAATAAAAAACATCTCGTTCTCTTTTGCATAAGGCAGAAGAGAGATGTCGAGGATGGACGGCGGATGGCAAGGACCCTGGACGAGAGATGCTGAGCGGCGACACAGGACAGGGCAGCCCCGGGGAAGGTCAGCGCTACCGCTCCCCGGCTGGGGTTACACACCGCCAGAGCGCTGCCGAACCCTGGAAAACTGGGCAAGATGACACTTAAAAAAAAGTAAACAAGCCGCTTAGCCAGCGCCCACCGTTTCCATGAGCACGCGTGCATTTTGGGAGCTCTTTTTAGGAGGAAGGTTCGAAGGCTCGAGATGGGCACCTGGAGAGAGCGTGAACGGAGAGCCAGGCAATTTCCTTCACAGCAGCCCCCAGGGGCTCAGCTTCTGCCAACCAACCCGCCCAGCCCAGACGGCCACCGCCAGCGGGTCCTGCGACCAGCTCCCATAGGCACCTCCAAAGGCAGAATTCCCACCGTGTGCCTGCGGCACGCTTGCTCTCCGATATTTTTACCCCCTGGAGAGCTGGCACAACAGCCAAGGCACGCTGATCAGGCAGACGCACATCTAGGCGCTTTTTTCTTTTTTAAGAGAGGAGGCATTTCGTTTGCTCAGTGGTTGAAAGCAGCCCCGGCAGATCGGCAACAGTCCACGGACACGATGGCTGTACTAGGTGCCAGGGAGGCCCTGCTGCCTGGACCAGGGGGCTTGCAAAACCTGAGACCTCCCCCCCCCCAAACACACACACACAAAAATAAAAGCAACAGCGAGACCAGCCGTTCAGCTTGCGATGAAGACCCCAAAAATGCAAGTGCACCGCAGGAGAAGGAACACGGAGGGTGGGTGACGGCAGACACCTCCAACAGGGGAGGGGAACCTGGCTGCCATATACACAAGATAATTCCTTTATAGCGGCGTATCAGGGAGCGTTTCTAGACAAGGAGGTACAGAGCTTCTACATCTGAGCGGCATTAAGCGGAGCAGCACAGCCTAGACAGACCCACATCCCCGGCTGGTGAGCCCGGAAAGCAGGCGGCAGCCCGCTCATCCTCTGTTATAACGAACTTTCCCATAGCCCAGAGTTTTGTGATACTCAGCTATAGGGAACCCCGGTGCTTTGACAAGGTACAGCATTCAGCAGGGTCGCGTGTACCTCGGGAAGGCCATAAAATACCCTAACAGCAAGAGTCCGCCGGCTCTGTCAGCGATCACCCGCACAAATTTGCCGGTACCCCTCATTTTCCACCAGTGCCACCTCCGCAGCCCGGACTCGCAGATCGCCATCCCTGCGGTGTGCTGACACCCAGGTGCTGAGAGCCACGAAACCCACCCAAAACAGAGCTACAGCCAGCCTTGAGCCGCAAGCAGAGCTCGAGGCTCGCTCAGGACTCACGGGACGCCGCCGGCCTGGCTGCTGCCGACCCGCACACAGCCACGTGCTGCCGCGCGCCGACTCCTCTGCCACGAGCTGCCCGTGCTGAGGAGCCCACGCTCCAGCAGGCAGATGATGTTTTTCTGAATGCATCCCCATTTATAATGAGACATTACTCACAAGCTGGGGAATAAAATAGAATAATAGCATCGTATCAGCGTTAGTCATGTTTTAAATGCGTACCTTTCAGAGCAGCATGGGATTTGATAGGATAATCTTCCAATAGACACATCGGAAGCTTTCATTGAGGGACACAGCCTTGTTGGCAAATTGCAGCTTGCTGCTCTTTGTGCTGCTACGCTGCGTGTTGCTGTCGGGGGCGAGGCGAAACTTGGAGAGGGGTGGGGGGATCCACAGCCCCTTAGAAACAGGATCACAGCAAGACAACAGGTTTGGGGACCTTTGCCAAACTCCAGGTACCCCAATTTTTGGGCTCTTGATGCCAGGCCGTTCCTGACCGCAGTTTCACAAGGGCTTTTTCTCCCTCTTCCCCTACCGCTTGACTCCGACATCCTCAGTGGACGTATTCCCCTACCCAAACAAACGCTGTATTGCTGGAAAAGAACACGAGCCGATTCAGAAGAATAAACTCATTTTGCACATGTGGAACCAGGCCTCAGACTTTTGCGAGCGAGGAATGCCGCAGCCTCCCGCAAGCGTCGTGTTTGGGATGCCTCACCAGAAGGCGCTGGGAATTTCGCAGGGAAGCCGATTAAGCTGGGAGAATGAAGTTTTGTCTCAAAACCCAAACCGATTCACTTGCGCATCTGTTTCGATGATCCCGTGACGAAAAGCAGAAACCCGCTTGCTAGGAAAGCCCAGCTCTCCAGCATCCTAGCCGAGATTTGCCCTTCTGGAGAGCCCAGCGAGACAAACTGGCTCAGCACCAGGCCCGCTGTGTTTTGTTTGAGCAAATTCATTGCGGGATTTCAGCTCTGCGAACAACTCGTATCTTTTTTTTCCTCCTCCTCTCCATGTTTGAGGCGCGGTTAAAATCTGCCAAACAGTCTTTTCTGTATGCTTAAGGAGCCGATGGAGAGCAAATTTGGTTCCCAGTCAGATGCTCTTAACCAATTTCAGCAGTGGCGAGACGCAAGAGAATAGCAATTTTGCACAGCGGTGCGGCAATGTTCCTTGTAGCCTCCTGCCGATCCGAGAAAGGCTTCTGTGCTATATTAACAAAACAGAACGGAGGAGGTGGGAGAAGGGCCCAACACCTTGTGCCCTGGCTCACCCGGGATAAGGCGGTCTTGGTGGCTGCCAGCCCCAGGTCAATGTGGGCAGCCGCGGCCAGTGGAGGTGGCCAGCCGGCTCCACACCTTTCAGATGGAGGATGCAAAGGCTTCCAGCTCTGTTAGAAAACACAGACAGCTTCCAGGAAAGTAAAAAGCCACCAGGTGTCCATGCCCAGGGGCTTCTTGTATAAAAAGACAGGGTAGAGAGGAGTAAAAAGGGAAGCGAAAGAGGTGCGCGAGGACGCTGGAGTTCAGCTGGGCCTGAGTGGGGACTGATGCCCTTGGTCGGGGGTAAACTGTGAGCCAGCCCGCACGTCTGTGCGGCAGGGACATGAGGTTTGGGGGCCTCTCAACACCCAAGAGATGGATTAAAGCAACCGTCTCCTCACAGGGTGGGCCCGCAAGCCCACGGTCCCTCCTGAAAGTCCGATGCTCCCTCGCACCGCTCTGAAGAGGCAAAAAAGCTCAATTTTCCTCTGGCAGCGCTGCGACTGCTACAATGCCAGTGCAAAAAATTTCAGATGGCAAGAACGTGATACTCCTTCCCCTTTTCTGTTGTATCCAGAAAGAGAACGAATTAGAAAAAGAAACAGACAGTTGATGTGACAGAACTTTCAACGGGAGGGACGATGCCCCCTGCACACCTCCCCCCGTCTCTCTGGGGGACGCAGACCTGACCAGCACATCAGCAGACCCCGGTCCCTGCTGCAGAGAGGCAGTGGGAGAGCTGACTTCCCCTGTAAACTACATTGGGGTAGGAAAAAAAAAAAAGAAACAAGAGTATCTTGCACGTTTTTGAGCATGAGACTCCCATACAAATGGTCCCCGCAATGTTTAAACCATTTGGGCTCTTTCCTTATGCTGTTTCTAAGTTTGAAGAATGCCTGCTGGGTATGATTAATATTCCTCCTCCTACACTTACCCGTTACTCCTGACAGCAAAAATTAAAACAGGAGCTTCTCTTCATTCAACCCCAACCCACAGGAACGCGGTTACATGGGGAAAGTTGCTAATAAAAAAAGAGGAAGGTTTGTAGATCTGCTGCATTCACAGCCGGGAGAGGTGCAGCTCTCATTCAGCACCCGTGATGGATGCAAGATCCCTCACCTCCTCCCGACGGGATGCTTGGCACGAGCGCTGCCGGGTTTGGGGGGAAAAGCCACAGCAGACGGCACCTTAATTCGGGTCCCTCTCGTGGTCGGGATGCCTGTGGGATCGCGGCAGCCTTGCTTGCACCAGGCAGTGTTGCTATGGGCACTGCTGCCTAGGAGCAGCCAACAAGACGGGGAGTAGCGAGGAGCCGTCCCAGAGCCTCCAAAATTCAGCTCCTTATTACGCC
>VZSC01017427.1:0-39245 GCA_013398225.1 Steatornis caripensis | reverse complement strand
CTCTTGACATCCACCCTTTAGATATTTGTGAGCATTGATCAGATCTCCTCTCAGCCTTCTCTTTTCCAGGCTGAACAGACCCAGCTCTCTCAGCCTTTCCTCATACGAGAGATGCTTCTCCCCTCATCTTCCCTCCTTTTGTGCATTTCAAGATACCTTTCACCACTGAGTAAAGTTTTATCCTTAACCAAATTGCTGTCGGCAGGCGCGTTAACTCGTGTATTTTAACAGATGTTTAGCAACGCACGGGGGGAGAGGGTGCAGCCGCTCGTGTAAACCATTACTCCGAGCAACCCCACACCAGCCCAGCCCTCTGCACGCATCCTTGTACATACCATCCGAAGGCACGATGGTGGAAGCAAAGCCACCGTGATTTACTACAGGACGAGGGGCCATACTAACAGCTCGTTGAAACCGGCAAAGGAGGAGCGAGCCCAAAGCCCTGCCGTCTCCTCATCACGCTGCGAGGAGATGCTTCAGCCCTGCCGCATTTCTGCGGCGGCACGGTGATAACCTGCCTCTGTGCAGGGATGGAGGTGGAGGAGCGGTGCTGGACTGCAGCCTTACTGACGCAAGAGTCTTTTTGGTCATCCTGACCAGGTTTCCAGAGGGAGACTTGTTCTCCAGGTGGGCTGGTCTTGATACGGCACTACCATGAGAGCCTTTTCCAGCACAGGCATGCAGGGGAGACGGAACGAGATCAGTCTATTTTCCACCTCAGGGAAGGCTCAAGGTCTCACCCACACAAAGGGCAGCAGTGCAGGGTGCCCCGACCTCCAAGCAGGCTTTTCCAGCATAAATCCCAGGAGGTAGGGTAGGTAGCCATCAGAGCCCAAGCCACCCCGTAAAACGGCAGGGTCCCAAGAACTCCATAGGTTCCACCTGAAACATATGCAAAAACCTTCGAAGGCTTTAAGGTCTTTGAAGCATCCTAAACTAGAGCAGTAAAGGTACCGAGCAGCTCCAGAACTCACAGCACGGACCTGTAAAACAGGTCACCATGCTCTGCTGATACCAAAAGTTAAGCCTGAGGGATTAGCCGGAGCAACCGAGAACTTGACTCCTGTGAGGACCCATGCCTCGCAGGAGGCGCTCTCAGGCTCTGCAGGGCTCTCCTCCAAGATGCAAAGCGGACTGCAAGCTGTGTTAAACCTTCATCCCGGTACAGTGAAGTCAATGACGCAGTACCAGGTTCGCTGTCACGATACCTATCGCGAGGGGACGAGCAGTTGGAGCCAAGGGCAGCATCCCAGGCTCATTTTTGTGCTGTTTCTCTTTGGCTCGTAGGTTGCATGAATCCAGAGAAGAGCAAGGCAAACCTCAAACATTCTTTCCCTTGGAAAAAAAAAAAAAACCAAACAAACCACTTTCCCTTGAAACCGGCAGCTTCTGGCTGAGAAAAGGTTTGAAGCCACCTGGGCCCACTGGCCTCCCACAGGCATTTGGAGACACCCTCCATCCCCAACTCAGCTGGGTCATACCCCGACTCTGGCCCGCCGAGGACCCTTCCACATGATTATTTTGGAAGAAGCTTGGGTGGGAAGATGAATACACATCGTTCCCTCCAAGGAAAGCATCGTACCGAGCCGAGGGCTTACTCCCACTGAGCTCAGCACCCCAGGGTCTCATCCCAGATAACCCTCACCATGACCGAGTGGGTTGTACTCGTCTCCTGCAAGCAGCAGCCCACGCCACAGCCCTCAGCTCCCTACAAAAGCGGTACCCTGACAACTTTGCCCTGCTTATTTTTGGCTGGCGATAGTGGTTTGCCTTTCCTTTCTCCTCCTTGAAAAAAAAAAATAGAAAAAATGGGTGGGGAAGTAAATATTTCCCCTGTACTTCACCATCTGGCGCGGATACAGCAGATCACTAAATACCAGAGGGCAGAGTTTAGCTTTGATTCTGGAAAGCTTCAAGGGACATCGCGCAGGAGACACTTACACCACGCTAATGAGCCAGAGATCTCCTTCGGAAAAAGACGCCAAGAAGCATCTTTAATTGCAACCCTTTCCCTTCAATTAGCTTCCCTCCCATTTAAAAGCAGGAGCAAGTCATGAGGAAGCCGAGGCGAGCCTAAGGAAACTGCTGGTTTAGGGCAGCCTGAGCTCGCCTGCGGTACCCCCGGGGCTGAGTGGCGGTCACCCGCCAACCGCTGCCGCACTCCTCCACGCGTTTCATGGATCGCCTAAGTAGTGCCATTCCTGCAGTCACACCAGAGCGGTGTTTGCCCCGGCTGTGATGCATCAGCACCTAAGGGAGAGGTACCAGACCTAAGCTAAGATGATGCTACGGTGGGCTTGGGTCTTTCCTCCTCCCTCCACGCCCCCGGTAAATTTGGATAAACACTTTCAAGAGCCTCGAAAGCCTCCGCGGTCCATGCCGCGAGGCATAGCCGCCCTGCAGGGAAAGGACGGGGCAAGCACGGCAAGGCTGCGACAGGGCTGGGAAGGAGGAGAGACCCGCGCTCCATCACCGCAACAGCCGGATGCCCTCAAGCTCCACGGGTCTGCTGCCACGCAAATAAAGTTAATTGCTGCCTCACACAAAGCACCTTCGCGGGGCGGGTGTAGAGGGGGAAGAGACCGTGAGGAACGGCCGCATTCCTTTTTAAATGAGGATGAAGAGCAAAATGGAGTCAATTAAGTCTGGTTCCGGTGACATTTGTCTTAAGTACATGAAGACTGGTATAAGCTAAAGCAAGACAAGTTGTTTGAACTCCGTGGGCAGGATTTTAATTTTTTTTTCCTCCAAATCAGTTTTTCATTACGCATTTCAATTTTTTTTTTTCCTCCGTTACTGGTAGGTTCAAAGGACATGTGGGACAGATTCAACTCAACAGTTTGTAAACAGCTGACGTGGGAGGGAGAGGGCGCTTAAGTTATTGGAATTGTTTTCATTCAAAAAATTTTGTAAATTAATTCCTCCCCCAACTGCCTGCTATAAACACCACATAGCCATGTTCCTCCTCTTCAAGTGGATCACGCAGACAGATGTGCCTTCTGTTCTTTCACAAACACCAAGGCTGCCTCGCTCGCTGTGTAAATGTCAAGGTGCTAATTAGTTGTAACGGGAGTCAGGCGAGGACAAGTCGCAGCGCAGGGAACGCGACAGCGGCGACGAGAAGGACTCGCTGCTGGTTTTTAAGTGGCCCCTCCACGGCCTCTAAGGAACAGGCTGGGCAGTGCAGCATTGCCGGGACCGACCGGTCACTGAGCCGCCAGCAAGAACGGCGGCAGGTGCCTAGGGCTGAGGGCACGTGGGGGCTAAGCAGGAGGCAGGAGGCACCCCTTCCCCCAAGGGCCGAGGGGGGGCATCCCCGGGGCCGCGTGCGCGTCTGCAAGCAGGGAAAGGGGAGCACGGACAAGGGAGTCATACAGCAACCTGGCTTGCAGCCTTGCCACGGAGTTTATAAACGCCGGGGTTTGGGTGGGTTTTGTTTTTTCTTTTTTTTTTTTTTCTTGCAAGAAACACCGGTGCCTTGTTCTCCAGGGTGGCACCAACACGTTAGACGCTTCCTTCTCGCTCCCTGCCAGCTTAAACTCCGAGAACTCAGGGGGGTCCTTACATCCATCACACTTCCAGCAATACTTTACAATTTCCATCCCCTCCTTTACCACGCTGCAATATTTTAAGCCTCAGGACAGAGACGTCACTGAAGTCCTCTTTGTTTAGGCAATACCTGTTGACCATTTAATTGCATAGTAATTACGACGCAGCACCAAGGTAATTCCATGGTGAACACCGTTTCATTGCACATGAACGCACCTCTCCCCCTACCCGTGATGTAGGCCGCGTGGCAACTCCTCCTGGTTCTACCACGTGTGACCGCAGTCGTTTATTACAGCCCGTAATTATCAAGCCGTTACAGGGTGTTCGCCTCCGAGGCTTTGCCAGGGGCTGCAGAGGGACGCTCCGATCCCCGTTACTCAGGCTGGCTCTTCACCTCGTGAAGAGTAACGAGCCGCAACCAGAGCTCTTGTCCCTTTCCAACACGCGTCAGAGGAAAGCCGATACCTTCTTTCCCGGACTGGTAGGAGTGAGAAGTAAATAAATGTTATTTCTCACTATTTATTTCCTCCCTCGCCTCTGCGAGCAACTGTCTCCCCGCTCTCGCTCGCGTGCGGAGCCTGCTGGAAGCGACCCGGGCTGCCCTTTCTGCTCTTCGGCAAGCTGACTCTCCCAAGGACTCCCTTCTGCCCTTCCCTGCAGGAAACGAAGCAAGCGCTGCCTCCTCAGCCGCCTCATAATCCTTTCCTCAAACATACAGATGATTTAAACATAAGCAGGGATTTCATACCAGGTTTTGGAATGCAAGGGACTTGAGAGTATTAAATTCCACCGTTTTATCTTTAGCATGCCAAGTCCTAACACCCCGCCGCACAGAAATAGGAGCCGTGATGCCGAGCGCTGGAGGAGCGGTTGTTCTTCCAGCCCGGAGACGGAGCTGCCCACCTTCTGCCGAGCGGGAAAACGCAGGCATTGCAAGGCAGTGCTGCCCGCCTTCTGGAAGCAAAGCGGGGAGCATCCAGAGGACCCTTTCGCTNCCCGGGCTGCCCTTTCTGCTCTTCGGCAAGCTGACTCTCCCAAGGACTCCCTTCTGCCCTTCCCTGCAGGAAACGAAGCAAGCGCTGCCTCCTCAGCCGCCTCATAATCCTTTCCTCAAACATACAGATGATTTAAACATAAGCAGGGATTTCATACCAGGTTTTGGAATGCAAGGGACTTGAGAGTATTAAATTCCACCGTTTTATCTTTAGCATGCCAAGTCCTAACACCCCGCCGCACAGAAATAGGAGCCGTGATGCCGAGCGCTGGAGGAGCGGTTGTTCTTCCAGCCCGGAGACGGAGCTGCCCACCTTCTGCCGAGCGGGAAAACACAGGCATTGCAAGGCAGTGCTGCCCGCCTCCTGGAAGCAAAGCGGGGAGCATCCAGAGGACCCTTTCGCGGCTGCAGGGTTAATGTTAATGAGTTCGGCTTCTGGAGGAAGGCAAGAAGTGCCTTATTCCAGCTCATCAGCAACACAAGTACCCTCCGGTGCCGAAACCACCAGCGACCACCAAAGGCAGCTGAAGGGCTGCCCGGGGGTAGAGACCAGCAGCTACCAGGGGATGGTGAACTTGGAGAAGCAGCAGCAGGGTGGGCTTCTGCCCACTCTGCAAGTTTATTCTCGCCTCCCTCCCTGTCCCATATGACTCCCATGCCAGCCTGACCTGGCCAGGGGGAGACTGCATGCACAGCTTCTTTCTCCCACCCTCCCCACCAGCTTGGCTCCCTGTGTCCCAGGACATCACCCAGCCACCAGCTCCAGATCTCTCTCCTCCTGCTACCCTTTATGCCAAGTCCCTGGTTGCACGCCAGGGTCACCTCTTTGACACCAACCACCTCTGCCTGCTGAGGTTGTGCCGTGGTGCCCAAGGGCCGAGCTTGCATTTCCCCTCTCCTTCGCCTGCAGCCTTTTCCTAGAAGCCTCAAGAAGGCCACGTTTCAGCCACATCTGTCTGGAGTCTGCATCCCCAGTAAATGAGCTAACGGGAATGCTAAAAACAAGAGGAAGAGCACTGGGATATCACCAGCTGTAAGAGCTACGGCAGCACCTCGACAGCAGGGACGCTGCCGTGCAGGACCCCGTAGCCCAGCGAGGGGCGCAGGGAATCACGCAGACCCGCTGCGATGGGAAGAAGGTAGAGGAGACGGTGCTGCCAGGGGCCCGTGCTGAACCGCCAGCAAACCCCAGTCCTCCCAGTGACCTACGCCAGCACGAACTTGCTGGCTTCCCACACTTCCCAGTGCCGGCTGATCGAGCCAGTGCCGCCTGCATCAGGAGAGCGGCACGGGGTGCAGGGACAGCTTAGGAGCACTGCTAGAGCAGAAAGATCCAACAACACGGCGTTATTATCGAAGGCTGCAGCCTGCTTGTGCTGACACGGAGGACTTGGATTTATTCGATCCGCTGCCCATTTGCTACCGCTGCAAGGGGGGCTTTGGCAACGCCTGCAGCCCCGGACAGGGACGTGGGAGGCGAGCAGGTCTCCCCAGCAGCCGTGCAGGGAAGCGGGATGCTGTGGCGAGCAAACAAGGCTCGTGGAGTTGAAAGGGTCAGGTTGTTCACCAGCCCGGGGTGCACCGGCAGGACTGGCTGACCCACACCTGCTCCGAGCACGCGCAAGAGGAGGGTTTCTCTCAGCTGAGGATCTGCTAGAGCCAGGTTACAGCAGTGCCTTGCCAACACACACACCAGAGCATGGCCACGCTCCAGCCCCCAGCGCTCCATCCCTGACAGCGCTGCCCTAGCACGGCTAGCCAGGCCAGCAGCAGAGAAAGGGTTTACTTATGCATTTAACCCTAGTGCAAATACTCACGTACCAGGCAAGCACACTCTTATGTGCTCTCTGAAGCCTTGGGCAGCAAAAGCTCCCCGAGGAGCCCACGCTCTCCCCCGAGGCTCTCTCACTTTTCCAGCGGGCCCGTGTATCAGCCTGTCTCTACCTTGCTCCCCAGCCGACTCCATCTTTCCCAGGGACGTCTTTCCTCACCTGTCAGCCTAAAAATCCAAACAAGACTCCTTACCTCTTGCGGTAATCTTGCTCACGTAGCTCCATCAGCCTCCAGCAGCATTAACAGCCCCCGCTAACACAACAGCTCTCCTGGAGCCTTTGTTGGTCTACAGCGCCCTGCTCCTCCAGCCACGACCACAAAAAAACCCTTCCCCAATCCTTACTCCAGCCCTACCCTTCCTTTTAAGCCTGTTGCTGTTCAGCAGTTTTTAATTGGGCACCTGATTACAGCCTGGGTAGATAACGAGGCACCTCCTTAACCCGCTCCAGGCAGCAATCGGGTGGGATGCCTTCACCCCTCCGCACGGGGTGACAGGGTATTCGCTGCCCTCTTTCAAAGCCGTCTGTGCCGCCACCGCAAGTCCCACCACGGAGGGATGGAAAGGTGCTCTGGTAGCTGCGGGTGACTCCCAGGCCACCGTGCACGATGGGCCAAGCACAAGCACGCCGGGAGGGCGCGCAGGACGTCACGGAGCCCTCCCCAAAACGGGGGGATGCCACCCGGTACCCCGCGGGCTGGGGTGCCCGTGCACCGAAATCGCTCCGTGTGCTGCAGCGCCGGGGGTGGGCGCGGCGCAGCCCCAGGACTGCGATGGCGGCTCCCCAAAACACACCGTGCCCCTGTGTGCCCTCGTCTCCGTGTGCAGGGGAGACGGCGTAGCCCTGCGAGCACGCGTGTGCGCCTGGGAGCCAAAATAATGAAGCTGTGGGAGGGAGGACGGCTCTGACTGACCTGCTGCTCTGACATACCCTTTCCTCTGGAGGAATCCGCTTTTTCCTCTGCTCCCCGCTTTAACGAGGCCTTTGCAGGGGTCTCCCTCCCGCCCCTTCCAAACCTGCGACATCTTGCTGGTGGTGTCGCAGGCGGTAAGAGCCCACGCGCCCCATGGCGTGGCATGATTTTATAGCGAAACGAGGGGCCTCGGGGCATCCCGGCACGCTGCTCGGCTGCCGGGCTGCTGAGCCGGGGATGCCCTTGCAACGTTTGGGATTTTCTCCCCAAAACACCACCCCTCTCCAAATGCCTCCGGCGACTTGGCTGAGGTCATGGTGACGCAGCCGGACGGGGTTTAGGTGCGCCCCTGGGCATCGCTGCTTCTCCTTGCAGAGGATGCAATCTGTGGATGCAATCCTCTCTGTGAAGGGAGAGCAATGAAAAATTTAACATGACGTTATGAAAACGTAAGATCTTGCATCCTTGCCAGGGACCTCACCCCAGCCAAAGGAAACACACGACTCAATACGGTCATGTATGCCCTCAAACGTAGCTGTGCTGGTCGGTTAGAATTACCCACAGGTCGGTACGCCCGTCCCGATGCAGAGTAGGCAGAGGTGGCTTCGGCACGTGGCTTCAGCAAGGACTCACGGTGAGCGCGATATGGAAGTACACGATCCCTGGGAGGACGCTAGACAGCAACAGCAAAGCTAAACATTTCTGAAATGACGGGAAATCCGCCCATGCTTCGGACTGTGAAGGAGACCAGCGTGTGACCAGAGGGTGGAGGAGAGTCTCCATCACGCTGAGAGTTTCCAGTCGGGACAGAGCATCTCGGCGTGGGACGATACGTTGCCTGGGGTGACCGGCCGCCGTTCCCAGAACGCTCGATGGCCCAAACAGCCTCACCGGCGATTGCTACCGCGCGCAGGTGCGCACTGAGCCGCCCTCCTCCCTGCGCGCCGCCGCTTGCGCACGCGGGCTGGCCGTGCCGGGGTGCGCGCGCGGTCCCTGAGCACAGGGCTCTCGCGGGGCTGCCCGCTCCATCCCACCCGCAGCGCGCCTGTCCCTCTGCAGCCTGCCGCGGCAGATGCAAAGTGAAACGGCCGCCCTGCTTCCCATGGTCATCATTAAGTTCGTCTCAGCTGCCCTGCTCGAGCACCGTCCTCTTCATTCCCCGTGAACCTCCTGCATTTTGTTTATGGAAAGGTCTCCATGCAATTGGGCGTGACACCACTTAGTAAAAGGTCTCCTCGTGTATGCCGTCAGTCCTTCTTTTCTGCATTTCTTCCCTCCTTTGATTCTACTCAATTAGCCTGTCACAGAGAAGCTGTATTTCTTCCTCTAAAACAGAGGTAGTATTTATCGTTGACTCCGTGCTTGCCACCTGTATTTTCTCTGCTATTTTCCCTGGCTTCGGCGTCTCTGTATCACGAGCGCTCGGCTTGTTTACTGATCTCTGACTGCGAAAGTCGACGCTGTGCTCAGAGAAGCCACCCTCTAGCACATCTCTCCATCCATTACTGCACGCTAACTTTGCTGCTCTCACTTTTGGCACCCCACGACAGCAGCGATCCTGTAACACGGTCTTTTTCACGCAACTTCAAACCGAGCATCTTTATTAGCAGGTGCTAAATTGCTGCTCCAGCTGCTGAATGGTAACAATTAACTCAATTAACATCCAAACAGATGTAATTTTTGAGGAAACGAACAACATTAATAACCACCAAAAGGGGGAAAAGGCTGCAATTACAAATGTGGAAAAAATCATGCACAGCTACAGACAGGCGTGTGCTGTTTCCAGTGTCCCCTGGAGAGCTGTTAGAGCACGGCCCTTTCTCTGAGCGTTGGCAGTACGTGCAGCTCATAACATGCGTCGCGCTTGCTGCTACGGCCGAGGCCGTGCTCGCGGTGGATGCCGCGCAGCTTGTCTCTGCAAGAAAAGGTTTCAGAGGCATGGGCTTCGTTTGTCGTTCAGAGGCCCCACGCGTGCCGCGGATACGGAGGGATGAGCCCCTTCCAGCAAAAGCAGAGCTTTGCCAGAAGAGCTCGCCAAACCGTGTTGCAAATGACGTGCCCGAAAAAATATAGATAGCTTACAAATAACATTTTCTTGCATCTCCCCGCTTGCTGGCTGTTGGTAGGACATGATGAGGAGGTACTGGATGTGCAGATGTGTTACGTGATGCGTTGAACACGGTCAATCTGTTACCGAACAGCCACATTCTGCAGTTTATAACCCAAGCGTCCCCGTGGGCTCCAGCGTTTCGCTGCTTGCTCCATCTGACAGCCCCGGAGATAACCTTCCGAGCGCTAAAACCGCATCAGCACGCCGGCTTAATCTTTGCGGAGTCGCAGTCTCTCCTACACAAAAGGCATGGATGGAAGAAACCGGACTAAACCTACAAAGACCAAAAAAAAACCCCCCAGGTTTCTGCATTGCTCCAGCTCCAGCTTGGTGACCTTTGTTTACCAGGAGTGACCTCCTGCCGCAGCTCCGCGTAGCACACAGAGACGTCTCACGGCAGAACACCACCACTGCAAATGGCGCGACTTAAAAACGCGTTCCTGCAACGGCGGAAACTTTGGCGAGAAGCGTAAATTGCCAGCCTGAGCTGTGGCCGCGGCCTTGCCCGTGCCCTTCCAGCTCACAGGTCTCGTGAATGTTTGCGGGACGAGACTTTGCTGCCCCAAATGTTCGCGCAGAGGAAGTGTCGCAGCTTGCAATCTGTCCTTATTTTTATATCCACAGCTGCTCCCCGAAAACTCGAGCCTTCACACTGCCATCGCAGTGTATTTTGGTTATCACAAAGCAGCTTCCATTCAGAAAAGCTTTCCTCGCGGCCCGCTCAGCAGACAGCGCAGTGGCGGGGCCCTGGCCGCTTGCCTCCGTGGTCCCCGGAGCTGGATGCCATCGCCCCACCAGTGCCGTTGGGCCTGTGGTTAGTACCTCGTGTCCCGGGTGGGGGTGAGGCGGGAGATGGTGCCTCGGGTGCTAGTCTGAGGGCACTAGTGACCTTCTTCGGGGGAGATGGGCGAGGAAGCTCTCTGGTAGCCCCAGTTTCGACACCAGCCCTAAAAGAGTCCGCCCATGCGCAGCTCCCCTTGCTGCTGCTGTTCATGGACTCCCTTTCCCCAGCCAGCTGTGCTCCCTACAAGCGAGGGGCAGGACCCCTTCCCTTGGGTCCTCTGTGCCCAGGAGAGGGGCAGCAAGACAGTGGGGCCACCAGCCAGAGCTGGGGGATGAAAGGTCCCGAAGTACCCAAGCGAACCAAGGACAAGGATGACCATCCGCTGGCGATGCCCGGGGAAGGAAACGCAGGGTGCTGAGCAGGAAAGACAGCCCGGGATGTTCCCAGCAGCGGGGTGCGTGGCAGCCGCACGCTGCCCCGGGCACCTTGGGTGGAGAAGGGGAGCGCTGCACCCGAGGGCTCCCATGGCCCCTCCAAAGGCATTGCCGAAAGACCCCGCGGGGCTCGGGGAACGCGCGCTTGAGCCAGCCCCAGCCGACAGATAGCGTAAGTGCAGACCTCTGTTAGGTTTAATGTTCAGATTAAGTTTTAAAGAGTATTTAATTGGCAGTCACTCTGCTGTTTCCATTTATTCGCCCCGCGCCTCGCTGCGTTCGCTTGAAGGTCGCAGGTAGGTGGCTTCTCCCCGGGGCCCGCGGGAGCACGGTTTGCGATCTCCAGCCACGAGGAGCAAAGAAAGCAGATGGGTCTCCCCTTGAACCCGAATCCCTCCTCGTGGTGACGGGAGAAGTTCTGGGTGGATTCGAGACAGATTTGGCTTGATTTTGTGTTTTTAAGAGATCAATCGTTTACGTGAATTTACATCTCATTCCAGATGTCGGCACGGCGGGGGCAAAATTTGTGTTTTGCCCGGGATCCTGGCATTTCCACGTTTGTTTTCGTTGCATTCGTGAGGAAAATAAAATATTTTAGAGATCGCCTGCAAAATGCCGTGTGCTGGGACAAGCAAGAACATTCCCTTTTCGCTTCAGCCAATTCTCAAAACTTTGTTGTTGCCGTTTAGGTCATGGCTTTCTAAAGCAAGCAAAACCCAAGCTCCTTTGAAAGGAAGGACCGTGGCATTTCGCTCTGCTAGCAATAGGACGGTTTGCCAATAGTTTTCTCAAAACAGTATTTCGTCCCATTAATACCTCCCCTCGAAGAGGCTCCGCTTTGGCTAAACAGCGTCTTTCAAGGGGAAGCGACTTCGCTGAAAAGGTTTGGGGCCATTTGTACACAAACGAACTAGGTGGGGTTTTGCACTCTTGCAAGTTTATCTCCGTCTTTATTTCAGTGTAAATACAACCTCCGGAGCGACGCACTCGGTCACGTAGCCTGCGTCACGGCCAGTTGTTGACAGCGCTTACCCACTGCTCGCCGCCGTCCCCTCTTTTAGTTTTTAATTTACCGTAATTAAGAGGCCTGCTGGAAACAAAGCAAACTCGGGGATAAAAATGCTCACTGCACAGGGTTTGGTGAGGGAAGAGCTTAACCCAGGATTTGTTGTAGAAAAGAAGGCAGCTAAAAGAGATTCACGACCTCTCCTGATGCGAACAGGAACATCAGTCTCCGTTTAATCTTTAGTCTCCCGTTCAGCTTAAGTGTCGTGGACTGGACCGGCTATTTGCAAAATACACAGGCTCCCGCAACAGCGTCCCGGTGTCAAGGGATGCTCTAGGCTTTTCAGACGACACGCAGCAAAAACATCTCTTTGCGCCTGCTCCCCAGGTATTTTCGCTTTTGCCCCCGGTGGCTGTGAGCCAGTGCGTTGAGTAACGATACCTGTGCAATTATTTAATCAGCGGTCAGTATGCGGCGGGCTTTTTCCCGCCACAGGTAGACCATAGTTTCCTTCTGCGTGCGAAGATGGAGACTTACGACACCGTAACGCGACTCGAGGATCACCGTTTTGATGGGCTGCCGAAAGGACGGCTTATGTTCCCCTGGAAATCAGGGTAGCTGCCAAAAACATCGGGAGATAGGATGCTGCTTGGTGGGGGCTGAATAAGAGAAAGACAGCTGTTCTTCTGTCTGCTGGAGACATGTTTTAACAAGACTCGGGGGTCTTGGGTGCACTTGGGTGGGGGTTTTTGACGGGGACAGAAACAAAAGCGCTGCTTGAGGGGTTCTTCCCAGCGGTCCCGCAGGCAGGAGCTGCAGCAACATCCCCAGCGTGGGCTTTGTCCGGCCACGGGGCGTGAGTTCACCACCATGGTATCCCAGACGCGGTGAACCCGCTAGAAAAAAAAGTAAATAAAAATCAGGAGGGCAGTCTTTGCGGCGGGACAATGCATTGCAGACCGCTGGTGGGGTACGGAACCCCCTCCGCAACCTCTGCGCTGTGTCTCAGCAGCTTGTGCTGCTCTTAAACCCCAAATGCCACAGCGCCACGTGGCCTGAGCCCGTGCCCGGATGGCACGGGTGGGTTTTCCACCCACCCAGGCGTGGGCTGTGGCTGGCCCCGGCGTGCCTCCTCCGGCAGCAGAGAGGGCACGGTGGGGTGCGAGCGCCGAAGGAGGATCCGTTTCGGCTCCGTACGGCTGCAGTGACTGAGCCAGCCGTGCCACATCCCCTCCCTCCTGCAGGCACCGGGGTGCTCCTGAGCCAGCCCTCCATGAGCAAGGAACCATGGCTTTCTGTGACGGCGGTGATAGCACTTGGCTCCCGTCCTCCAAGCTGCTTTGAGCCTGATGGGGTCACCCTGCTGTCCGCAGCTCTTGCTGCTCACCTGCCCAGAAACACCCGGTTTCCTGCCCGTTCCCCCAGCAAACCTGCTCACGGAGGGACTGGCGACTCCTGAAGAACCGCTGAGGTCCAGACCTGTCCCCTCTAGAGCACCAGCCGGGGCTGCTCGAGGATGCAGGAGCAAGAGCCGATCACACCTGCTCCTCCAGCGGGATGCTCCGGGTGCCTCGGCGTCCCACGGCACGGCTCTACGCCTCCTTGCCCACCTCATATCCCGGAGGAGCTTGCGGGGACGGCGGGAAGCCAGGATGCACAAAGCAACCTGCAACAATTATGCTCGCGCTTTTGGGGCCGCTGGCCCCTTGAAAGAGCCTTTCAAACGGCGCAGGGGCTGGGCAACCTCCTCTGCATCTGCAGGCTCGAAGTGCGCGCCTGTCCTCTAACGGGCTTTACTCATGTCAGTGTGTCTCGGTACTATGTGCGGTATCTGGATAAAATAACCCCATCCCTCCGTGGGGAGTCTCCAGCACAGTGGTCTACACAAATACAATAACAAAACTCAGTCGCTTTTTCGAGCAATAATGGAAGTCGTTCAGGATATGAGCCAATTCCCATCTCTTTTAGCATCCACTTGGTCTCTACTCCAAAGCTGTTTGGAAACCCGTAACTGGTAGCTTTGAAGCATTTGGAAAAAAAATGGTTTCCCCTCTTCATTGATGCGCTGTCTCTTTTTTCTGCCAAAACCCACACTCTTTTTTGCCAAAATAAAAACCCACTAGTGTATGAAAGCAGCGCTCGTCCTCCGGGGAGGGGAGAGCTAGCAAATAAGAGCTGACAGAAATAGAAAAGCTTCCAGGAAATAATATCTTCAGTGCTGTTTCATCTGCTTCATCACACTGCAGTCAGAAGAGATTTTACCACGGCCCATATGAGCCCAATTAAAGCTTTCTATTTTTCACAGACCTCTCCAGAAAATATGTCGCGAACGAAAGTCATGAAGACCTCGTGGAGTCCGCGTTGCTCGTCACAGCTTCTGCAGCCCTCCTCTCACGACGGCGACGAGCCTGGCGGGGAGGTGCGACGCCCCGGTGCGTGGCTGATGCCAAGGCCCACAGTGTCCTCAGGAGCACGGAGGCGGCCATCGGACCACTGCGCCTCTGCAAGGAATGCGTCAGCCGTTTGCAGTTTGTTAGGGAGGGACAACGGACCTTGCCGGTGAGGTTTGCAGGAAAGAGGCAGTAGAACTGACCCAATCTGGCTGGAATTCGTGGCCGAGAAAGCAAGCACGCTGGGGACGTCCAGCTCTCCGAAGCCCACCAAGGGGCACTCGATGTGCAGCGCTATAGGAGATGTTTTCACCGAGGGGGCAGAGGAGAGCCCAGAAGACAACTCCATGCACAGCACCAGGGGCAGGGCCACCTCCCTGGTCACTTGAGGACTCCGAGCAACCGCAGTCCCAGTTTCCCACCGGTTTTGACGAAACGCCTCCCATCCCACCACGTTTGAGATCTCTGGCTGAGACAAACAGGCAGGGTGCCTCTTCCAAGACAGATGTTTGGGAGGTGTTTGTGATCGGCTCCTTCCCAGCGGCATTTTCTGAACGCAAAGCCATTGCAAACCCGGCAGGGCTTTGCCTCTGGGTGCCCACTGCAAGAAGAGCTGGTAAAAAGAACCCAAACCAACCCCAACGCGCCTTACTTTTCTCCAGCAGCTTGCTGAGGTTATGGAGGCCGCTTTGCGAGAGAGGGAGCGGCGCCGAGGGGATATTCGCTGCCGAGCGCTGCCCTCCCGCCCTGCTGCGGGCACGCAGTGGGGGTGACGCCGGCACGGGGCAACGCAGCCTGGGGACATCCCTGTCGGAGCAGCGAGTGAGCCGCGTCGCCGAGTCCCCTGACACCGGACCAGCATCTCTCAGGCTCAGCGAATCTCAAGATCCCAGCTTTGGTTTTCAATTAATCTTTCCCGCAGGGAAACCCACAGGTTTCAAACTTCTCCCCGAGCAGGGACCGGGTAAAACCTGACAACCCTGGCTTACCGACAACGCTGGCTTGACTTTGCATGGCACCAAGCGTGCACCCCGTGCCTGGTACGCGGCAGGGCTGCGATCCGTCCGAGGGGACACGCACCCCCCTGCCGCTGCAGGTGCACGGGGCTTGCGCGCTGGAAGACGCTCTTTGGGAAGATCGGCAGCAGGTCGGGCTGCGAGCGTCCCGCTAGGACGCCTGTGTTCCTTTATGGGTCCAAAGGGAACATTTCTCATTATGTCTCCTCGCAATTTAATTAATCTGCATTCAGTAATGAACCTTGAAATTTCAATTAAAAACATCATTACTAATCAGGACAGGATTCAAAACAGTCAAGGGGCTCTTGATAGCTTTACAGCGGCAGGAAGTTTGGGTTCGGGCTAGGATTTGTGCACGCCAATCTCTCTATTTCGGACACGGATCCACTGCGCTTTACGCTCCCGCGTGTCTCTCCCCCTGTCCGGGCACACCCGGGCACGGGAGATACACCTCGAATTCCCTTCTGCTTTCGACACAAAAGCGCGAGCCTCCAAAATAAACCCAAAAAGGGGAAGTCACCAAAAATAATCACCAAAAAATCAGCAGAGCTGCCTCCTGCCAGCGTTACTCCCGGCACAGCACCAGAAGCCGGTGCACTCGCCTGCGCCGTGTCCGGTGATTAAACCCTCGTGGAGGGAGATCTGCGTATCCTCAGCCTCGGCATCGCTGAGCTGCGCCGTCTGGCAGGAAATCAGAGACGCCGCAGAATGCAAGCTCTGCCCCGATAATGTCAGTATAACCTGACCCGAACGAGGCATCGCTCCCCACGCACAGAAAACAGCCGCCTCCGGCGGGGCTGGATGCGGCTCGTCGTGCCCTGATGCTCTGAACACCACGAGGCCGAAGAAAATCGCTGTACTTCCAATGCCAGCACTTAAAAGTCACTCCTGGGACTGTAAATCCCAAGCCGCAGAGCTAACAAAGCCCCTCCTCCGGCTACCGGCCACGGAGTAAGAATTGGTTTGGGGTCAGAACCCAAGGAAAACTTACCTGAAAAAACAGCGAAGGTAAGCAAGGTAGGAAGGGGCAAAGGAGAAACTCATCCTGTCTGTGCACCCCAAGTTGCCCACGTCCTTTAAAAATTAAAAGAATAATACGTATGTTCATTGGAAGAAAATAAAATCGAGATTTTTTTTAATTTTTTTTTTTTTTTCTGAGGAAAGCTATACCTCCAGAAAGGTTTTAGGTGGATCAGGCGGGCAACACAGGAACGCCAAACGGCCCGACAGCGCAACCTTCAGAGGGAAAAACAGACACAGAGGAAGGCAAAGTCGTATTTTTTCATCTCATCCCACAACATTTGCACTGTAGTTCTCAAGCCCGCGCCTCCAGAAATGTTATTTTTTCGTTAGCGAACAGCGCGACATGCCTTTGTTATTTAAACAAACTACAAGTGGCGCTTTTCAGCGCGGTCGGTGCGGACATTCCCGCATCGCCGTGGAGCTACACGGGGAAGGTCTCCGGAGCATTGCGTACGCATTATTTCCCCGATACGCGATTGCACGCTGATTGTAGCCTTCTGTAAAACGCCCAGCACATTGGATTATCCAGCCCAGGAGGTATCTGTGTAATGACGCTTATTTTGTTTCCAGTGCTACACCAGACCGAAGCCCTTTTTGACCACGGAACTCCCATATGGGCCCAAGGGATTAGCTAGAGCGGCGCTGAGAGCTCCCACAGGAGATGCTCTGGCTGCCCAAAGGATGCTTCGGGTCCCCGGGCCTGTCTGTGGCGCAGAAAGCGCTCGATGCAGAACAAACCGTGGCTCCAGGATACATTTGCGGCTCCACAAAAACACAACCCCCCTCCCTCCCGGATCCTAGTGACAAAAATACTGGGGTGAGGAGCGTTGCTGGTCTGTGCATCCTCCGGGAAACTCTCACGGCCATCCCTCAGAGGCGCAGGCTGCTCTGGATTTAGCTGGACTGTCAGCTGTAGGCAGGGTTGGCATCGTGCGGAGGCGGCGGACGTTGTCTGCAGCACCGTGGCTCTGCCTGGTCAGTAGGCAGGTGGGCTGATCATGGAAACATCGAAGCAGGCGAAGCCAGGCCGAGCCCCACAGGGTTCCGAGTGATATTTGCGGGCAGCCTTTGAGCCAGGACAAGTTCAGGAAGGGCAATGACCAGAGCGCTGCTGTGACTGTCCCCGCTGAGCAGCAAGGCACCGCACGGACAGAGCGGGGGTCCCTGGGCGGGCACCGGAGACCGAGGCAGGCGATGCCCAGGCAGACGCGTTGCTGATGCCGGCGCTGCCTCCAGCCTGGAAAAGGATGGGGAACGGATGTGACAAATCTGCACTGAGGTTCTCACCCCGCTCAGGACACGGTCCCACGTGGGAATCTGAGCATCTCTTCTCCCTTTCCACTTTCTGCGTCCGGAATTTCCGCGCTGAACGGGCGGCTCAAGAGCAACAGACACAAATTGCTCCCCAAGGCGCCTTCGCAAATACGTTCCGAACTGTGGACGTGGTGAGAAGGTTGACGTTTGAGTACGGCTCCGTAAAGCGCAGGTAAAAGCCCCATCATCCCAGCTGCCTCTCCAAGGAGAATGCAACTGAAAAAGGGGAAATGGCAAGTCTGGATAAGACCCCTCTCGTTTCACGTGCTATTTCCAAAGCCCGGCTAGTCTACAGCTTGGATAATTAGATTTCAGCCGTAGAGGCAAAATTCGCAGAATAAATTATTAATCGCAGATTGTTTGCCCGGTATCCAGTGAGAAAGAAGTGAGCATTCAAAAAGCCAGCAGCTCGACACCGCTCCTGCTGCGTTACGAATAGACGGGGTGCAAGCACCAGTACGTACCCCTCAAGGATATCCTCCCTGTCGCCTGCCCCGCAGCCTCGCTCTCCAGGTCGAAATCGGGACGATGAGACGTCTCCTTCACGGACAGCGTACTGCACGGCCGAGATGCCAGCACGGTCGTGTCGTGGCTATCCAGAGAGCTGGGCTCTCTTGCCACCTCACCGGCAGCAGGCACATCCCGAGCATCTCGCCGAAGAACCCCTACCCGCACGCGCTGGGCATGGCTCTCGATGGGCTCAGCCCATGCAAGGTGTGGGGTTTAAGTCCCGGTTCGTGGCTCCCGGCCCCCGCGGCCGGTGCGTGCCTTCAGTTACCCACACGTTCGCCCACAAAACGACTGTCCTTCCCCTGAGCCTGGCCGGGCTCGCGGCTCAGAGATGTTCCCTGGCAAGGAGCGCCAGGGTAATTTTGTGCGGGGCCCACACCCAGGATTACGGCTTTGAAAAAAAGAAGGAAACATGGGAGCTTGGCTCAAAGGAACATAATAATTACCTGAGCAGGAAAAAAAAAAAAAAAAAGAGCCTTTTCTTTCCTGGTAGAAAGCATCTGATAAAAGCCTGAGACCCGTGGTATTTATATTAGCAGATTTCACATCCTCCTTGCGTGTACTTGGACTGCGAGATATAAATCAAAGCAGGGGTTCATTCCAAGAACAGTTTATTTTTATCTGAGAAGTATGTGCTGGCGAACCAGATATTGGTATGTTGGTTCTGTTTGTTCGGTGCGATTTGTAATAGTTTCTATTGTATGACACGGCGTTCCACTCTGGAGTACTTAACTGACCCAAGTCGCGGGTTTAGGTTTTTTTGTTTTGTTTCATTTAATGTGTATTTTCTTACGGATGGTTTTAAGGTTTAGTGGTTGGCTGCAGCGTTGTAGCACTTTGATGCAAAGGAAGAATGTAAAAACCGTGAAAACAAGTTCTAAACGGGTTTGCAATCAAACGTATCCCTCTCTAAACTGATCTGCGCGAAGTGGGGAGCAAAGCAGCACAGGGCACTTCTCAGTATAACATCACCCTTTAACCACGGTGAATCCTCACCAGAGTTTGGGCGCTCGCCTGCGTCCCTAGAAGCGATGCCTCAGGAGGCGGCGGCCCACGGCGGTACGGGCCGCACGGGAGGTGAAGCAGGCACCAGCAGGCTTTGGAGCCCGTGGCTGGCTGATACCGCGCGCAGGATGCCATTAAAATTGTCAGCCTGAAATATTGGCTCACCGAAACGAAAATCTCACAGGTCGAAGGGATGTAGCATAAAGGAGACGGTGGGAAGCACCGTCCGCCTCCAGCGAATCCTGCCTTGCTGCCCCAAGCCGGTTAGTGGGCTTCCCTACAAAGCGGCTTACGCTTTGGCCCAGGCAGCCCTTTAATTTAGGTGCACAGCGTCGTGTGACGCCCAGGATCGCTTTGACGTACCTGCTGCCGGTCTGCCATCACAGACACCGGGATGGAGCCCGCAGCCTGCCTGGCCCTGGGGAAACGCCATCGCCACCGGCTCCCGTCTTACTACACCGATGCCAGCCACCAACCTAGTCTTACGCCGGAGGAGACAAGTCGGGAGGATGATCTCTATTCCCCCGTTCCCCTTTCTCTTTTTTGCTAGCAAACACTATAAGCACCGCCTTCAGGAATGGAACAGCCCCGAAAGCCACGGAGAAAAAGCCTGTATTCACAGCTCTGCGCCCAGATTTGCTCAGCGTCCCCTCGGCTCTCCCGAGGGAGAAGCGCAATCCCCGCCGGTTATAACCGGAGTCCTTGGAAACCTTTGCAGCGGTGGAGATTTCAGCAGTTCTGCAAGGACGCCCACCGCCATGGCTTCGCTTGGGCCGTGCTGGTGGGGACGGTTCGCGCTTTGGCCGCGGCGAGGAGAGCGCGCCCTGCACGGGGCTGTTCATCAGGGCGACACCCGCGGCCGGTAATTAAAGCAGGGAGAGAGAGAAAAGAAAAGAAAAAAAAAAAAAGGAAAAATCACCTTCTTCAAGATTTATGAGAATATAAACTCGGGAGATGAGATGTTCCTATCGCCACCTACGAGGCCCAAGGGAGAGCTTTGACTTAATGCACAGTCGGATGTTTCTCTCGGTTATGAATTCAGAAGGTGATCTGGGGAGTTTGGAGACGTACGAGTGCTGAAAGACGAGCACGCAGGAGCCTCGGCGCTGCCAACCTCGGTCGCAGCATCTTATTTTTACAGCAGTACCCAAAGCGGCAGGGGCTGGCAGTGAGCGTCCCCCACGCCGGGCCGGCAAGAGGTTGGGGCAAGCGGGCAGCGAGGTCTGAAGCCCACCTCCCCAGAGGTATATGGGCACTTAACGCAGTGGCAATGGCGCTGAAAAGATGCCTGCCCCACCAGAGAGGGGGTTGCTGCCTTGTGGGGGGACCGACACAGGTTTTAGGCTCTGCCCTGGCGGGGCTTGCAGCACCAAGACCCCCAGCCAATGCCCCCCGCTTCTTTGCCCACGTCTCGCGAAGGCCATGGGAATGTTACATCCTTCCTGCTCCCCCTTTAATTCCAGCAGCCCCTGGTGAAAACATCCACCGGGGAGGCCGGAAGGATCATGACCCTGCTCTAACAAGCAACCCATTATCCAAGGAAAGCGAGGAAAAGCAATGCTTAGGGCTCTGCTGCCCTGAGCACACCACGGCTGTGGCCAGGAGGACTCTACGCCAAGGAGGAGGAGGCATCCCAGACCCTAGTATATCTTAATAGAAAAGAAAGGTAAAAGAAAGGTTTGCCCAGGGGGAAGAAAAAAAAAAACCAAAGAAAAAAAGCAGTGCCAGGGAGAGTCCTTGGGAGAAAGTTTTTAAAACACAAAATTGGAAACACCCAACCTGAAGGCTTCGCATCCACTTTGGAGCAGGATGGAGTGATCTGGAGCGGAAGTTTCTGTAAGCTGCTGCAGACTTCCCGTAAGAGGCGGAGAAAGCGAGGAGAGCCTTACGACTTCGGGTTTCTAACCCTCCACAGGGAAACCCGTCTGCCCCTCGGAGTGGTCCCCAACTTCACTGATGGAACAGCCGCGTACATTCGAGTTAAGGTAATCTCCTGCCTTAATAATTGATGGCCTGCTTTCAGGAGAGCTTGGAGCTCTGCGGAAAGCTGAAAGCTGCTATATACGTTTCGATCAGCAGCACAGATCAGTGCCTACCTCTAAAAAATAAAAATCAGTGAAAGCATTTTTATTAAGCTACAGGGTCAAGCATCAGCTCCTTCCAAGCTACAGCAGTCACGTCTGGCTTATTTACACTTTTTTCCTCCCCTAAAGTCACATAATAAAAGCATTATCCTGAAAAGAAGAAAAAGATCTTAAGATAAAAGGAGCGCGACCTGACAAATGCGCTTTTAACAGCCTGGCAAACCAGAGTGCCTCGTGGAAAGGTTGTCCTCAAGGAGTTGTCCTTCAAGGGAAACGTCTCCATAGATGGTTTGCATGCCTGCTCCCGCATTGCCCATCGTTATTACCATCATTATGTTCTTTAATTGTCCTAATTGCGTTAGTGCCGGTGGATATTATTCCAGTGAGGCTTTGGATCTGCTGAGACTGTGCAGACTAACCTGGCAGGTCAGGTGGGAAGCGAGGTGGTACGGGGAGGTGTGAGAGAGCAGGATGACGTGGCCAGCACCAGCCAGGGATGACCCAGTCTGACATGTCCCCTGGGCCACGGGTCAGGCAGTCTGCAGGGTCGCAGAAACGCTGCTCCCCCAGATCCACCCGAACGCTCCTGGTCTGACCCCTCCACCAGTGGACGCAGATCTCTGCTGCTCAGTGGGCAACCAAACATCACTGGCCTGGCATCACCCTCACACCCTCCTCCGTGCCTGCCATGTCCAGGGATCTCCTGAGGCACAGCCCTGGCCCTCCCTCAGTCCCTGGGCTTGTGAGAAGCTGGGCTTCACTGAAAGGTGATGATGCTCTCAGGCATTTCAGCACCTTAGCGCGACGGCTGGCTGGCATCGGCCACTCCAGAGCCAAACGCAACTTCGCCTACGCCCGTCTTTCCTNTAACAGCCTGGCAAACCAGAGTGCCTCGTGGAAAGGTTGTCCTCAAGGAGTTGTCCTTCAAGGGAAACGTCTCCATAGATGGTTTGCATGCCTGCTCCCGCATTGCCCATCGTTATTACCATCATTATGTTCTTTAATTGTCCTAATTGCGTTAGTGCCGGTGGATATTATTCCAGTGAGGCTTTGGATCTGCTGAGACTGTGCAGACTAACCTGGCAGGTCAGGTGGGAAGCGAGGTGGTACGGGGAGGTGTGGGAGAGCAGGATGACGTGGCCAGCACCAGCCAGGGATGACCCAGTCTGACATGTCCCCTGGGCCACGGGTCAGGCAGTCTGCAGGGTCGCAGAAACGCTGCTCCCCCAGATCCACCCGAACGCTCCTGGTCTGACCCCTCCACCAGTGGACGCAGATCTCTGCTGCTCAGTGGGCAACCAAACATCACTGGCCTGGCATCACCCTCACACCCTCCTCCGTGCCTGCCATGTCCAGGGATCTCCTGAGGCACAGCCCTGGCCCTCCCTCAGTCCCTGGGCTTGTGAGAAGCTGGGCTTCACTGAAAGGTGATGATGCTCTCAGGCATTTCAGCACCTTAGCGCGACGGCTGGCTGGCATCGGCCACTCCAGAGCCAAACGCAACTTCGCCTACGCCCGTCTTTCCTCTCCATCCTGTTCCCCAGAGTCCCTTCTCCCAGCCCCCAGTGTCCCTCTCCGCAGCATCCCCAGGCTCTGCCGGGGCCTCTGCTCAGGGCAGCACCACTTGCCACGATGTACGCGCACAGTCGCGCGCTCAACTTCCCGGCCACGGGTACCGCTTGCTCCTGCTGAGGACAGGCGACACGCATGCCCTGGTGTCTGTGGCCACAGGAAGACTTTCTCATGATGTTTAGTGTCTGAAGACCTGTATGGGCATGGGTTGCCTTTGAAGCTCTAGTTCCTACCTCCAAGCACAAAGTCCGGCTCTACTGAGCCAAGCGGAAGCAGTGCGGTTAATAAGACAAAAACCGAAGGTGCCTCCAAGTGTAACCTATCTCCTGCTTCCTGGCAGAAAAAATGCCTTTCATAAAACGGCTGAGAATGAGATGCTCACCTAATTACAGCCCGGCACGCCGTTCAAACGAAGCAAAGCCCAAAACACATAACAGGGTGGCTGTAAAATGGCAGGGCTCATGGAGCTCCGGGAGCTACTCTGATCTACACCAGCCCGAGGTCTGACCCTTTGCTATTCAAAGACTCATCCTTTGCTGTAAAAGGAGTCTTCTTAGCGATGCATGGTCCTGGGAGCCAGCAGTCAAAGCACGCGTGCAAGCCAGCACGCGAAGAGCCGGCACAAAACCTGTAATACTGCAGTGTGTCCTCGTTTGGTTGCACCCATGACCACCCCATTTGCAGCTTAGCTAAGAGGCAGAGACATCGCCAATCTAAATTAGTGCTGTGCTCCAGCTGAGTGAGTGCATCCGCTCTCAAATACGCTCTGAGCAGCACCATCTCCTTCAGAGATGTGTCCAAGGAAGCCCTGCCCTGAGACAGCTAACAGCTAACCTGCACCGACCCAGGGGTTATACCAGAAGCCAGATCTCTTTCAAGAACTCATGTCTTTAATACATTTTTGTGTCAAAACATGGGGATTACCCATTTTCATAAACTCGGCAAAGTCCATTTTGGATTTTGGCATCACTTTCCACCTCAGCGGTACTGCTTGGCACTGGGTTGCTCAAGGTAGTCGAGTGAAAAAACATTTACCTCCCTGGAGTGTCGTCAGATGTCCCTTCTTCTCCCTTATCCACCCACACGAATGGATGTCTGCCCCTCCTTGTTAAGGATACACCTCTGTAGAGGAGGAGGTGGTGTTTTTTCTCCTCTTAGCCGAGACGCCTCGCTTTTCATTTTCTCACCACACCCACCCTTTTTCTTTCTACACACCTTCTCTATCTTACAAGGAGTTCTGGCTTCCAGCAAGGTTTTGTAATCCTTCATGAGCCTTGGCTGATTTAACGTAATTCACAGAGATGACTGAACGACAGAGGCAAGCATCCGACTCGGGGAAGAAAAAGTCCTACAAGACAGCTCCTAGATGTTTCAGAAGCTGGTCTGAACAGCCTGAAGAAACGGACACGGCCTGACGTACCACTGGCGCTCTGGGATCCGTGTTCCAGGAATCAGAAAGACCCCGGTTGACTATACACCGTTCAAAAGGACTTAGGTTACGAAATGCGTGCAGCCTACAACCGTCGCAGCCGTCGGAGTGGCGCACGCAGGACCTGCGCCGCCAGCCTTTGAAGTTCATGTGAACTCCTCCGATACGCTCGCAGATGTTCCCCGTCGAGACCCATCTCCAAGAATCTCTGCCTGAGGACAAGTACCACGCCCCTGAAAATCTCCAAAGCTCCCAGTCTCCAAGACTTTGAGTATCGTCTTCTAGGCCTTGATTATTGTCTTCTAGGCCACGATTTCCAAGTCAACGTGAGATTTGCTGAAGTACTGCCTCGTGGCGCCTGGCTGGTAGCGGCTAATGACACCAAAAGACTCAACGAACCTTACGGGGTGGATGTGACTCCCCGTCACGTTCACAGCCATTTTACTTTTATTTCGGGCAGCACTGAAGAATCCTGCAGTCAATTACTCCCACTTTCGGCCTTTGTGCACTGCCAGGTATTTCAGACAGCATGAAAGACACTCTTAAAATATTCTGAATGACTGCTCCAGGCTGTTGCAAGCAAACACTTAACTCGATGCATGGGAAAAAGAAAGAAAATATCCTTCTTTTCACTGAAGAAGTCAGTGGGCTGTATCTGTGGTGAGGCAGCCTCTTATTTTGCAAAGCACTACAACTGGAGCAGCAGTTCGGGCTAGGTATCGAGTGGGCTCAGGATGACAGATTGATGCTGCTGAAACAACATTTACTGACACTGCAGAGTTCAAGGCTAGACTAAATCGGTCAAGTGATGCTGCTTTTTAATTTCACCAGGAGGGAATGCAGAAAAGGAGCCAGGAAAGGCACAAATAGCTCAGAGGCAGAGCGGGAAGGTGCAGAATCCTGTAGCGATAGCTCTAATAAACCCCTGATCATTATTTTTCCAAGCTTTCAGTTATTAAGTGCATCTCAAATTATTTTGACTTCCTCTCTCAGCAGAGGCAAGGAGACAAGCAAAACCACACGGCACGTGCAGGCAACAAATGCAGACGCAGAAATGCATTTTTTAGCACAAGATGAGGTTTTAGCTCGTTGGCTTACTACCTACATTGCAACCACGCTGCTAGGAGCCAGCAGAGATGGTTCGATCATCGTTGTATAACCAAATTCATCAAGACTGCAGCGAGCATCCTGGCTCCACTCGGTGCTCTCTTCATTGCGCTCCACGGCTTTACCACCCGAAGCTGCTGCAGACACAGACATCCCAAAGCTGGGGCGGTGATGCAGGAGGACAGGGAGTCAGAGGCTGCTTGGGAGGGCGAGGTGCGGCCACGCGACCGGCTGCAGGGCCGTATTACGGAACGGCTGCTAAACCTCCTCTTTCAGGCTTGACACCTTTCTCTAGCTGCTCGTGATGAGGGGAGAGAGCAAACTCGTGGGGTCTTGAACCCTGCCCTGGAGCAGGTCTGACCCCAAATTATTGTTCGGTTCACCCCCCCACACACACAGCTTCTTACCAGTAAGAAATTTCAGAAGGCCGGCAGAAAAGGAGACCTTCTCTTTTGAAAGAAGGTGGAAAATTTCAGAGACCTTTCAAACCGAATAGAAAAATGTCTACTTTGAAATGTCTCTTACCATCACTGAAGAGAAAATACAGAAGCGTCAGCTCCGCGGATGTGTATGCCAGTGACCTCTTGTGCCACCAAAAATGTCTGACTCCCACCCTGAGGCAATATAAATAGCTGTGTGCACAATTAGCAGGTTTCTGGGCAATCTACGGAAAAATCATAATCCACATAACATCGATAGGATCAGCTTTCCCGGCTGTAACAGCAAAGGTCAGAGGGAGATCAAAGAGGCAGAGGATACGACCCGTGGGACAAGCGGCGGCAGCAGCAGCAGCTCTGCAGCCTGGCAATGCTCCACGGTCCAGGACGCAGAGCAGCACCTCCCCAGCAGCCCCGCAGCACCCCGCTGCATGGCGACACGTGTTTCCTTGATTAAAAATGCACGGCATCAACTGTGGCTGGAGTCCCCCCCCCCCAGCCATGTGTTTAGTACTTTATCTCCGCTGGCTGTTTGACTGGAGCGAATGTATTACCTGCCTTTCCAGCTGGCCACTGCCCCGAAGCTGGAACGACACAATCTGACAAAGAGTTTTCTCCTTTCTTACCTCTACAGCATCCCAGCAGCAGCACCAGCATCCAGGACATGGTGCCTGCTGACAGTTATCACAGTCTACAGTGTACGCAGCCTGCACATATCCAGCGTGTCACCCGTCTCGGAAATCACTGCTGGTCAATGCGAGAAGCGTGCCTGAAAGGCAAGAAGGAAACTCCTGGCTAGGACTTGACTTTTTCATATGGAAAACCTACTTTCCCAAGCCATCGTTTGCTTCACCCTTAAGACAGTTTGGGGACTAAAAGCATCAAAGGACTGAGCATTTATTTAAGAGAGAGCAAAGCTCAATCATCTGCTGGCAAAGTGCAGATCTTCTCCAAGGAGCTTTCATCTCCCCTGTCTTCTGCTACTTGATTTCACCAGAAACTGCCTGCAGCTTTAAAGTCGTCATGGACAATACCATGGAAGTGGTGGATGGCTTTACAAGAGCAGTTCTGTGCTCCGCCAATGCCCAGTAAATTACTATCCCTGGCAGGTAGGCATATGATCTGCTGCGTCTCGTGGCTCAACACTAGGAGTTTCCTTCAGTAGTCGTCCCAGGGATGAGCTATGTAGATTTGGCTCAGGAGAGCCTCAGGACTTTATGTGCTTTAAATTCTCTTCACTGTACTTTCTCTCTTCCATCATTAGGTCCTAAACCGGAACACGTGTTGCAGAAGATTTTAGTTTTCTCGCTGTTCACGATCACAAGGCGTGATCTAATACCCATGCGCCCTCGTGGGTGGCATACATGCCTGCTCGCAGCGTGTTGACCAAAGCAAGTCTGAGCTTGCAGCTGGACCACGCATTGGGGTAACACCAGCCCTTGGCATGAGGCAACCTNGTTTTCTCGCTGTTCACGATCACAAGGCGTGATCTAATACCCATGCGCCCTCGTGGGTGGCATACATGCCTGCTCGCAGCGTGTTGACCAAAGCAAGTCTGAGCTTGCAGCTGGACCACGCATTGGGGTAACACCAGCCCTTGGCGTGAGGCAACCTGTTCCCACAGGCCATGTTATTTCTGCTGGCTCGCTCAGATGCGTAAACTGTGGCTTGCTCATCCTGCCATTGCAGACGCTCATGGTTCAGGGGATGCATGGGGACCAGCCTCGTGGCCCACTGAAATAGCTCATCACCAGCATGGGAGAGACCAGTGGGGATCCTCCTCTGCCCCTTGAATCTCCACTTGGCTAGGACAGGGGGACGGAGCCTCAAACCTTGCGCAGGAACGAAGGGGAAGCACTTAAGCAGTTCATCAGTAGTGTCTCAAGCTAGCTAGCTAGCTTCAGGGTGTATGCTGTTGTGCTCCAGATTGGAGCTTCTTCCCAACGCGCTTGGCAAGGACATCGGGTGTGGAGGTGGAGGGAGCAGGGTGAGAACGCCTCCAGGATCCAGATGAAAGAGGATGGAGTTCAGCCCACACTCTTTTTGGAGGCCATCAGAGACATCGAGGAAAGAAAAAAAGGAATACTGTATTTAAAAAAACATAAGTATTGCAGAAGTGCCTTTTTCCTCCCTCTAGGATGGTTGTGATGGGCCTGCTCGCTGCATCGAGCAATTTAAATGCCTCATTGCATTTGGGGCCGTGCAGGCACTCGCCCTGCCAGTGCTTCCTTCCGGGCAGAATTTCCCTTTACGAATGTAACGAGGAAATTGTTTCCCCGAGAGCTTTATCGCTGATTTGACACAGACAGCCTGGCGTGTGCTTTTTTCAAGGGGGACGCTTGTCATTGGAAACGACTGCGGGACAGCTTGCAGAGGTGAAAGCCCAAAAGCAGGAAAGAAAAGACTCCATCCAGCAAGCTCACCAAGACTGGATGTTTGGCGAGGCAGGTGATGACTCTTCAAGTTTCTTTTTCCAGTTTTGCGAGCAGTGGATGAGTAAACTGGCGGACCCCAGGTTTTCGCAGCCCCAGAGGCCAATACACTTTGCAGCCGTGCCACCTGCAAGCGGTTCGAAGGCAGCTGATGTTTGTGCAAAGCTGTTCTTGACCAACAATCTGCTTACGTTGCTGATCGGGTGCTTTATTTCGATCGGAATGCTCTGTTTTAACGCTCCAGTCACACCGCATTCACCCTCCTCTTTCTAAACCTTTAATCTTCCCACCCTTTCAGCCAGGCCATTTTCCATCGACGGATCTCCACCCCTTTCCAGCAAAAGTATATAAACCTAACGACTAATGAGCAATTAATGCATTAGAATGCTGCAGTTGACTCTTCTTTACATCATAATTACTCACAACAAAAGGCACATTACCCGTGTCCGTTTTAAAGGCATGTTATTATCTCTCTTTAAGCTGCTTGGTGGGGTTTTTTAGGTGAACAATACAGGCTCAGCCTCATTTCTGACCTTGACGTGCATGTCTCAATCAAGCTTTGCATGAGAGAAGCGACCCGCAGTCAGAGACAGCAGATGCTTATTCCCTGACCAGAAGGAATTATCAGGAGAGACTTGAGCCTTTGATACTTGGAATAAATCGTAAAGCAAAAAATCAAGTACAGAAATGCTCACGGAGAGCAAAGCTTTCCATGACAGGAGCCTTTCTTTTTCCAGACAACGGCGAGGACCTTGCGGTTTGCTTTCATTATTTTGTGCATTTTCCTGATGTTATGGTTCTACACAGCAATGCTGTGTGCTCTAACAGCTGCCTTCCTTCAGGATCTGATGGGAGGCTCCGGTTGAACGCAGGCCATTAGGAGCTGCGTAGCCAAGTGATGGAGGGTTGGGAAGTGGAAAATGAGGTTTCCTTGCTCCCATTTGTGGTTTGACTGGTCATAGGAAGTCAACAGCAAACTTCCAAACACTCTTGTGTTTCGTGTGTTTCACAATGTGGTGAGAGGGAGAGACCAGAGGCAGATGCTCCATAACCTAGAGCAGACTTACTTAAGTGACTTTTCGGCGTTCCCAGACCTTGGCTGTTCAGCGTTCAAGCACGTTGGTGGTGTGACGGTGTGCCCCATCGGGATAACAACCTCCCCAAACCACTGGGATAGAGGGAAGATGCCATTTTAAAAGCAACTGGAGTGACTTCGGAGCCGAAGTCTGTCTTCCAAAAGCCTTTTAAGCAACCAGCAGCTGGAGACAGTGGACACAACAGCATGGGCCAGTTCCTCTGGAGGTGAGACACATTGTAGTCCCGCTGATCCCATTAGGAACACCTGGGTGAGGTGAAAGAGGTATAATCGCCCCTGCTCACCAGCGTGTCCTTCCACAGATCCTGCAGCAGATCCCGCATGGGCAAGGCGGACCTGTGCAAAGAAGGACCTCCTCTTCATCTTCACACCGCAGGGGAAGTTCACAGCTCTCGCTGCCGGTGTTTCAGGTCTCTGCAGACGCGGGCAGCCACCGATGTGCCTGTTGGTGCTGGTTCACAGGTTCAGGGTTACCCACACAGCCAGGTGGACTCATCTAAGAGAAATGTAACAGGAGCTGAATTTTTGGGAAGCAGTTCCATGCTTCAGCTTCTACCACAGACCCATGCCACGAGGAAGCCTCTCCAGACACCAACAGACGCTTCACTCATGGAAAGCCATTGAGAGAAGGCAGGGAATCACACAGTCGTCTCTAAGGATCTCATCTGCAGGGGAAAATACGAGAAGTAAATGTTCTCCCTCATTAGGCTCCAGCACAAATTCCCCCCACGTGGCTGCCGTAGTCTCAGACGACACGAGACGCCTCACCCGTCCAGCGCCCCCTCCTCCTACAACACTTCCCTCAGACATATCCCAAGCCAGGTCGCAGGTGTAGGAGCCAGCTGTATGTTTGCCACAGAGCAGGGAAAGCCATAGCCACCGAGCTAAACCTGGCCCTGGTGCTCTACATTTGTCTGGAGGTTTGAAGTGAATGATTATTTCCTTTCCAGCCTGAGGCAGAAATATGTTAACACGCAGAGCAGCGGGAACATCTCTGACGGGCCCTTTGCAGCCTTGTTTTGAGAGCGGAGTAACCTACAGGTGAGCAACTCGGTGTCCCCTTGCTGAGGGATGACGGAGTGTTTCAGGTCATGACTGCAATTTATACGTCACAAAAAAAAGGAGAATTGTGCTGCGCACACCTGGTCCTATGCTCCTGCGCGCCAGACGGGAAAAGTCCGTGGCAAGACAAGAGAAACGCGATAGCAAATACGTACACACTCTGTTGAGTGCTGCACAGAATAGGGAAAAGTGAAGAGAAAATGTGAACCTGTGGTAGCACAGGTTGCTTGGAAAAATACCCAGGGCGCGTGTTGCAGTGGTAGACACACATGGCTACGCAAAGCATTGGGATAGCTTCACCAGCAGCTCAAGGGGCAACATCTCCGGTGATAAAATTCAGCAGCTGGTTTCCCATGCAGGCAACGTGTTGCACGGGTCCTCAGAAACACTCTGCAGTTAACACTCGAAGATCGTATCCAGGTGGGCAGCGCAAGGAAAGGCTCACCTGGGAATACCGGCCAGGTACTTGGGGAAGCTCTTCTGCCATCCGTCAGACCTGGGGCAAGCAGAAGTGCTTGGGAACTCAGTCACTGGCGTCTGCAGAAAGCTGCGACCTGCTATAAACTTTGCTTGAACGCAGCCAGGTTGGCTCCTGCAGTGCAGTGATCTCCGGACTCCAGTCCTAAGCCTGACCCGCTGCGACGCTGCCTGTGTTTTCCTGCGGGACTCAGAGCCCACAGCAGGGCTTTCGGTGCTTCTTTCCCCCAGCCAAGGAGGAACCAAGGGGTTTCTGACCGCGAACTAGAGCGGCGACCTTGCGAAAGAGACAAGTCTGCGAGCGTTGTCTGGCGGAACGGGGAGAGGCAGAAAGAAATTATCAGATGGGATTTTTCAGCAGGATTTCTGGATTCAATACCTTTGTGGTTATGGGACTAATTCTGTGGGACACCGGGGAGAGGACAATGGACAGACAACCCCTCCGCCGGCCAACTTGTCCCCAGCATCACCGCAAGGGTGCTGCTTAAACTCACCTGAGGCACCTGAAGCGATGACAAAAGCTTGCTTTTCTAGCGTTGTGACCTAGAAGCGCCTGAGGGCTGGAGCAGCGATTCAAGACAGAGCGGGGTAGGGGAGCCGCCGGGAGGCAGGGAAGATGTGGTGTCCCACACGGGGCCGGCGGTCAAGCTGGGAAAACCTGTGGGGAGAGCGTCCTGGAGGAACCCCAGGGTGCGTCTTCAGCTCACGCACCGCAGCAGCACAAAGCGCCCCGCCGTGCCGGCGTGCTGCTGGCCCCGAGGGGAGAGAAGGCTTTAAAACACAAGGCTGGCAGAGCCAAACCTCAGGCTCGATGGAAGGAACAGCTGGAAGACAAGCTGGGCTGTGAGAAACCTCGCACGCAGGGCAGCGTATCCTTCCCTAGTCGTTAAAACAGGATGGCCTTAATGGCCGTGAACCGGGGAGCTTAGACTTGATTACGATCCCCCGCCCGTTCAGACCTATGTGGATTTCTCTACAGAACCTTTCTACCTGGGGTCCGCAGGTACGTTTGGGTACGCCACGGTGTCCGTACACCCACGAAATATAGCTCAGCGCTGCAAGGCAATTGTCAATCCACTATAGGGAAGTCTGCTTTTCCACCGTAGGGGGACTGGGAGTCTGCAAGTCTAAAGAGTATGGGGACAACTGCTGCGGGGTACAAATCCTGCTGTAAGGATTCGATGTGGGGAGAGGCTTTGCCAGTCTGTATTCCTCCCGTTCGTCAGCTTGAGAATGTGACCTCTTAAAGGAAAACTTGAAAATGCAATTGCTTCTACAGCAAAAAAAAAAAAAAGAAAGAAAAAGAAAAAAACCCACAAACAAAAAAACACAGAATCATTTATAACCATGAGCCATCATTTCAAAATGTGGGTGTTCAGCACCTGGCAGCCTATTTTCTAAGGATATACGGCAGCACAAGGCAGGATTGGCTCCGGAGCCACTTGAAGAGAAGTGTCAGGACCAGGCTGCTCTGAAAAAGGGATAAGAGAAAGGAGAAAATGACGAGGAAGAATGGCAGGGCGTCTAACACTTTGCATCTAATGCCTCCACATGGCTGCAAGTGCCGTGGCAATTTGGCCCTGATAACACGGATGAAGAGATGTTGCTAACATATTGCTTCCTTGTCAAATGTCTCACTGGTTTTGCAGCCAAGTCTCCTGCCAGCGAGGGCCGCAGCAGCTCCTCTCCCTTACTTTCATATGCAAAGAGGTTGTTAACTCAATTGCCAATAAAATTCTAGTGGGTGGAGAGGAGGACATCTGCCTGTCTAGTCCTGTGCTTGCCAACATGGTTCTTTTATTCCTCCAGAAGCCGCGAGCTCCTACTCGAGCTGGTATTTTGACAAGCATTTCTGTTTTCTTGACACAATGGGCAAAGTGGGCACAGATCTTGCATGCCACTCGTAATATGTTTTCCGTGCCGTGATTTGCATCCTTTCTGGAGGATGCCTGGCACAGTGCTGCACAAAGCAGAACGAGCAGCTTGGACAGTGGGTTTAGTCTGACATGTAAATGTACTGCTTAATTATGTGCAATTGCAGCAGGAGAATGTGAAGAGGACGCTTTGCAGGCTGCGATGGCTACAGGGCTCTGGCGGATTTGGGTTGGAGGTGGGGGGTGATGGAGGAGGGAGAAAAAAAAAGCACGGGGATAATATTGAAGGAAATGAGTTGCCGTCGGGAGCCGCACGAAATGGCGACAACCGTTTTGTGGTAATTCCACAGCTTTACTCTCGGCTGCTGCAGACACGAGGGGCCCAACAAACCGAAGCTGCAGCCCCTTAAGGATGCTTCCCCAGAGCAAAGGGGGCTTACGGGGCATCGGTGCTCTCGGCACAGTTGCGAATCTGCCCTCAAGTCCTGTCAGTAAAATCGCAGTTGGAATTTGAAAATTGCAGCTGCCAAATCATTAGAGGTGGTAGCCTGGTCACCAGGAGCGGGGTAGGTAGACCTGATGCCCCAGGGCTCGTGACCAGACAACATGATCCCTTCCGCCCCTTTCCAGCCCTGAATTTTGGGTCGTCTCTGTTTTCAGAGCCGAGGACGAGCCACCGCCTTGGCGACCACGTGGTGCGGTTATACCTACCAGAGGAGGCCGAGCAGCCAGAGGGATTACTGCGGGAAAGGTTTAGGCACATCAGACTGTACAGATGGTCAGAGCCAGAATCTCTCAGGTATCACACAGGGCACAATCAGCTCTCCTCCATCCTCATCTTCCCCGGGCACTCCCTGTGTGCCAACCCTGCTGCCAAGCCTCATAAATTTCCCTCTCTGAGCACCGCTCGGCGGACGGGTGTTGAAAGATGGTCCAACTGCACGCTCCTACGGCTGGCCAAGGGCACAGCAGCCAGCACGGCTGCTCTGCCTTCGCCCCAAAAACAGACACACACCCACCCCCGCTTCTTGTCGGGATAACCACAGAGCTAGAGGACAGCTAATTTCATGCCTTATAAACCAGATCCACTTTAGTACAAAAAAAAAAAAAAACCCAGAGAACTTTCTTATCTCTCTGGGGAATGTCTTGAGACTCAAGCTGTTTTATTATCTGGGTTAGTTTGACATCCGAGAGGAGAAGATTGCAATCTGAAATCTGGGCTGGAAAGGGGGTTAGTCAATGTCATTTCCTATGTTCATAAATAAATGACCAAGAAGAGATACATGTCACTCTGTTTTCATTTATTGGGCTGAAGGTTCATCTTCAGAACAAAAGATCAAGAATTTATTGCCCTACTAAATATCTGGAGGCTTTTAATAAGGTGCTGTGTTACTTTGACCATCTTACCATTCTGTAATTTGATTATCCAGTCTTTCTGGTTCTTAATTGATAATTAATTTGAATAACGTGCAAAGAATTGAATGACGGAAGAGAGTAAGAGAAACAGATGGTTGGTCTATGCAGCTAGAAAACATTTAACGGAGGAAAAAAAAGTATCACATTTGGAGCATAACAATATACCTTGTTCATCTCTGGGAAGGGGCAGTGGCATATGTTGTGGCTCACGTCTGCAAACTTCTGCCCCGGTGAAAGAAAGGAAGGGCAAGATATTGACACCGCAGCATGAAATGCTGGATGGCAAAACATGCAAGGACTAGAGAAGCCTGGCGTGGCCTTCACTGGAAAAGAGGGGCCCAGGACACGTGATTTGTTGGAGGCCATGTCGGTGTGGACGATCTTAAATTCAAGTGCTCCTTTAACGCACAAAACACTTGACGATGGAGAGATGTAAAGCTGCGACATAAGGGGACTCTGATTTCATTTGAAATGTGGTTGTTTGGAAGAGACCTGTGTATTTTCTGTGCTGAGATGAATGCTCCGCCTCTGAGTACGTTACAGAGAAGACCCAACTTCAGGAAACTGAGAACAGGGAAAATGGCACCAAACTGCCATAGCTTTTCTTAATCCCCTGCAACACCTCTCCCTAAAGTCTCACTGTCCCTCCCAGTCCCTTAGTACCGTCTTCAAAATCTCCACCAACCCACAGACCTTCGGGTGGAAACTGCGTACCAGATTTTCTGCAAGAGGCACCAACGCCTGCTAAGGCATGTGCTCAGGAGTTGATTTTCACTGTGAGCCATGGGCAGCTGCACCAGGCTGCTCCCCGTGAGCATCACGCCGATTTTCTTCCTTCCACAGAGTGACATTTCAGGCTCGTAATCGATCATGTATTTTTCAAGCCATGGCCTCTGGCTGCAGATCTCTTCTTTCTGGTGTTTCTGGCCGCCACACGGCTAAGCCTCCTACAGCTACGAGTTTTATGAAAGCATCTTTTCCTGGAATCTACACCCACATTTTTCAGAAGGGATGTTACTTAGATGCATTCGTTTTTCTTTCAAGGACAGTCTATACTTAAGAAGGCAGGAGAGAGTAATGACTGAAGGCAATTCTGGCTCTGACTCCGTGAGAAGAAAATAAGCAATGTATTTGCACCCATACACCCACAGATGTCAAAGGCTTTAAGTGGAGCAGCCCAAAGTACTTACATGACTTGAAAGACGAACCAGTAGCCTACAAACGCATTTGTTTTGTTCCTTGAATGGTGCCACACTGGTTCCAGATCTGAAAGCAATGGAGAGCTTTGCAGAAACTGCTCTTTCCTTCCTTCATCCAAGCTAAAACTATCATGTTTTGCATGTGGAGGATGTCTTGGAGATCCTATCCCCACACTGTTCAAACCAGTGCCCGATGCTAAACCCTCAAAATCCTATTTAGACCCCAGAGTTCAAATGATACGGTTTTGAGAGGTGCCAGAAATCCTCCCGTGAAGCTTCTGAGGGACCTGGTGGAGGTTGGTGTTCTTGACCGATGGATCTACTTGTACACAAGCTGGCATACAGGTAGGTAAATTCTCTGAAGCCTACCCACTTGGTTACTAGATCTCCTCCTTTCACCAGGGCTCTGGCACTGCCTCATACGGTAACTGGGAGCCATAGGCAGTATTTCAGGTCTCCATGGCTAAAACAAAAACTCCCGCTTCTGTATTTATGAGCTGGGATTTCAAAAGTGGTGAGCCAAGCTGAGCAGGATGGCAAGGAGAAGGGAGGAAGCCTCGGGGGTGCTTTGTGGCAATGCTCAGAGATGGGGAAAGTGGCAGAAGAGCCAGTGGTGCACACCAGACCTGACCCAGGAGCTGACTTCCACCACCCCTTCCCTGAAGAAACTGTGGGCCTTGGTCCAGCATCAGCAAAAGTTTTGCTCTGTAATTACAGCAAATCCCCCATAGCGAGACCGGGTCCATCTTCTCCANGAAGCCTCGGGGGTGCTTTGTGGCAATGCTCAGAGATGGGGAAAGTGGCAGAAGAGCCAGTGGTGCACACCAGACCTGACCCAGGAGCTGACTTCCACCACCCCTTCCCTGAAGAAACTGTGGGCCTTGGTCCAGCATCAGCAAAAGTTTTGCTCTGTAATTACAGCAAATCCCCCATAGCGAGACAGGGTCCATCTTCTCCACTCTCCCCTTTCTCTAAACCAACCGACCCACCACCCCCAGCACCTTGCTAGGCACCAATTTTACCCGCGTCCTCTCTTTTGTGTAGGTATCTCAGAGGCTTAACAACCTTCCCTGCGCTTGCCTTTCCGTCTCTGTGCGGGAGGGACGTTCAGTCTAACTAGGTGGAACCACCGGGACGTTTTCAAGGACAGTGACGTTTCCCTAGACGGCCAAAGATTTATGGCTTTGGACAGGAAGACCAGTGCTGAAATGAACACAAGCACATGTTGCTCTTAAAGATGCTGTTTGCTGTTTCCCACCTAAGAAACCCGTTCACTTTTGCCAAGACGCTTGTAAAGCACTGGATACCCATAATAACGGGGATCTCAACTCTCTCTCCGCTCACCACACTCCTTTGAATGCTGTATCTGGTAAGGCGATGACTAGTAATAACCACAACGGGAGCTGTGACGTGACTACTCCTTGCACAGTCTTCTTCCAGCGTTCCTAAGAAGACACAGTGCCCAAGGTCAAACAACAAACACAATGTGTTTTGATAGGGCCTACAAAAATAATTTATTCAATACCTTACAGTTTTCCAACTCCTCCAACAGTGTAACGAACCAAAAAACCTGATTAAAGAGACTTTCAGCATCCATCAGATGCAAACGGATTGCAACAATTTTTAAACGGGTTAAATTTGCGGCCTGAACTACTTGGCAGAATCTCTGAAATCATTATCCTTTTATTCATAGCAGTAATAAATAATAATAAACCTAAACATCCCAATGGTCCAAACACCTCCTGCATCTCCCTAGCTGCAGATCTCAAATATGAATAATAATTACAGCTTATCAAATCAGCCCATGATTAAAGACAACAGAAAGACATTTCATATTGTTAACTTCCTTGCACAAGAGGAAAAAAAAAAAATCAGGTCATAGGGGTATTAAAAATTTATATCATAGCATTTGACTTGACTCATCTCTTAAAAAGAAAAAAAGCCCGGCATGTATTATGTATTTAGGCAATTCCTTTTAAACCCTTTCTTGAACGAGCACAAGATAGGCCAATAACTTGATAGACGGATGGCTCTATCTAGCTGGTGTGCATATTTTATATACACACACGCGCGCTTACACGTAATGCGCACTCACACCTATATGTAAAATCATCTACATAGAGAGAAAGGTATAAATCTATTTATATCTCTTAGCTGAAGACAGATACAGCGCTAACGTTAAAAAAAAATCTCTACACAGATAGCATCTTATTTAAACCTGGCAGCTTTAGAAGAGTACCTTTTTTGCCAATTTTTTGTTGAGTCGCAGCAACCTCAGCAAAGCTTGGTTCATTAGCTGCCTTGTTCCTGTTTATGTTTGCTGATTGTTTTGTGTTGGTTGGGGTTTGTTTTTCCCCCTTTGGTCATTTTGCTGGCTTCCCTGGCCAAAAAAATACCTTGACAGGGTAGAAAGAACGTCTTTGATTCCCGCACAGCGGTTGAAGCCCGGGTGACTGGAATAAATCAAGTCAAGCGAGAGGCTGAATTTTCAACTCATTGCTCAGGAGATTAGGAGAGGAACCAGCTACTGCTTGGATGTTTTTCAGGACCCACATGGTGCCCTGTTCACCAGTCCTGCTGGGGCTGCAAATTTGCTCCGGGAGCTCTTATAACGTAGGCAAAGCAGAGCGCTCCGCACCGGATAATTGCGTGTACACAGCACGTGCGTAAATACGCACCAGTCCTCTGATAAGCAGGCCCAGGTTTTCCGCAGTTGAGGGCTGCCCACAAAACAAAGGAAGGGTGTTTGTACCTGCTTTGCCTAAAACCTAGGGGCTGCAGTCACTGGTCTCTGGGATCAGCCCTGGTCCGAGCACGGGCTGAGCAGGGGAGCCCTGCGGAGCCGGCCTCCCCCTAGGCAGGTCCCATCCCATCCTCTGAACATCCCTGTGCTGCCAAAGATGCCCTCCTCAACCATTTGCCCGGATCAAGAGGAGGATGAACGATTTCAGTCTCCCGTTGCCCAAGGCTGCCCTCATCTTGATGCCCACTACCATCAATGGAAGAAGATACCTCCAAAACTCTCTGGATGTCTCCTGGTTGCTTAGAGCATTGCTTAGCATTTTCTTCAACCCTCCACGTAATAAAAACCAACGAGCATCCTCACAGTACTCAGAAAAATCCTTCCACGTGTTTCCTTGTAAAAACCCATTTTTCTAAGAGACGCAGCTCTGCGTTCAAGGCTGTCAGCGCCACATCTTTCCAAAATGATGCTGGAAATCTCAGAAAGGCAAAGACCGCAGAGTGCTGCAGCAAACGTCTCTGTGTAAATGCCCTGGCGACGGCCTGCTGTTTTCAGGAGAGGTCAGCCCATTTACATAGATGCGTTAATAGGGCAGCCGCCAAAATCTCCTCTAAGATGTTTTGAGAGCTTAAAAAAAAAAAAACCCTCAAATGTATTTTTTTCAACATCTGCAGTTAATGAAAGGAGAGATGCAAATCTGCTGTCATTTGCATGCAAATTTTTTTACATGAAATCAGTGACAGAATGCACAATAAACACACTTTAAATTGAAATACTCCACGTTCACTTCCTCCTAGCCTTGCCTGCAGCTGGGATCCAATTTTCTTGCACGGCTCCACACAGGTGACCATCCTCCAGCAGCTCTGAAGCCAGGAAGAGCGCGGGGAAGACGGAATTACAGAGGCAAAGTAATTGCAACCAGCTCATGACTCAAAAAACAGCTGTCATGAGAGAGAGTAAAGAAGAAGGTTCTTCAGAAATAAATGCTGTTAAAAGAGTCTGTATCTGTCTTAAACCCTAAAGCATCCTTTGCGGTAACCGCTAACGTTTTGATCACAGGGAAGGATGATAATCGGTCGCCCCGGAGCCTGCGCAATCAGGAATAACAGCAAATATCTCTGTGAGGCTTGTTTGCTACAGGCTTCAAACGGCTCATTTGATGTACAACACCACTGCAAGAGAGGGCAGCGCTTGTGACATCGGTGCAGAGATGGGCATAGGACACGCAGCGAGGCTGAGGGGTTTGCTCAGCTCATGTGGGAAGCGTGGCAGAGATGGGAATTGAGCTGTGTTCCCTTTACTGTTGTGCTTTTGTGTCCCATCCCCATCCACCTTCATCCCCATCCACCTCCACCTCCATCCCCATCCATCTCCATCCCCATCCTCATCCACCTCCATCCCCATCCTCATAGAATCATAGAATGGTAGGGGTTGGAA